>JBBKCR010000022.1:3301809-3341372 GCA_037577295.1 Ladigesia roloffi
CGCCCGGCTCACATTGAAAATGAATGACTTCCGGCTATTTTGACGCTCTCGCCGCCGGCGGTGTGAACGCAGGGTAAATGCTGATTTTTCCTCGACATCTCTCATCAACATTAACAACAAGTTAAAAGGAGACAAAGACTCTAACATTGTGTATATGGTGGGGTGTATAGTATGATGCAATTGTACATTCATTTTAATCTGAGCATTCTTAATTATAAGACCTGGGCTTGTCTATTAACTCACAGTCTGTCCCATCTCTTACAGGTACAGTCAGGTATCTGACATTAAACTATACTCAAAGGTGGAATTATGGTAGTAAAATTTAAACAATCGACCTCTCTGTTCTGCTATCAACAACTGTAGACAAAGAGCTGAAGGGTGGAATTGTTTTTGATGCATGCTTGATAACATTGACTGGATCATAAATGTTTAGCCAAGAAGTGCAGGTCACCCATTAGAGCTGAATAGCAAGTGCTCTGTATATGGATTGTGCATTGCATTTTAGAGATGCACCGATAAGGGAGTTCTGGGCTAAATATTTTTATATTTTATAATATTAAACTTATCTGTAAAAAATGCCAAGATAACATGATATTTTTGTTTTGTCTGTAGGCATGTAATATCAAGACGTCAGTTATCTCAGCTATCAAAGTGGTCAAACTGGATCCTGGTAGGTCATACCTAAAACATCAAGCCCAAAAATGTGAATTGTCCATCACTTATGAAGACATTCCCAAGCAGGATTACCAATTGTTGAATGCATTTACATATTGTCATACTGATAGCATTACTGGTGTACCAGTGGTCCAATCCTAACCTTTTAATGAATTTTTCAAACTTCAAGTTTTGAATGACCTTGTCTTGAGCTGCAAGTGTTTAATGTCCACATTAACAGGAACATCAACACTGATGTTGTTACATTGAACAGCGGTTTTCTGTTTCTGCCCCATGGAAAGATAGGCAACATCCGGTTAACCATCACCTGTCTAAAAAATGATGATACTTTGGAAATGTTTATGAAATTCTTATGAAATTCTTGTCAATATTCACAATGATTGTAATTTCGATATTTTGGTACATATTTAAGGAATCAAATGACTAGCTGATACTAGCTGACAGTATTTTGAAAAAAGATGTTCACACATTATTGAATAAATGTTATAAATTATATCTGAATCTAACATTTCACTGTAATTGTACTTAAGTTGTCACCTTCATATCAGATTAAGTTTAGCAATCTGTACAATTTTACCAATATTTGATACTGAGGAAAGAACCAGTCAGACAGGGTGCCCTGGCATAACCAAATATTCACTGTTCTGCTCTGAGTGCATAATGATGCTTTAGGTGATACTTACGTACAAAAGTTCTGGGCTGATATCATTCTGACTGGGCTGAAATCATCCTGACAAAAATCAGAGATTCAATGTCTTGTTTACCAGAGTTATATTCATGATCAAATGCCTTACAATCCTGCAGGAGAACTTGTTCTAGTCGGGTGTAAGCCTATTACTTGGTAAAAGATACATCTGTCAGCATAACAATGACTTTTTTCATTTGGCCCTCAGGTCAAGCTTTTAATCCCAGTTTATGTAAACCAGTATTTCCCGGCCTGCAACAATATAGCCATCAGATTACAGGCTAGAGTGACCCACTGCCTGCCTTCGTTACAGGGGATGACATTTCAAGCATTCAGCAGGAGATTACCATGATGAAGGACTGCACTCATAAAAACATTGTGGCCTATTATGCCAGCTACCTGAGGTTTGTTCATTTGCTGAACATTATCTTCAACTAACATCAAAGCATGAATTGATTGTCTGCATCTTTTTATTGACATTCGGTTGATATTGACAATAAAACATCAAATTTCAACAGAAACAACAAATTGTGGATCTGCATGGAGTTCTGTGGTGGAGGGTCATTGCAAGACATCTACCACGGTAAAGTTCAGCGGTTTGATGTTTACCAGTTTAAGGCTGTTGTTGGGAAAAATCACAATATTTCATTTTTCTGAGATCTACAAATAAGTTGGAATGAACAAAATGCATACATTTTTGAACATCAAAAATATAATTAAAAATATATAATTAAAATTCTGTGCAGTTTAAGCAACAATATTACACTGGTTATTGTTTACCAGTTATAAATGTATGTTCTGGCCTAGAACTTCTGTCTTATACATTATTATGTAGTGTACATGGGTGGATGATGTTCTAGTGTTTAGAGAGTTGCCGTTTGCAATCAGAAGGTCGTGAGTTCTAATTCCTAGTCTGCTACTCACAACACACACTGTGCTGTCCCACACACACTGCTCTGTGGGAACTATCTACTGCTTCGCTTGGTGGATGGGTTGCAGAGAAAGAAATTTCACATTGTTCACACTTTGTGCTGTGGTGTTTTCATGTGTGACTATTAGTGACCACTTTTTAATTTAAATTTTACCCTACATGCTTCTGCCATGGGCGGTAGTGAAAATATGAAACTAAATCTCAAGCACATTGCACCAGTTGTCATGCGTTCCTGCTGTAAAGTGCAAAATAAATTAACGTAGCATGTATCTGTAGTCTCACTTTGTTCTCATCCTTTTTTTATCACTCCGTAGCTGTCCTTTGGATTCTCACCTAAACATGTGGTACCTTTGAACAATTTTACCTTAGATACCTCTTGATATATTTTCCTGATGTTTTTTTCTGCAGAAACAATGCATTAATATCATATAAATTCAACTGCGTCACACTAGGTACTGCGTTTGTATGTCATCTGCTTTTGTATCTCATGTTACTGTCATTTAACGTTAAAGTTTTTCACTAATAATCTGATAAATAAACTATTCTAACGATTATTACATGAATAAAGGGAACAGAGCCACTATTAGTGGGATATTAACACTATTTTTCAGCTTGAACTAATTTGATAATCAGTAGTGTTGCTTTCATCAACGAAAATTATATGTTCATGGACCATTTTTCACATGACAAAAACGAGACGAGATGTGATGTAAATGCTGGTCATGTGATGATAACGAAACGTAATCTATAATGTAGTATTGTTGACGGATAAGAACAAGACTAAATGTGGTTTACAAGATAAAAACTATGCCAAAATGTCTCTTCATTTTAGTTAAGTAACACGAGACAAGATGTTATTTCCTGTATGATAGGGAGGGGAGAAAAAATAAAAGACGCTCGACCCTAGAGTTGAACGGCGTTATGTCCCAATACTTATTTCCATTTAGAGGCATTGTGAACGGCCCACGGATTAATTTTTTAGAAATGTAGTGTTGTGAAAAATTGAGCAAGCATGGTACATATCAGGCAGTGTTATTGTAAAAGTCAATGTATGTGTGTGAAAGTAGTGTACATGTTGGCTACAAATCTGGGAGCAACATTGGTGAGGTAGTAACCTCTCCCTGTGACAATATTATTGTTTTTTCCAGTCTATAGATAAACTACTTACCTATGCCTATAGATAGTTCTATATGATGATTATACTCACAGTGAGCTTTATTGTTTGACTAGACTAGATAACATACATAAAAAATGTAGTTATTTTGGTAATCTGGAAGTGAAGTGTTATATTTCAAAGTAATATTGTTGTTATAAAACCTAGTAGTTTGGGGAAATTATACATATTCAAACTTTTCTAATCAGAGCACTACTGCAGGCATTTGAAACTCACTGGCATATTGAGAAGTGTTAGAACAGACAGTAAAGAAAACAGCATTCAGTAAAAATAGATCACATAAACACATACAAAACTCTCTGCCAGACCAAAGGAAGTAATGATGATAATCTAAATATAATTATGACAAGTAGAGAGCAGTAATCCTTTTCTGCTCTTAACAGCAATAGAAACATTAAAAAATCTGCCTCCAAAAATGAACCCAAAACAGTTACGTTACAAAAGTGCCTTTTTGTCATACCTCCACATAGCAACAGTGGTTTTTGGAGTTATATCATTACAGCTGGTCCAGGTGCACATGAATTTGTAGGGACAGTAAGGATGACAGACTGGGATGGTCCATTTTCTTGATAACAGCCATCCTGCTGTAATGACTTTGTAGGGAAATGTTCTCTCTGTGATATCAAATATGGGTTAGTGACCTCGGCAACGGTTTAGCCAACAATATATTCTGCATTTGGTAACAGTATCCATAGTCTGCTTTCAGACCAATACCCTAGTCTAGCATTAATATATTACACTTATTATTAAGTCTAGTTAAAAGTGTCCAGAAACTTGGGAGTCCTGCATGAAGGGGTTTCATAACCTCTATTCTACACCATGTGAAATACATTCGTTTGGACCCTAGCTGGAAATTTGCTAAGCTTGTTCAAAGAGTATTACATATTTGTTCATATTCCTGTTACTCTAAATTAGGTGACTGTTGTTTTTACAGTGACTGGCCCCTTGAAAGAGAGACAGATAGCATATGTATGCAGGGAAACACTTCAGGTAAGGACAGTTTTATGCGGTTAGAACTTGTTAGCACTTGAGCTAGCATGATGATTTCATGCTAGGAAACATTGACTGAAAAAGTACATTAGAATAAATGTGTCTACTATCATGGTCTGCAATCTATATAAATGGGGAAGCGCATTTTGTTGTTTAAAAATCCTTTAGGTTCATAATTTGGAATTACTTGGAGTAAGGTTAACTAGCTGTTCGATTGCTAATGCTAAATATATTTGATGACAAAACTGATCTAAGTACTATTCAACAAACAAGAAGGATTGTGAATTGCATTACAGCCTGGCTGGAACAAAACATTCAGGCCAAAGTGATACGATGTGACAGTTCAGTTGCTCTGCTTCTTTTGTTGATTCTTTTGTTGTTTTTTACTTGTGTTATAACACTTCATGGTACGCATTAAAAAGGATACTGTTTTACAGGGATTGCATCATCTACATGAGAGGGGGAAAATGCACAGAGACATAAAAGTAAGACTAAATATTTGTTTGTTCATTCCATCCACACCATTGTACCAGTCACTGTTTAGTAATATCTGTATCACAGCGGCAAAGTGTTCCACACTAGTTTGTGCAGAGACAAGGCAGGGGCAATTTCACATGTGTGTAAACATATTTAGATAATGATTGTTTGTGTGAGTGTGTTTGTGTGGGAGTGAATGATTGCCCTGCTCCAACAGTGTGTCCGCACTCATTATTTCAATTTGGTGTGTCACAGGGAGCCAACATTCTTCTGACACAGCGGGGAGATGTCAAACTAGGTCAGTCGGGGCTTACTTTTGTCTACCTCAGACAACCCCACCCCCATACATACACACATACAGTCACACTTCATAAATTTAATTCCTCCTTTTCTTTCCCTTTTTCCCTCAGCGGATTTTGGAGTGGCAGCGGAGATAAATGAATCAGTTGCTAAGCGAAAGTCTTTTATTGGGACGCCATACTGGTAAGAAGTTTAAAATCCACAGAGGTGCCACTAGCACTCTTGGGAATCAAACCTATGACTTCCTGATTGCAGGGTGAATGTTGTAGAACTGCAAGGAAAATAAAGCTAAATCAGTATATTTTAGGTGGTATAATTCTATTAAAGATGCCTCAAAGCTGAATTTAAGAAGCAAATTTTAGAGACCAAACATGTTTTTGTTCCTCAACTGTGCTTGTGTGAGGACTGGTCAAGCAAATTCTGTCAATTTAACAGGAATGTGAGATTGACAAGAATACAAAATACACTGGAAAATTAAGACGCTCTTCTCCATTGAGAGTGTGGCATTTAAATATATTCAGCTATGTTAATAATTCCTTTAAAGGTCCCACTTATAGGTCTGGTAATATAACAAGCAATTGTGTATGTACAGTAGCTTACAGAAGTGTTGGCCAGTGTGTTTCTTTGCCAGTTCTTACATATCTAAATTAGCTATGTATAGCTCAAAAGATTTGTCTTGGGCAAAACAAGAATTATATTTTTGTTTCTACATATATTACCTTTACTGTCTGGTGAGCTAGAAAATGTAATAATTATTCACAGAAAATCTTTGTTTCCTCTCATTCTTTTTTGTCTAAGGATGGCTCCAGAGGTAGCAGCAGTGGAAAAGAAGGGTGGCTATAACCAGCTGTGTGACATCTGGGCCATAGGAATCACAGCCATAGAGCTAGCTGAACTGCAGCCGCCGATGTTTGATCTGCACCCTATGAGGTAGGGATTAATATGACAGCCCGAAGTTACATCAACAGTTTAGTGATCAAGAAGAAAAATAACAATGAATAACAGCACAGTGGGACATACAAAACACAGTCATTATTTACAGTAATTATTTTTTAATTAATAACTTTAAGCTACTATACATATGTAATGATATATAATATAGAATATATATTGTGTTCGGGTATTGTTCTGAATATATTTTTTCAATACATTATTTGACACAGGAAAATAAAGGCCTAATAATATGCTGTATGTTTTTACATTAATGCTTCCACTTGGTTAAACACTGCAAAATATGTGTAAGTGAACCATTCAGACTGGTTTCTAAGCTAAGCTCTACTTTCATAGCACTCAGATGTGACATGCTAACAACAGATGATTTATATGTTTTGAGCTAAAGCACTAGCTACAAACTAACATGTAATATTACTATACCCCTAATAAACACTGCAACAAATATGACAAGTGAAATAATCTAAAATGTATTTTAAATATATAATATTTCATACAACAATAATTATCATGTAAAATATCAGATTGCTATAAGAATTTCTATGAGTTATTGTAGCAATTTTATGAAAGTGTGAGAAAGTGTGCTGTTTTTCAAGAAATAAAACAAAGTAAACTCATCTTAGCTATATAAGCAGTAAAATGAGATGGGGAGGGTATTTAAAAGAGTACAAACAGACTAATAGAATACACTTGAATAAAAAATATCTATCTATCTGTGGATAGATAGATCCATAGATAGATAGATCTATCTATCTGTGGATAGATTACCTTAATAAAATCATGTAAAAATGTTTTTACAGATTACAAATAAATTTTGTACTTGTACAAGCCGCACTGGATTAAAAGCCACATGTGTCTCATGTGAGATATCTACACATATATTTTTTTTTTTTAACGTTAAAGTAACATAATCAAATCCTGAACAGTGCATGAACTATATTCCGTCTCCTAACGACTGATAAAAATATATACCGTACATATGCTGCAACCTACCAGGAAAATTATTTTTGGCCATCTTCATCTTCTTTATCTTTGTCATGGACGGGCCTTATGGGGTCATGCCCGCCCTCGGACTCACTCAGGCTCGCCCTGGGAATAGGAACCTCCAGGATTGAAGTTTGAGCCTAAACACTCATCCCAGATGCGAATAAAACATATCAACCCAAAACCAGCCTATAAAATGTGTGCCTCCCCAAAGGTACATCCACTAATCTGTGTCTGGTGTCGTGTCTGGTTACGAGGCAAAATGTTTTTGGCATCATGAAAGAAAAACAAGCATAAGCCGCTCCGTATTATTAGCCACAGGTTTAAAAATGTGTGAAATTTTATAAAATTTTTATAATTTTATAAAAAAATAGCGGCTTATAGCCCAGAATTTATGATATTCATGGTTATACACACATGGCTGGTACATGTCACATTCCCACTTATGTATTTATATACAATATTGAAGAAGATTTGTAACCCATTAGTTCAAATGAGTCACAAGCATTTGACCCGCAGTTGTATATTTACACTCATGAAATTATTAATTATCTTCAGGAATAAAATAAGAACAAGCTTCTCATAAGAACAAAAAGAACATGTTCTCATACGATAAAATAAGAAGAAATTAAGATTTTTGGGTCAACCATATGTTGGTCAAGGCTTTGTGTGCCATTATGTAACAATTATTCTCATGAAATCTCTCTTCCAGAGCCCTTATGGTAATGTCCAAAAGCAGCTTCCAGCCACCCAAACTCAAAGACAAGAACAAATGGTAAATACAGATACATATGTTAGATATGTTTGTTCCATGCTCACTGTATGAATAAATATTATGTCTATGCTGTGTAGGTCTACAGAATTCCACAACTTTGTCAAGGTTTCTCTAACAAAGAATCCTCGAAAGAGGCCGACAGCTGAGAAAGTGCTGCAGGTGTAGTATCACTTCATAACATGTTTCAGTTTTAAGTAAAAATATTCACAGCCCTGTTTTTGAAAATGCCCAAATTTTTAAGGACCAGATAATTCCACAGTTTGCCCAGTGCAAGCCTACAATGGCAGAAATAGTTATTTGATGTTAACCTATGCAGCCAGAGCCGGAAAGAGAATTGATTAATTCATCTCTCGAGTCTTCAGGTTTGAGTTGTAAGTTCATCATGTAACAGCCCCATAATGTTAACCTAAGCAGCCTGAGGCGGAAATAGAATTGATTAGTTCATCTATCAAATCTTTCTTGAGACACGGGTAAATCCCTGCCATTTCGGCCGGTTTGGACCATGGAACCCCTCGTCCTTGACTCAGAGCTCCTGCTTTGGCCCGCTTATCGGCGAGGCGGGAGATCCACATGAGTCAAACGCACTCAAGCACGTCAATTTGCTTTCGGTTTTACCAGCATGGATGTGCTTCTGTTAAAGGAAGGCACAGATGTGTTGGATAAAGACAAAATGGTATAGAATAAGTACAGTTGTGCTGGGAAAAAATAATTAGGCAATAATGGCAAGCCATTTAGTTCACAATGTTGAAAATTTAATGCCAGGTGGTATGGGCCCACAACATGGAGATTTAACAACCATGTTAAGCTACCATGTTACTCCATGTATGCAACAAATATGAAGTCGCAGTGCCCCAGTGATTATTTTGCATTATCTCCTGATCTTTTAATGGCCAGTTTCAAAGCCGAATACTTTCCCACCAGAGGCAGTGGTTTATCTCCTAAATAACAGGAGTTTGATTCAAATGCCTATTTTTACCAATTTATTATTGTCAACTTCTAATGTGTCTATATACAAATATGTGGGTCTAAGCCTGATCAATATTATTCTTGCTACCTGATCTTATTACACCCTATAGTTAAAAAAAAGTTGATAAAAAGTTCATTTGAAACGATTTGTCTCTGAATAACTTCGCATCCATTACTAACCATGGCTGTGTGTTTTTGTAGTTACAGCTTTGTGTGATTTATACATTTTTCTGTTATAAATAAGTGTATAATACTTAGAATTTTGACAATAATAACTACATTTCTTGGTTACAAAAATAATCAATCTTTATAAGGGCATTGAATACAAAATGATGCATGATTTATCTATAAATAGACATTTGATTATTTTAATGAATTATATTTTAATTTTTGAATAAACGATTCCTTTCTCTCTGTCTCTAGCATGCTTTCATTACCCAACTGTTAACTCGTAACCTGGTCATAGAGTTGCTGGATGCTGCCAACAACCCTGAATTACAACAGTCTCAGATGATTGATGACAGTGATCTTGAGGTGAATTTTTGAACATCTGCATGATACTGACATTTTTACTGTACCTTGTTATAGAACTCAAAACTTCACAATCAGAAAAGCTCGTCTGAAAGTAAACAAATTAGTGTCCACAGGGAAATGGGTTTAGATTAGCCAAAGCAGATATCTGTGTTGTGTGCTGATTTATTTTTTGAATGAATGAACTGTTTTGTGTTTGTGGGTGTTCCACAGACAGCCAGTGCATTTCCTGATAAGATTACATCCTTGGGGAAACACCTGCCAGCCCAGAGAACTCTTTCTGAAGAACAATGTAAGAATGAATGTTTTTATTATTTTAATTGAACTGCGTTTAATTCAGTATTATATTTTTGTTTACTGCCTCATATTATTTGGTCAAATTCTTTTCAAACTGATAAAATCATCAGTACATATATATTTTTATTTTGTCTCGATGTACATTTCATAAAAAAGAAGCCAAATGATCAGAGCGATCAAAATATCATCATATTAATGTCCACAGATATCTGTGCCTCAAATCCACTAATCAGTCATAAAAGGAAGAAATAAGTACCGTAAATTTCATGATACCTTGAATCTTCTGGTAAATTTAAGTGTAAAGAGAAAGTGGGAACAGTTTAAGCCGCGGTGCATCTCAGCTCCTCTGGACTGGACTCCCTGCAGAGCTAGTGTTAGCATGTTAGCTATCAGTGCCGTTTCAGACCTGTGCAGAACGCCGGTTTTGTTCCTGCACTTTAACACCAACTTGCAGGTTCTGCAGGTCTCCGTGCTGTTTGTGTTCTAGATAGAATGATCTCCACACATGTGTTGTGTGTCTCTGTTCACTGCTGCTGTCTTGAATCAAAGCAAATCACTTCTACTTATATATGAATCTTAAACATAGAAATAAAAGCCACCTAATATGATGCAAATGATTGAAAATTATTTTATGACAAATCCACGCAAAAGTCATAAATGGGTACTATTGCAGTACTATTAGTTATAATGTGAATTTGGCTGAAGTGCAAGAAGCAAAAAAAATCATGTTATGGAGCAGGCCTTTGAGGGAAAGAGAACAAATACTGATAATTGAGAAGGCTGCGGGAGAATGGGAAAATGAGGAACAGGTGATTTAGGTGAGAGGGCTGCTGTCCTAGTCAGCCCCGTTAGTTTTGTCCTCTCACTGAAGGTGCTGTCTGAAGCCATCCTCCCAAGGATGTTGTTTGGTGTCGATCTGTCGTTTTGGAGTATTGTTTGTATCGTTTACCGTCGTCAGAAACAAAATCAAAACAAAAAGAAAAACTTGAGATAAGAACCCTGGAGCTTGAAGTTCGTCAGAACACCGAGTGGGCTAGTTGTGTGGCGTCTGTCAAAACGGTAAGCTGCACTACTCCTGTGGTCTTCTCAGCCTTAAACCGCAACCAACATGGCAGGCACCACTGATATGGGTTCATGATTGTCATATACAGACACGCAGGGAAAGTTACGACCCAAGTCTTAGCTAGCGGGTTCAGGCAACGTAGCAAGTAGGTAGCTAAGTTAGGCTAGCTCGGGCTGGTTCGTAACCTGCACAATGGCTCACGTGCTTAATGTCTGGTTGCTATCTGTTCCCAGTTGATCATGTCAAGTTCCTGCCACCAATGCGGAAAGAGACAGACCCTTGCTTTGATTCAATGGTAAGAACGACAGCTCTCTTTGAAGCAAACAGGAACCTCATGGTCCATGTAACTTTTAAAATTGGCTTATATCTTTTATCACATTTGTATATGTTGTTTTCGTTATTCTGAATTATTCTCAGGGATCAGATGATGAATGGAGTTCTATTAATGAGGAGAATGACTCTCAGTAAGTTACGCTTGCTCTTCCATAGGGATGAATGATGATGATTAAAGGTGTGTGTATTCTGAGAATTGTATTTTGAGAGCGGTTGCATTTGTGGTTTGTAACAGGAGTCTTTTGGAATGTGTTGAAGAGGCATTGCTTGAAAGGTAATAAAATAACAACTCAACATTTGTACAGTCATAATTAGCACTTGAAATACACTCGGCCTATTTACATTGATTTTCTAAAGTTGAAGTTTAAACTAAGTTAATGCTCCCTCTACAGATAACTGCACATAAGTACATTTTTGTTTTATGCTAATAAACAATAATTGCATATTAAAATATGCAAATACGTCACAAACATGGCCATTTCAACAAAATCAACAAAACCATCCAGGCCTTTACATACAGATAGATTATTTCTGTGTTATGCAAAATAGGAAGTGAGGATTACATCTCATGAGCTTTAAACACTTTATTTTTAAAAACACCATCCTACAATTTGTGTTTTCATTCAGGTTAACAATGAAAAGAGCAGCTTCAGTCGAGGTAAGGGTTTAAGCTGTTGTGTTTCTTTTGTTATTTGTAGTTGTTTTAAATGGACAATAATGCATAACTTGTTTGGTTTTTCATGTGGAGTACTCACCAGCTGAAGAGGACAAATATGGCACAGTGAAGAGGGTGGTCTCACCACCACAGCCAACTGAGTTTCAGAGCCCCACCAGTCAAGATAAAAAAGCCTCGAGCCCCTCCTCCGATTCTTCCCCTTTCATTGGCTCTGCACCTTGTACAGACACTAACCCCACCCTCCTTACTGAATCAACTTTGCTGATTGGCTCAACACTCTCTGAACTATCCCTCCTCACAGACTCCACCTTCCTTGCCAGCTCCTCCTTTTTCAGTGATTCCACTAGTTTTGGCTCGCTCTGCACAACTCCGACTGATGGTAAGATGCAACTCATTAGATGGTCACACAATCAAATGTGTACATACTTTAAAAGCAGTATTGTGACACAATATATGAGATGGCATGACATTTACAGGCCGTGAGGTAATTCATGAGGTAAATATTTTCCCAAGGCGCTGTTGAGGTAGAACCAGGAGGAAATGGAATTCACACTCCAACCCGGCAGCCGCTCTCACCTGAATGGAGCACACTCAGGAGGAAGGCTGAAGACTCAGTGAGCACTGACCTTTTATCAGCGTATTGTATTATATTATGGACTGCTTTTTACCACTTTCCCCCATATCTACAAAGAATAGCATTATGTGAGCTGGGCCATTAGTTAAGTAAAGTGGGAAAGAGAGAATAATACATTGTATTTGAATACTGATTTATTTCAAAACACTCAAGGTCACTGAACACAACAAAATAATAATAAAAGAATAATAATAATATACAAATAACCTCAAAATACTACAGGTTAGAGAAAAAAGAAAAAAGAAAACAAGGTAGGCAATGAAAAAATAGAAGGATTATTAAACAAGCAATATAGAAAATATCTAAAAGGGGTGACCAAAGGAATTATAAGATTTCGAATGTTCAGATAATCTGTCTTTCACTGTCTTTCTTGTGAATTTTAGAGTGGTGTTGTTCATGGACTGCCACCTACTCCTGCGGTGCATGTACGTTTGTAAAGCTATTACTAAATATACTCAATGCTCCCAAAATTAATTTCCCTAAATATCACATGTCAGGTGGCATTCCTTTAAATAATGTTTTATTTTGCACGATAATAGAATATATTATGTATTTTAGATGGGAGCCTGTTTCTCCAAGGTATTTAATGGTTGTCCGTTGAAGATCCAGTGTGCTGTTACATGGGTTCTTCCAAAGACCAGAGGTATAGCAACTTTATAATATAATATTTAATGTTTGTCAGACTGTGTAACCTAAGGGAAGAGTCAACAAAAATGTCTGAATCTATACTCCTCAGATCAGCATCTGATCCTGGGTGCTGAGGAGGGCATGTATACCCTCAATCTCAATGAGCTCCATGAGGACACTATGGAGAAGGTAGTTTTGTGTTATATTCTTATTTAATAAATGTTACTGGTCGATGTTGTAGAACCTGCATTTATATTTTAGAATTATATAATGTATTATATAAATATATAATTGATGTTCTAATACTTATTTATTTGTATTTATTCCTTAGTTACTTCCACAGAGATGTAGCTGGCTGTACGTCATGAACAACATACTCATGTCTGTCTCAGGTATGTTTAAACAACACATGCCTTGCATGAAAATATGTGTTTGGAGTTTTTATTTATCCTCTGTGTCTTCTGGCCATGACTATATTGGACCACAGGAAAGTCCTCTCAGCTGACCTCACACAGTCTGCCCTCTCTATTTGAGCACCGTAGAAACATGCAGCGACGCCAAGGTCACCTGTCAATCAATACGCACCGCCTAAGCACAAGAATCAACTCAAGGTCCATAACGTTACTGGCACGCTTATTATTAGACCTTAATGTGGGAATTGTCTGTTCAATAGAGTGCCATTTCTGTCTGCAGGAAGTATGCTATGTCCGTGAAGATCCCTGACACCAAAGGCTGTAGAAGGTGTAGTGTTGGTGAGGCACACATCCAAAATGCAGGAAGAGTGCATATGCCCAAAATGTCCTATATGTTATGTGTTAATATATTTATTTTTTGTCTCAGTACGGAATCCATACACAGACAGCGTCTTCCTATGTGCCGCAGTTCCAAGTGGCTTGGTTCTTCTCATGTGGTATGAGCCACTGCAGAAGTTCATGCAGCTCAAGGTAGGAATGAAATAAACGAATGTAATTCCCCTTGTCTTTTAATTTCTGCATGTTATTTTTAAGCCCTCTTACCTTATGTAAATTCTTCTCTCTCTCTCTCTCTCTCTCTCTCTCTCTCTCGCTCTCCCCCTCTCTCTCTCTCTTCTCTCCCCCTCAGCACATACCTTTAAGCCTTCCTGAATCACTACCCATCTTTGAGCTGCTGGTGCAGGCGTCTGAAGAGCTTCCGCAAGTGTGTGTGGGGGTGTATCACAGTCACAACAGCTTTGGAGGGGCTGTGGAACAACTGCACTTCAATCTAATTAATCTTGATGACACGCCCCAAAAACACCCAGGTACCCATAACAATTAAACACTACATTAATTTCTTTTTATGTACTCTCTCAGAAAACAGTTAGGGTATAAACACTGACATTGACCTGGTCTTCAGTACTTTCATAGTTGTGCCATAGTCTGTTGCATTTAAATTTTTAAAGCAAAGACTACAAAATGTTCCAAATTTGAAAAATGTGCACTGGTACAAAACTAAACCTTAAAGACTATGTTACTTATACCAGTTGTACATTGCGGGGAGAGAATTGTATCCGGACAGTAACCTTTTTCTGACAGTTTTTAAAATGAAGACATATGGAGTAATTACGGACTGTGAATGTAAGAATGTAATGTAATGGCCAATGTATGGACCAAGACTAAACCTGTGTCATTTGCTTTTGCAGAGGGTGAGTCTTTGGATGTGAAACAAGTAATTCAGCTTGACAGAGACACAGTCCTCGTAGCGCTGGAAAGTATGTTGAACTGAAGAATATTTTTAACATATTTTCATTTGTGAAGTATAGTTATGTGCCCTCAAGACAATTATGTCAACACTTCATATAAATTGATCTTGCCATAAAAATTGCAGACTGAATTCCTGGTATAAAATCATAAAATATGAAAATGTCAATTTAGATTTACAATAAAATTTTAGAATTACTAATTATATTTGTAATATAAGGATAATTATTATTTGGAAAACATAATCCGCCCTTATATTAGATATACATTGTGTTGAAGGTAGACCTCTATGTTAAAGGGAGGAAAGGTATGCGTAAGCAACATTTTCTTGTTGATTCTGTCTTTTTGTTTTTGACCACTCTGTATTAAAGTATAATGACAACAAACTCCTAGTGATGGAGTATCTTTGATAGGTTATTTTATCAGTGTAGAGTTGTGTCTGGCTTGTTACACTCTTGGAAATATTATAAAAATTGGAAATATGATTAAAAAAAGTTTTTGTCACATAATGAAATATCAAAAATATTTAAATGGGATAATAAAGATTCAGTGTATAACAATAAATGTGTATGATTCTTTATTTCTTTGCACAGAAATATCCAATTAATCAAGCCCACGTTACTTGTAGTTCAATGAAGAGGATATAATTTGCAATTAATTTATTATGAAAGAATAATTTATAGGCATCCAGTATTTTTGTATAAGTGTAAATGTTGAAACTGAAAATACATCTGAAATCATTTTAAGTGTACAATGTCATGTTCTTTGCAGAAACTGTGAGAGCAGTAAATCTGCATGGTTGTCCCAGCAAGAGCATGGCCTCGGAACTGACTTTCGATTTCTCCATTGGGACTTTGGGTGAGTGCTGTGGGTTTTCATTTCAAATGTATTGTATGCTCACATTTCTCCAACTAAAAAGTATGCCCAAATAAGTGTAACCATTACAGGAACATTTCAATGTAAAACAGTGGATGCTAACAATGAGTAAACACATTGTTGTTACCTAGATGTCATTGTAGGTTGCTTGTAAATTTTGGTGGAGTTTTGCATCATTCTGTAATCCATATTTTTTAATAATTCAACATTCTAAGAAAACTGTTTATGTTGCTGAATTATTTTTACTAATTGCATACAGACAGTGCAAGAGCAAGAGTTCACTGTACAAGATGTACAAGTTGCTTTTCTGATGTTTTAGGCATGCCATGTAATGGGCTGGGTAATGATAACACATCTTGTTGCCTAAAAAATGAAAAAATGATGTTGTTTCTCCACAGTTTGTTTGCAGGATAGCGTTCTTGCTTTTTGGAAACATGGGCTCAAGGGTAGGAGCATACAAAGTAATGAGGTATGCCACATGTCAATCCAGGTTCTTTTATACTTAATAAAGTATGAACAAAACAACTAATTCTATGTTGTTTCCGCAGGTCACACAGGAAATAACAGACAAGAGCCGTGTCTTCCAGGTGCTGGGGACTAACAGGTACATTCTACCTCAGTAATCAAGTGTTAAATGTTCACATAGTTCAATAAAATGGTTTTAAATCATAGTTCCTATTTTATGTGAACAGAGTTTTATTGATTATAACTGCTGACAGGTGAAGTGAATAAACTTATTTCATTACAATGGCACCTGTCAAGGGGTGAGATATATTAGACAAGTGAAGTTTTGTATCTTGGTCCACGGAAGAGTAACCAGTAAACCACCAACTGGGTCATGGAGGCAGGTCCAAATTTAATGGTAACCCTGTCCACCCACAAAAGTGCCTATTACGCTAATGTGAGTTTCACAACTTGTACCATGGAAGAAGGTGGCCAATGGACAGTTGAATGTGTGTGCACTGAATGTTTGGGCATGTTATGGTAACAGGATGAACTATGGAATGAAATCAAGCTCTCCGAGGCTGTGTAATACTTTGGATAATTTGCTGGGAAACCTTGCATCCTGATATTTTAGACTTTTTTACATGTAACACCTACCTAAACACAGCCACAGACCCAGTATACCCATTAATGGTGACAGGATAACCTTATTGTAATACAATTTCCTAATTTAAACAGCATTGTTCTGACATTGAAGACCTAAGGCTTCATCAGTTCTGTTGCCAATACCCTCCTAACACCTGAATAAAACTGTGTCAACCTACCCTTGCTACAGGGATATCATCTTGCAGAGCATTCCTACAGATGACCCGTCTGCCCTGAGCAACCTGTATATCCTTACAGGCCACGAAAGCAGCTACTGAAATGACTGGGACCATGAAAAATGCCCCACAGTTGAGGAAGCACTTCTCTCCACGTGTGATGGGCTGCCTTTCTGCCCTGTGGACCAGCAGAATGCATACAGAGGCAAAGAACCAGTGGAGGTCTGGTGACAATCTGCCAAAAACTTCACCTTTATTGCAAAAGCAGAAGGGTGGGAAGAGGCAACTTGAGACTCTTAACAGAAATGGTTCACCGGAGTTGAATTGTATGGCAAATAGAGATGCTAAGAAGCTGACATGATTGTTTATGGACTTTCGAGTAGAAGAGTTGTCAGTTTAGCAAACTGTTGTACTTGTGGTGTTTCCTGTTTAGCTGGTAACTTCTGCTGAAGAACTTGGACATCACTCTGCTACTTTTGTTGCAGTCATCACTTCATGGACTGAAAGGAATCGTTTGAAGGAAACTGCTGGAAATGCATTGACCTAGTCAGAGAAGCAGTATCTGATTTAAGTGCTAGCCATTACACTCTGAAAGAGAGGAATGTAGAAATGTAAATGATTAGGAAAAAACGAATAATATTAAAACATATTTCTAGGCCAGTGTGCATTGCACAAACTAGGCTTGTGAGTTGCATAATATAAGCATATAAATGTGGTGCTGAGATCATGTTCATTTGTTTATTTTTAACACAGGCCATATCTACTAGTATGCAGTAGCTTGAATCCTGATTGAGTGTGGGGACAAAATGGAAAGAATTAAAACACACATTAGCTTGATTTTGCATCACATATTGTCTGCATACTTTATCCTGATTGGTATTTCCACAATATTTTCCCAAATGTCAGCATAATTAAATCATTAAGAGGTTAAAAAAAACGAGTCAGCTTCCTTCACATGAATTTCACTTGCTGAGTTAAATATGTCAATAGTGGCAGTGTTAAGAATATTGTTATTGAAAATTGTCTCGCACCGAAGCCTGAGACTCACTTTCTTTAGGTCGCAGTGAACTGAAATCGAGCCGTACTCTTTCATCGTTAGTTGGCGCTCTTTTCGAATGTACTGAAAGCAAGATGGACCTAACTTCCCTGGTGTTAGAAGGCCGCGTCCCAAGCTGCCCCGTACCACACTACCTAGTGTGTAAAGTAGAGTACACCGCCATCAGAAGTACGTTCAGCAGGGGAGTGCAGTGTGTTTGGGACGCGGCCAAAATTGAGCAGGAGGAAGTACTCAACGAAGACGAAACGGACGTGGTTTTGCAAACTCCATTCCATCTAAAGCATGGCGTTACGTATTTTCATCTTTAAACAACATCATGTTTAAATTGGGAACTCTATATCTGATATATATCATATCGTGCTAATTCACTTTTGTAAAGTTACTTTTAACGTTTACTCGTGGTTTGGTTGAATATTTAGCTCGTTGACTAAAATGGCTTTAGACGTCGCTTGCTTATCATTTAGGCAGCCTTACGCTGGACTCGTGCTAAATGGAGTAAAATCTATAGAGACGCGTTGGCGCCCCCTGTTGAGCGACCTCGGGAGTTGCACACTCGCGATTCACATTGCACAAAGAGACTGGGAAGGCGATGACTGGAGAAATATCCTCATGCAGGCGTTTGGAATGAACACATGGCAAGTCGAAGACCTTTTGGCTTCTGGGGAAAGATTTGGGAGAGGTGTTGTTGCAGGTGAGAATCAATGTGTCATGTTAGTTTGAGGAATATCTTTAGGGCCACTGGCTGACATAATAGAATACTTTTTTGTGTAAATGCAAAATCGAATTTGTCATTTTAGCTGCTAAACACAACCATTTTTTCAAAGATACTGCCATTTCGAAGACTGACATTTAAATATTTTTGGAACTGTTGCTTAGGTCTTGTGGACGTTGGAGAAACGTGGTACTGTGCGGAAAATGTGCCCCAAGAGGAGCTGAAAGAGCTGGAGAAAGCGGCTTGCCTGACAGGACTTCAACAAAAGTACCTCACAAGACTTTCCAACCCACGCTGGCTCACAGAGCCATTGTATATGAGAGGACATAAAAATGTATGGATGGCAAAAATACCAGAATGTTATTTTCCATCGGATGAGTGCAAGTAATGGAATGAATGTTCCTTTGACTGATTTATTAAAAAAAATCAATAAAAAAATACCACTACCTTTTATTGTTAACATAGTTGTAATATTTTGCTGTATATATTTTTATTAATCAAGTGCTCTAGACATTAAGCTACTCATGTAACATCCTGGGCACAGAGTGAGATCCAGGTGCCTAAGATTGAATGAGCTATGGCAGTGTTAATGCCTGCTTAGGCCTACACCCCAAAAGCAGATATTATATTATTATTATTATTATTATGGGCACATACCTACATCAGAATGCTGAGACTTAAGCTCAGCATTTTACACCATTATACCATACAAACTGGTGGGGAAACTGGACCCTAAACAGCACTGCTATCACCTTCCCCCTTCCATCCTCACCACCTTCTACCGGGAGACCATTGAGCGCATTCTCTTCACCTGTAGCTGGTTTGAGAACTGTAACAGCATCCCCTTCAGCAGCTGGCGAGGAGCTGATATAGTCATCAGTATGTCATCACCACCATACAAGAATCTTTATGACAAAACACTGAGGTATTATTGCTTTGACATTTTATGAGTCCATTCATCAATTTCTTGGCTGGTCACATAATGGCAATCAATGAAAATGTTGTGGGTGATTGGTACATAATGCACTTGGCACTTATAGACCAATCAGCCATCAAATTACATGTCCATGACCCTGAGGCCAATTCCTTCCTTTGATCAATTGTGTTTGGAACCCCTAGACCTTAACCAGATGGAAAAACCAACAGGAAACGTAACATACACAAATGACTAACATAACATTTTAGTCTTTGACAGTTAGTTGAGCTCTGTATGAAAGCATATGACAAATGTTGCCCAATTAAAGCATTTTTTCGAAGGCTTACAAATTTAATAGACACATGAATAGACAAAAAATTGTAAAATCCAAGAAAACATTACTAAAGCTTCCAGTTAACCACAGAACCACTCTTTTACTCCTACAAACCATTTTTGGGGAACAAAAAAAGCACAGCCGAATGAAGACACATTCTTAGCACAGCAATGTGACCGCAGACTTCTTGGATGCTCAAGAGAAGATAGATCATGTATTCATATAAGCAATATATCTACTGTACAAGTGAATCTTCTGAAACTCTGGTTGTGTGATGAATATCATACAGTGCAGATTAAAAGTCATGCTGTAATGAATGAGCAACTGTAGCATATTAAAAGCAGACTTTCAGTCAGACCCACTGTCACTGTCATCCTCCACGACTTCTGCTTTCCCATTTTCCTCATTTGTTCCTAGCAGTCCTGAAAAAAAATCCCCACCAACACCAAATGCTTTAGTGCTTAGTGCCTTGAGGTGTCCATCTTTTTTCTTCCGTCGGCGGTAATCGCTAACTCTAGTGCTGGGCAGGCTGGAAACATCCCAGAACTTGATGAGCTGGTCATGTGCACAACTAGCAATGAAGCATTTGTCTCGTGAACATGCAATCTCTTCAATGGGCTCACCGATGTGCTGACCTATGCTGCCTATTACCCGGTTAGGCAAAATGCTGATCGCCCTGAAGGGGGTTAAAGAAAAAAATGTTAAAACTCACAACAGAACTTTTGTTTTCCTTTATGCAGTGTTTTATGCATTAATAACAAGTGTGGAGAAATGTATAGAAATATTAATATAATGCAAAAATAAGTATGCATTATGGACAATCTTTTTACCATTATTATATGACACATTTGCATTATTCAGTGTAAAATAACAATCAACAGCGCAGTCCAGAATATACATCAGTACTCCGCATTCAGCCCTAGTAACTAGAACCACAACAGAATACATTCTTCTCATTTAAAATATTGGGAGAATACAGACTCATTTTACTTTCATGAATGGGACATTAATATCAAATTGAGGCCTGAACCATTATCTACTGAACTGTAAAGTGACACCCCTATTAATCACAGGAATATAATGTGAAAATTCTTTAACGTGATATACCACCTCCTCCCCAAAAAACCAAAACAAATACAAAATTACAATTTTAAATTACATGCACAAATTCATATAAAATACTGAAATAAATTCCCACTTCAGGTACCCTCACCTAATGAGACCGTCTGTAGAGGCAGCACACAGTATGTTGTCGGTAATCGGGACAATGCAGTCGATACACTCCGCCTGAACAGCGAATCGGTCACTAGTGGCCCCAAATCCATTCCAGTTGAAAATGTATATTGTTCCTTCACTGGAACTGCACACAACTTTTTGGCCTCGCTGTGGGTCAGAGAAAGCAAGGTGTAAGATCCAAGTCTGTCTACTATCTTCTAGTGATGTCAAAAGACCTGGTATTCTGGCACCAAATC
Organism: Ladigesia roloffi; assembly: GCA_037577295.1. Lineage (NCBI taxonomy): Eukaryota > Metazoa > Chordata > Actinopteri > Characiformes > Alestidae > Ladigesia > Ladigesia roloffi. The sequence continues at coordinate 3,323,229 of JBBKCR010000022.1, forward strand.
GCTACTAAAAAATTGTAAAAAGTGGAGCAGAGGCTGCAAAAAAACAGTACCAGGAACATGCAGAGGGGAATGAAGACAATCATGAGCTTCAGGACCAGCAGCCAGGCGACTAATGGAGACATTGAGATGGCCAATGATTTTAACAGCATCGACAAAAGGCCCCTTCCCAGCTTTCCCTCCATCCCGGCATGATCCTCATGGCACCCTGAACACCTACTTCCTCCATCATGCCTTGGCAAAATGTGGCTCTTCGTCCTACTTCATCATCTCACCTACTAGAGCTTACATTGACTCCGTCCTGCTAAAGCCCTGGGCCCAGATGGCATAAACCTACAAGTTCTGCACTTACTTGCAATGAGGAGTAGTGCTTAGGACCTTTAACCTGAGCCTTGGTATCAAGAAAGCACAAATGCTGTGGATATCAGTCTGGGGCCTGTATTAAAGGATCATGTCAGTGGTCCTTCTTGACTACAGGAACGTTGCATTCACCTCAAACAACATGGTCTTTAAGAGACTGGTCTTGGGCACCTTAAGCTCACTATCAGGTACCTGTGGCACCAGTGTTCCTCCAGAGCTTCCAATGCCATTTAAGAGCTCAGGAGCTTTATACCATTCAGGTTCATTCACCCTTAGTCCTGTGGATTATGAAGAACCTGCCTGAGAGTCACAGTAAGTGTGGCAACAAGGATCTGTACCTCTTCACCTTGTACACATCCAACTTCAAGCAAAACATGGACTGCTATGTGCTGAAACTCTCAGATGACCCAGCAAAAGCTGTAAATATTAGGTATGGGAGCAACCTGGAATATAATATGGCTGTGGAAAGTTCTGTTGACTGGTAGGAACTCAATCAGCTGCAGCTCAACATCAACAAAACTATAAAACTCATGGCGGAACTGAGGTTCCTGTCACTCCCCTGTCCATTGGGGGGTGGGTGTGCAAACATTTCAAGAGTACAAATGCTGTGAATAATCTATTTAATACAAAAGCAGTATCTGTGAAAGCCTCAGGCTCAGATGGGCAGAGGATCTCTAGTTTCTCAACAGATGCATGGGAAAACTTTAAAAACAATGTTCCTAAAAAAAAACAAACAAAAAATGATCGGAAAGGATCTGCATATTTCACTCTCTAGAGTGGGATAATTAAGGAAGCTGGAGGAATTGTAAAGTGTAAAGTGCGGAGATCTCATGCCTACGGTGAACACTTGTGATTGTGGAACTGTTTAACAAACCTTTATTCGTCAAAAACTGATATAACCACATAGGAATGGGACAAATTTGGCAAACGTTTGCCAGACACAATAGACAGTTACATTCAAATACCTTGGGTCAGATAATACCTTTTTTACTACCTGCGGAATGTTTTTAAAAAACATCACGACACTGAGTTGCAAGTGTTAATCAGCGACCTTTCTGAAGTTCAGGCATTTTTTCGACAAAAGTAATGGAACACCAGGGCGAGGGGATCAGTCTTCAGCTAAAAACTCTGGCAAAAGATGGGTGATCGGAAAGAATGTGGAAAAATAAACAATTCAATGAAATGAATATTGTTTATGAGCTATGATGCACGAGTCACAACACCCAAGTCCAAGTCAAGTGTTAAGCCATTACAAACAGATTGTCTTCTCATTTGGGGTAGTATTATGTTAATGAAAGATATTGCTACAAGATGTCTTCACGGTTTGTGAACATGTTGAGAATGTCACTCACCTTCATAATAGAAACTGAGGTAAGATCTCCACTCTGCAACTCAGAGAGCAGCTCAAATCTTCTCCTCTTTATGTTGAACACTCCCATCGTTCCATCACCACTAGAAATCAAAAAGAACATGCTGATACCCAATATGACACTCTGACACTCAGTGTACAACTTTCAGGAGCTGGATGTCCTACGATTATTTTACATGGTCTGGGTTTTGTCACAGTCTTGGTCTTGTCTTGGTCTCACTGTATTTGACTTGCTGTCTCAGATCAACATAGTGTGGTTGGGATATTTGGAGCCAACAATGTCCATGCTACATCAATATTATTTAGGCTTTCGTTAATGTTAATAATTTATGAAGGAAATTGAGTGTCCAGAAGTCTAAAATAAACTGGTCCCCTTACATTTTGTTCAAAACCTGTCAGAAGAGTTTCTGAAATATTCAGACCTCTGAAATATTAACACCGGGGTTCTGCAGGATTTTCAAATCTTATTTAATGCCTTTTAATGCCCTTTTTAATGCCATTTCTAACCTTTTTATTGCCATATGCAACAAATAACTAACACGCCGGTGTATAAATGCGTGTATATTTTAATGCATTTTTCATGTGGTCTTGCAATGAGGCAACAACAAACATATTCCTCTGCTGAACATAATTGGAAATGGATCAGGAGACAAAATTTCACACAATTTTGGACCAGCCAGAAGCAATTACTTTGGTTCCGTGTTTATCATACTTCACGACAGTGAATCAAAGATATTAATTATACAGGCTATACTCAAGATAAACTGGTAATATTTGTTTCTTCAACACTAATGTTTTATTGCCTGTATTAAACAATTTAATGCTTTTTAATTCCATTTAAGGCCTTAATTTTCGCAAAATCAATTTAATGACTTTTAATGCCCCGCGAAAACACTCTAACAGCTGTACCACAACAATGGTTCTCAAACCAGTCTACTGGTAACCCCAGACAAAATGTGGATGGCCTAGGGCACCCCCATGGATCAGTTAGAAAAAATCCACCACAACTTTCTGAGATTAATACCTGGAGGTAAGCAAAGTCCTTTTGGCCTGATCTACAGCAATACCGCTGATGTAATCCTCATGGTGTTTCAGAGACATGAATGAAGAACCTTTTCTCATGTCCCAAACTTTCAGCATGCCCTCATCATCCCCAGTGGCAAGCACGTTTTCGTCCACTATCCGCAAGGTGTTAATGGGCTGGCTTAAAGGAAGAATAAAAGAGAAAAATTAACTCACAATTACTATTCCCACATCAGATAAAAAAAACAAGGCAGAAACATTTAGTGTAGCACTAAAACTATTAAGCAACTTTATTTTGTGGGCCTGTACTAATTAGATATCGTTCAGGACCTCTTCATGATGTTTAGGAATTCAACAGACAATCTCAATATCAGTAGATTCAGTTGATACCTGTGAGCTTTAGGAATACGTGTCACAAGCTTTCCTGCCTCCACATCCATGATGTGAACAGCCTTATCTTTGGACACACTGAATAATTCTGGGAAAGAAAGATGCAAAGGAACATTAAAAGTACGATACATACTTCAAAGGAATTCTGAAAGAAACAGATTTCTTCATTTATTGTTGAAAGTACAATTAAGTTGTAGTAGAATAGTCCATTTCGAAGCTGCATATCCACATATCAATCAGATGCACAAAATGTGCTTCTGGGACTATAAAACAAACGATATTTAAGCTAAAGCTGTACACAGCAACAGAAATTAAGCAAGTGCTGGGAATGGAAGCTATTTGACAAACACTGGTTTGATCAGTGCAACTTATACTCATGATTACAGTCAATCTACTAAAAGTAGAACGTATTAGTAGTAAATCTGTTGGAAACTGAAAATAAATTAGACTTTACAAGTACCAGCCTCAACTTTCAAGACTTTACCACAGTTGAAAGCACAGCCAAAAAATAGAAAAGGAGAACAATGTGAAATATCTGTATAATAGCTGTATAATATATTAATCGCATTATATGTTGTCTCATGCTGTGATAATTCTAGCTTGCATGCAAAAATTTTTAATTAGGTGTGGATATTTCACCAATTCCCGTGCACACCAAGGGAACGCATTCCTTCCTAAAACGAATACTGACTCTCGCCATCACTTGAGAAAGCCACCTTCCTGCAGGATTTGAGGTGATGACCGGATGACCAAAGCTCTTTATTCTCCCCCTCAGTGCAAGAGTATCTGTATCTGCAATTTCGAAAAATAAAAATTAAGATAAGAATGAAAGGTTTCAACAATTTATTTATACCGATTGGTACAGGGCTGCCAACTTTTCCAAAAAGCGCGGGAGAGAGATTTGGGTGTGTGTGTTTGGCCGATGTCGATGTTTTGAACGGGCGGTGTTGGAGTGTGCACGGAGACGGACGGTGGTATGTGGACGGGAGGCAGGAGGGAGCACCTCTCTGCCTGTTTAGCCGTGCGTAATGTGTACTTGATCAAGCGTCCGACGCAACCGTCTAGATCAGATAGATAAAATAGATTTTCGGCGTGAGAACTGGGAGGTATGGTGTGAGAGCGTGATGCGTGTGTCTCACGGTCATTGCGTAAGAGTTGGCAGCAATGTGGGAATGGCTAGGGTTTTATTAATACTCATTACCAGTAACACTACTTATTAGTTGCACTGATTCAAACACTGGAATATGCAGCTGTGTTAGAATGCTAAAACGCCGCATAAACACCGACGGCAGCAGCGTCTGTCCAGGAGCTTATCCGTATTTCAGTATTGAACCCAGTACCAATTTATTATCTAATTACTTTGCAACACGTATCAACTCTTTCACAGCCTTATCATATACCAGGAGATACTACTACATAATGTCTAGGTGAAAAAATAAACTTACAAATATATATCGCCATCAATATCTCCGGCAGCAAGGATGTCTTCTTTAGGATGGAATGCCAGAGTGTTAACGATGGCCTCCTGCTTGATGTCCTCTGGAGTCTCTCGAAATTTTCGAGGAGGTTCATCTCCAACCTGGCTCTCTTCCACATTCTCGTCTCCAGGCTGCTTAAGACAATTGACGGTGCCGTGAGTGCGATAAACTTTAACATCTTTCACGTAATGATGCAATTTAACAACCGCAAAACCTTTCAAATCCGTATACAAAACACAATTTATTTAGCGACCCAGTAGGCTCTCCCCTACTAATCCGAGACAGGCGTGCCCCATCACCAAACTGCTGTTATGTCACTATGAAACACAATGTACTTAAAATATGCTTAACTCTACTTTAATTTACCCCTGAAAATATGCCAAACACCTTAATTTGAATTAAGTGGCCATTAATTTGTAAACCGTTCCCTTAATTTTACCTTAAATATGATTTAAGGTATGAGTGTGAAACCCCTTAATCCTAAACATGTCATTTTCTACAGGAGGCACAGTTATTTAAGGGGCAAATAAAAAAAAATAAGGGAAAAATACAGTAGATTTACCCCTTAATCAGACTTAATCTGTGCACTTTTCCACTTCATTTACCTTACTTTCTTGGAAATTAAGGTAAACATTAAGGTTATATTAAGGGGTAAAATTAAGGGGTTTGTTTTCATAGTGAGTACAGTTTGTTTTCCGCTGGTCTAGCTAAGACTTCATCCCAAACCGCACACGCCAGGAAAAATATTTTACGTCCGACACAAAGTTCTGAGTCTACGACAGCCCAAACAAAACTTACTGTCTCTGTTAGAACAGTTAGCTTCTCATCGTGAGGAGAATCACGCGTCTCCCCAAGCGTCGCCATCTTTCTCGTAGACTGTTCCAGTTGTCACATTAAAAGTCCCTTGTTTGGGACACGATTGCTGAATAAAAAATAAAATAAAAAGAATGTATAAGAATGTATAAAAAACATAATATATAAAGGTCTTTTTTATTTATGCATTGATTTTATATTTTATATTAGTTTACTTCTTTCCGCTTCTAGACAATATACGTTATTAATTTTAAAATCTGAATCAGAACCAGAATCAGTTTTAATGGCCAAATATATTTGCATATACAAGGAATTTGACTTCGGTAGGTGTTAGCTCTCTGTAAACATAACGATAGACATATAGTGATATACATACAGAGGGTAAATGAACTATAGGCACATACTGTACACTAAACACAACAATACACCTGTGGGCACAAATGACACATGGTGTACAAATAATGCAACTAATAGTGCAAATGAGAGGTGCAAGAGTCGTAGTGCAAAAAACAATATTCAAAAGGAAATTGAAAAAAACTGTGCAAGATGCATGGAGTGGTGAGGTATGTGATTTGTGTGTGAATGGGCAAGGTGGAAATGACCCCAACGTATATACAGTTCAGGAGAGTGATGGCAGTGGGAAAGAAGCTGTTCTGGTGTCTGTTTGTTTTTGTATGCAGGAATCTGTAGCGCTTGCCAGAGGGGAGGAGGTTGAGGAGAGTGTGTGAAGGGTGTGTAGAATCTTTGATGATGTTCTCTGCCCGCTTCCTGGTCCTACTAGAGTACAGGTCCGGAAAACCTTAACTTTAAAAGTCTTTAATTTTCATCGTGTGAGCAAAGAGTTTGGAAAATATAGATTTAAGAAGGTTGGTTCTCTAGATTTTTTAAACGCAAAAAAGGAATGGAAACAACTAGAAAAATGTCACCGCCACTCGTAAATGCGACAGTAGGTGTCACTACTAGTACACACATGCTGCTCCGGGTACTACGACCAGATTTCATTCCAATCAAGTGCTGCTCAAGCACACTTAACTGAGGTCTAACAGACTGGCCTAATATGGAGTTATTTTATAGATACGAAATTAATATTCTTGGTTTCTGTATTACGCTTATATTTTTACAACAGTAAATTTTCAAATTGAAACGAGCGTGTGAAACTTATCTAATGCAATATCTTAAGGTGCCTGCCTAAGATAGATTGATAAACTATAGCATTTTGTCATTCAAAAGTTTCCCTTTAGGTATTTGTTTTTCTATTTGAGGGAGATTTTGGTAGATGACGAGAGATGGCAGGTACAGAAAGAACAAGGTAATACACGGAGAGATTAAATGCAGGTCCTGTAAAAAGAGACAATTAACAATTTGTTAATTGTTTGTTAATTGCAGGTTAAGCAGATTTTTGGATACATATTCTTGTGTGGTGTGACACCGTGTCATTTGGTGTGACATTCAGAATTTAGAAAATAATTAGGACTTCTTTAGTTATTAATCATCAGTGTGTCACAGGGAATAGTGCCGCCAAACTTTACAAGCATTTTGGTTCTTTTATAACAAGATTTTCATCACCCAAATTAATTAGAAGTATTTTGAAAGTTAGAGTTAATGTCTGTCTAGGGGTGTTGTTAAAGTAACATAATGCAATATGTAACATATTTGGACAGAAACATACTATACTTTTATATAGTAATGATAAAGAATCAGGGTATATTATTTTACATTATCAAATTATAAGATTTAAAAAATCTAATACTCAATTTTCTTGTCACACTGCAGGACAATTTTCATCATTATGACAATAAACTAGTGAATAAATATATATTTTCAGGACAACCTCTACAAGAAAATATATATATTTGGAGATATAATGGTTAGTAGAATATCAAAATATGATTTCCATGACATTTTTTTTGAGAAAAAAAACCTACTTTTTTTCAGCCAAATATGTTAACCACCCATTAACAAGCTCCCAATTTACCCAGATGTGTAGTACTGGGACAAATAATGTGATATTTTATCTATGAAACTTTTTGTATTATGTGGTGTCTTCTAGCTTAAATATACGTGGGTAGCCAGTACATACTATCAACGTTACCTTTAGAAACACAGGTGTGCCAATCTGATACATAGTTATGTTTTCAGGGTAATACGGACCAAAAAAGCTTTGGACTGGCAAAGCATTTTTCCAAGTTAAAAAAAAAAACATGTGTCCTTGTCAACTGTCACTAAGGCTTAGTGAAAAAAGCATTAAAGGCAAAAACAATCCCTTGCCGCACATTCCTGAAAATACTTCAGTGATTCGGCAGAAAGACAGCTAGAGTTTGTCAAAACCATTACAATGTAGAAAACACCTTTAGCCAGAATATTAGACCACTTGGACCACTTTTGGGACAACTAATGAATACTGGGAACAGCTTAGACGACCTGTCCTCTGGCGATGCTCTGTCATTTAGTCATCACAGTTCAGCTCCTCTCAAAGTCGATCAGATCCTTACACATTCCCACTTTTCCTACCTCCAAATTATCAACCTAAAGAATGGACTCCGTGTCATCTGTCAGTTAATATAAACTTGTGGCTGATTACTACGAAAACCTGTCATATCTCTCAGACCATTTAGCTTTTATGCTGCCTGAAACTGGAACTAGTTTTGCTCCATAACACCCATCTTTCCCAAAAGACTAAAGCCTATTTTTTTCTTGGGCCTTTGAAACATCAGAACTTTCTGTATTTGGTTATATTTTTAATGATGTATTTTTACTGGGTTCTTTATTTCTTTCTTCATTTATATTTTATGCTGTTTATTGTTTATGTTCAGTATATTATATATGAAATGCAAATCAATTTATTTGCATTGCTTCATAACCGGTAACAGATAAACCAAACAAATGAACAAAAACAATGAAAACATTCATATTTCTCGAGTCAGTTTCTCACCCCAAATTAAGCCTAGGCTAAGACTAAAGTACATTTTCAGTAGTGTTTTTCCAATGCAATTTAGTGTAAGAATAGGACTAATCAATTTCCAAGCTTGCAGTGTTACTAGAGCTGTCCTATACTCTAATGAACTGAGGTAGAGCCAGGAGCTTAGCTTTTGTGTATGTCCAGTATCCCAGATCCCAGGAGATCCCCAAAGGGTTCTATTGATGAATGTGCCCCAGAAAGAAGGTTAGCGTGAGCCTCCACTCGGTATCTTCCCTGTGGCAGTCTAACCTTCTACAATTGTATGTCAAGAGTCTCCATGGAGAAAACTGATTCCTAAAGATATTACTCAGTGCATGGGTTAAATAAGAGAAGAAATACAATGGAAAAATCTGCCAAATGAAACAGAAAATAGAAATATTTTCCTGAAATCATGAAGATGGCACAGGGGTCCTTGAGATTATGACACAGATTTATTCCATCTACAGTGATATAACCTGAATTTTGGCTTTTCTGACCTCCTCCTCACTGTGGCTGCTAATAAAAGAACCTTTCATTCTGATTGATGATACCTTTTTAATCCTATATTAACAGATAGTTAAATTATATATCTACATTGGTATTTGTTATGTATAGTTTATGCTTTATAATATGTAGACCAAAAAGCTGTGGACAGGCAAAGCATTTGTACCAAATTATACAGTACAGTGTGTCTTTGGCAACTGACTTGATTTAAGAGAAAAGAAGTAAAAGCAAAACAAACCTTGTCTTACCTTTCTGAAAATACTTTTCATTTGCCAGAGTCTACTGGAATTTTTATCGCCCCTAATGTGTCCTGGTCAAATCTGACCGATTTTCACATTCTCTCTCTAAAAAGCAGTTAAATTCATTGTTTTTTTGTAACGTTCTACGACTTTGTTTACAGAAGTCGCTGGAATGCATACAATTATTAGAATTATTATTGTGTCTTATTGAACTTATGAACACTCAGTGTTTCCGGTTAAATGACCAGTCATTAAAAATTAATTAGTAAGACTAATTAGAATATAAAATGGATTTTAAGAACATACCCACGCCCCAACACACACACAGACACACACACATTATGTTGCCCCCCTCAAAGGAACCTATCTCCAATTACATTCTTACTATGCATTAGTATGCGTTACAGTCAAAATCATTTCTCTAAAGTTGTATGAACTCATGTGTAAGAGGCCTACAAGCCATAAATAGGACACAGAAGTTCAAAACCTGTAATGTAACATATATTATCATGGATTTATAATCAGCTAAAATATTCCTAGTCAAAAGTGACCGCAAACCCAGAGTATTAAGCTTAAATTAACATAATAGGAGGGTTACACTAAATCATTAAAACTACCTGCTTACCCTCATGCCACCAAAACATGGTGTTAGTCGAAACACACCCAAGCATAATTCACCAAAAATACTTATCCTAACACAGTTGTAAAATCATAAAAACCCAGCCACAGGAAAAGGACAAAAATTAATTCAGTAAACAACACTCATTTGTGTTACAGCATATTCCTCAGCCGTGCACAACCAAAATAGTTCACCCACATAGTAAGTAAGTACAAGTCTAACTCAAAACCACATTATTTTCCTGAATAGAACGCCACTGCACATAGCTGGATATAACATATAAATCAGGCCTAGTTGCATGCCTGGTAGCCACACTTTTGTCCAGCAGTGGGGTCAAAAATTGTCAATGTATCATCCAATTACACAAATATGTGGGTTTTTTTTTTTTTTTTACAAAAAATGCTGTCCGGCACTCAATTTCACCCAATTTGCAAGCGAAGTGTCAAGCCTAACTTTTAGTCCATCATTTCAGACCACCTTCTCCAGACTGGGACTAAACTGGGCCATGTGTCGAACCACAATGAATTCCCCCAATGAACAGGTAAATACCCACAACAGAGCCAGAATCAAATCCCTGCAAAATAAAGACACTGAGAACTTGCCAGGGTGCGACTGCACACTCCCAACCAAGATGAGCCATCTGTTCAGCCTTGGCTGTTCAAACAATATGTCATCAATTTCTGCTCTCTCTCTCTCTCACACACACAAACACACACACTCTAGCGTCACTGCAGGTAAACAGGGTCTGGATGTAACAGATACCTTTGGAAATGTACAATATGGGGCAAACAGATAGGAGTTCGGCCTGTGGAAATAGGTCTTGCTCAAGGTACTGGAGGGGAAGCTCGCTTTTATTACCACCATAATTATTTTATGACAATTACTATAAAAATGACTGGTTCCAAATAATTGGTTATTAATTTATATTAATCTATATCAAATACTGTATTGGCGAATGTAAATGCATATGACCCCAATACCACATAAAAATCACAGGTGATCACAAAATCAAATTTATAAAAAAAAATCATTAGTATCCTCTCACTCTGTATTTACCCGTTTTTGCCTTGGGAACAGAGGAAGGGATTTTCAAACCATCTTCAGTGTGAAATCTCTGCAAAACAAGCAGCCTTTTCTCTTTCTAACTTAGCCCAGGAGTTTTGAGTTGAACCAAGGTCAGGGGTCACTGAGATAGCCACTTTTTAAATAAAAAAAAAATGAGTAATTGATATGTGCTTTGGATTAAGTTACTGTTGAAATATCCCCTTTAACCCTCATAATGTCCTCCTGATTTCCATATACCTGTGGTCCTCAGGGCTCAAAAATGACCTCACTTCATTTAAGTGTTTTTTAAAGTTTAAAGTATAAATTGTCAACCAATTCAGTGTTACACCTTAGTTTTACTTATTACCATGTACACTTGATTTTGCAATATAAGGCCACCAGCCCTTGTTTACATAAAGTATAGTGTTTTTAAGTGAAAATGAAATGAGACAATAAATTATTAAAATGTTTAGATTATTTTTGACCGTTTGACTAGCAACAGAGTATTGTATGTTGAACTTCAGTGAAGTTAATCATTTGCCTTTTTTAATGGCAGCACATAACACCTATTGTCCTCAGGGGCCAAAAATGACCCCACTTCTTTTGAGTGTTTTTTAAAGTATAAAGTATACATTGTCAATCAATTCAGTGTTACACCTTAGTTTAACTGGGTCTCGGTGAAGGCAAACTTTCATGAGAACTGAGCCCTGTTCAATTTTGATACCAGTGCAGGGGGGAGTTCGGGCTTATTCCTCCGTACTGTTCCCACCATGTGCAACTTTCTTCTCAGTAGCTGCAGGCCAAAGTCATACAACGTGAAGAAATTGTCACAGGTGATCGTTTGTGTATTTGTGTGGTGTCAACCGTTGCTTGACCCCCATACATCAAAGATCCAATGTCAGACATCCAAGATCAAAGATGTTTTGGAAAGGAGTATGGAGTTTACCCTATTGCACCACGTTGTACTGAGGGGCCACTTTTGTCCCCGAGGAAAACAGGTGTTGTAAAATCCAATAAAAAATGTATAAATAAAATTACTTAAAACGTAGCACAATAATGCATAGCATGGTACTTAATAATTTCTGTTATTTTCAGACCCTTTGATGAATAAAAAACACATTTTTGATAGCAAAAGATTTCTTTTCGGGTCAAAAATGACCTGAGGACAACACAAGGGTTAAACACTCATTGTAATTCCTTGATTCCATAATGCCAAGCTTGATAAGGCTTTTTAAAAATTGCTAAGGCTTCTGAACCAGAGAGTGATCCTAATTAATAAGGTACATTACTCTGTAGAAATCTGTACCTCTACTTGTGCATTTGGAGTCAAAAATCTAATTTTTGTTTCATCTGGTCCTACTACCCTGTCCCAGTTGACCTTCTAATGTTGTCCAGTGCACTAATGTTGTCCAGTGGTGGAGGGACATATTGACCTCAAGGTAATACCATACTGCAATTCTGAAACTGTCTATTTGGTTTTTCATTCAAGCTGTGGACTGGCAAATCATTTTCACCAAGTTAAAAAGTACAGTGTCTCAAGCAACTGACTTCGTCAAAGAGTCAAGCATTAAAAGCAGAAACAGACCTTGCTTTACCTTTCTGAAAATACTTCTGAAAAATTTGACTTTTCAGAAAGCAATTTGACAGAACTTGTACTGTATTTTAGGATTTTAAACCAAATTTTAAACAGATTTCTACCTGTGTAGCTCACCTTCATGCCACCAAAACAGCTCTGAGCCAGTGTAGCTTGGGCTCCATAAGACATCTGAACTTCATGAGGACCATGGACTGGCATTTTTAGAGACCTTCTAACCTAGACATTGAGTCATCTCCACCATTTGACTCTAATCAAAGGCACTCAGATCCTGATGCTTATCCAATTTTCCTGCTTCCTAGACACCAAAACAAATGCGCTTGTTGGCTAATACTTACCACCCCTTGACAGGTGCCACTGCAACAAGATATGCAGTATTATCTACTTTAAAACATGTATACTTTAACAGGTACATTGGTTGAACCATACATTAATGTGCACACATTTATATTAAGTTTAAATAAAATGGCCAACTTCATTGGGGTTATAAAAGGAGGGTAATGCAAAAATACATGACAACTGAAGAAACTGAAATGTAGTGGAAAACATAATTTTTACTTAAATTTTTAAATACTTGCTTCTCTCACTCACTAGATTTTTCCTCACAATTAATGACTGTGGCAATCATGTGTTTCTCATATATGCTGAAAATTCCCATTTGCTCTGATTCTTTTGGCTTTCATGTGACATGAGAGGAAAAGGTAGTAAATGAGAGGTAAAAGAATGTGAGAAGTAATGGTATGTGAGTGCATAGGAAGTTATGGGTGTGTGTGTGTGTGGTAAAGTGGGGACACCAAGAGTGATTATAAGAGGTAAAACTATGGTCTCATACACACCAATGGCTCTTTTTAAGCAGTACACTCACCATTCCTATGTAAGAAATTGGACAACAGTTATTTATTATTTTCATTGTATAGTGTGTGGAAATACTTTATTTTAACTTATTTTCGCAGACAATAATAGAACAGTTTTAGTGAAAATCTGTATGTCCTCTTCCACAGGCATTCAGAGGACTATAGTACAGACAAAAGGACAGTCAATGAGTGGCACCAGCCTTCCTGAAATCTCTTAACTAACTTTAAAATGTAAAGGAAGGTAGATAGATGTCCAGAACAAAGGTTTGTGTCCTCTGGTGTTAGAAACAGTTTGGTCTTTAAATGAGGAGAGAGAGACTATTCCTTGGTGTGTGGGACCTGAATCATAGATTCAGTGGCAGATTCCTGGCCAAAACCATCTGGACTCTCAGCAGGTTCCATGATCTTTGCTGGCAGGTCATTTTCCTGAGGCCCACCTGTTCCCTCCGTTCCTGCCACCACTGCATGACTAGTCTCCTCAAATCCCGCTCTTTCTCCCTGTGCTCCATCACCATCGTATATGATGTCTTCAGGGTTGGGTGCAGGTGGACAGAAATCCTCATCTGGGAGGAGCTGATTAAACACAGATTCTGCCTACAAACAAAGATGAAGCCACAACAACGTGACAATCATTCCCAAAGAACATTTGAAGTGAATGAATCTCATGGCTGTGTATCATCCCCTGGGGTTGGACATACCAGCTTAATGGAATGGTCATTGCCAAGGCTAGCATCAGGGCCAGGGCAGACGTGTACATTGCTGGGAAGATTGTAGCAGCTGCTGTCCAGGTATGATGTGTCTCGTATGTTGAAGTACATGACCCACAATGCCCTAGGCTTCTGGCTCATTTCAGAACCTGGAAACAACAATGTCAATACGAACACCGAATCAACACATGACAAATTACCACACCCTAATGTGAACCCTTCTGAAAACATCTGGCAGTAAAAGGCAAAATCTAGTTGGGCAATATAACATGTTTTCAAATGCTGTATATTAAATGTAAATAGTAGGTATATAATTAAAATATTCAAAGATTTTGAATCTCCTGAAAGATACTCCATTTGCAAAAAATTTGGAGAATATCTATACTAAACCAAAATTTTATCATAGTATTATTATTCGTAGGGAATATTGGGATTGAAAATAATATTATTATTTAATTATTAATAAATCCTAAATATCATAATGGCACATGCTTCATCATACAGCAATATAGATTTTAGGTCATATCTCCCAGCCTCCAGGTATATAGCACCATCTTTAACTCATCAGTCTGAATGATATGCTAATTCACAGATTTGGCAGACAAAGAAAAGACCAAAAATTCCCCATTAAGAAAGGCCTATTGGACATTTTGAAAAATGACCACCTCCCTAAAAAACACAGTAGGGCTGCACAATTAATCGAATTTTAATCACGATCAAGATTTTGCCGGCTACAGTAAATGAAGATGATCGTCTGTGATATTTACATCTCATTAGCAGCTCTGCTGCGTATCAAATCAAGCACTTTCTCAACAAACGCTCATCCAACCACCAGTTGGCGAATGAATCAATACCACTTCATTAAGCTTCTTAAAAGAAGAATGCCTGTGGGCACCAGGTTGTGTGCGCGAGCAGCTGGACTGACCATCTATGAGTGTGCGCATGCGTGTGTATGTGTGAGAGAGAGAGTGTGTGTGTGAGAGTGTCTGTGTGTGTTTATGTATGTACAGTACTGTGCAAAAGTCCTGGGCACCTATGGAAATGGTTTGAATTTGTGGGTTTCTTTTTTCTGGTTAGAAGAGGTTTGGTTATGAACAGAAACCATTGTTTACTTACTGTTTGTTTAAAATAGAAAGTGCAATAAATAGATTTGACCTAAAATAATAAATAATCGGTATTAATAATCATGATTTCAATATTGATAAAAATAAGCATGATTATTATTTTGGCCATAATCATTCAGCCCTAAAACACAGTGTATATTGTAAGGACATTATCAGCAGTCATCCAATTTAAAATGTCCAAGACCTTAATATAAGACCCAAATACACCACTTTATTTCTCCCCACACACAAGCATGCACATGTGCATTAACACCCACACCCCCAGGCAATGAATGAGGATCTGTCACCTAGTTGACTTTGTCTCTTTGACCTGTTCTGCCCCACTGCTCTCCATATCTAGTCATCTATCCTCAATACTTCTGCCAGTATTTGTTCTGACATTTTAATTAAAATACCACCAGCACATCCCAATGATAAAGCAGGTGTGTTTTAGCATGACATTGCTACATACCCCGTTACACTGGTCACACACCTGATCACATAACAGATATATGTCCACGCATACCAAATCTACCCAAGCTTTTACAGCCTTTACAATCACTTAATATGGCAAAAATGCAAAACCAAAAATTACAAAAAAGTGTTTATATTCGTAAGAGATAGAAACATAAAAGACACAAAGGATCAAAGATGTAAAGATAATGATTATGCTAGAAAAAGAGTAAAGAATGATGCATGCATGCGTGTCAATCTGCCTGTCATCTGATGACCATGTCTCACTTCCAAAGAGATGAATTTATAAAAACAAAACAATGACTATTATCACCTTCCTCATCCAGGCATGTCTGTGGTTGGTGTGGAGTCATCATTTAAAAAGATTCTGTAGACATTTCTGGGTAAATTATTGGCAATAACGAAGAATAATAAAAAAGAACTAAAAGCATCTTAAGCTATGGTGACAAACAGACTGAATTTATCTTCGTTTAACCACATTTACATGCAAACCAAGAAAAACACACCTGTTAAAATCCTTCTAATGTATATTAAAAACAAACATCCCTTTTGATCAGCTCCTGTCCTTACAATTTGACTGTAAATTGGAGCACAACTTCACATATGACCTCGCATTACAGCCAAGGAGCCTGGCAAATCCTGACAGAATGTAATGGGAATCAATTGGATGGGTGGCTTGTCCTAGCCTGCAACACTACCATCAATATCTATCACCATTATTGCTAATAATGGCCCAGCACAAGCCCCTCTGTGAATGTCACAGGTTCTCTCTTGTTTAAAGAGAAGAAATGGATGATCTCTTCACACTGTGGACAGCAGACAGAGATAAGGACAGTGGCAGGTAACATATTACAGAGGTAGGTGTGTCTTAGGTAAGGGGCAGCAGTCAAAAGTCAATAATGTGGAGAAAGATAGTAGAAATCAGTGTGGTGGTGTGCTGACATTAGATGGCAAAGGATAATAAATTGTCATTAAGCTGATGGGCTCACCATGTGCAGGTTCCTCCCCAGTGCTGCCGGGAACATGGAAAAGCCTGGAAATAACTGGTGCCAGGTCTTCATGAGATGATCCCAAGGATGAACATGTTAGGTGGACCAAATCTGTTGAAGGAAACACAAGTACACTGCTAAGCATCAAAACAAGCTCATTTCTACAGACTATCTGTACAGAATCCAGAATAGAAAATCTAGTTTACAGACAACTGTAATTAAAAAATGCTAATAAATGTTTGTACTGAAATTCATAAAAAGTGCCTATGGACAAAAATTAATAAAGCATCAGCAGTCCTTACTGTTCTCCTTCCATTGTTTTGATTGTAATCTTAATCTTCACAGCCATGGCCATGAGACAGGGTAAAAACCTACTACAGCTGACTGGTTTGGAGTTGAATGCAGTAATAAAAATGCAGTTTCAAGCCTGCATGTGCAGTTTCAGCATCTCTAAAAGAATGACTGTTGAACCAATGACAGCATCATCACTGTCTCAGGTGTGTAGGGTGGTAGTAGCTTAGGTTAATCACTTGCCTGTCAACCCAATGACCACAAAGTCACAGATTCCTACCCCACTTTCTACCATTGTCTCACTTAACCATTAGTTGCTCAAGAGGGATTGGTCAAATGATTGTAAGTTGCTCTGGATATGAGCATCACCCAGAAGTGTTTCCAAGGTTCCAAGGTTCGTCACAATCACTTTTCCCATTCTTATATTCTTTAAAACCTGCAGTGTTTTAGATCCTATTTGAAAAGTGTGTGCCACAGTAAAGAAAGCTGGATGGGAGTGCAGAGGTCTTTCTTTCCAGTGGGAAAGGAGGTGTCTTTTTTAAAGGATCTGGAGGCTCTGGAGGTATCAATTAATTCTGACAATGACCTCTCCTCCAAGAGACTCTGAAAACTCAGAGCCAAAAGGATACACAACATAGATGTGGGGTGGTTATAAGACTGATGCCAATCTAGAACAGTTTGTTTAAACATGTCTATGTTCACTATGTTCAATTTGACTGCATTTGTTCAAATGAATCGCAACACTAACCGAATCGTGGATTTAGTGTATCGTTACAGCTCTAGTATATATATATTAGGGGAGTGACCGCTATTTGTATCTGTATTTGTATTTGTTAAAAGGGAAAATTATTCAAATTCATATTAGAGTAAAATATACATTTACACTTTTGGCATTTGGCTGACACCGTTACCCAGAGTGACGTACAACAGTGCTCAAAAAATCCGCAACAGTATCAAGGACCTGTAAAGCAAGATTTAAGTCAACCGAGTCAACGGATCTGGTGTACTGAAGCTCAGTACACCAGATCAACTCTTGTCACTGATACCTAACTACACCTATGTTAACACATAAGATAGCACCGGTAAAAGAAGGTAAAACATGGTTTGGAAGATAAGGAGGTTTTTTCTTTTTTTTTCTATAAGCTAGCGCTAAACTCCGTGCACCCCACCCCAAATCTACTCCTGAACTTGAGCGTGTGACGGGAGGAGGGGGCGGGGAAGCAGAATATCTAAAAGTGAAAGTGATCAATTTGTCATACGTGAACACACCACTGCACAAAGTGTGACACACACACACACACACACACACACACACACACACACACACACACACACACACACACACACACACACACACA
>JBBKCR010000022.1:3350792-3362574 GCA_037577295.1 Ladigesia roloffi
TTATTCTTAATTTACATTATTCTGATGTCTCGTGTTGATCTGTGTCTGTGTAATGTGGCGGTCACCACAAACAATTTTCTTCGGGATAAATAATATTTTCTGATTCTGATTCTGATTAAAATGCAGACAGCCCTGTAATTACTGCCATATTCCATATACCTGCCCTCTTTTGGTATCAGTTCAAATTTATTACTCAAAAAAAGCAAACAAAACAAACCCAAAATCTACAAAGATGATGTCCATAGGGATGTTTTATTTGTCATGTGCAAGGCTGTGATCTGTGGTTGCCCGCAATTTAAAACAAGGTTTACCATCATTGATAGCTGCCAGATTGTGGTTCTTATACCAATGGAATTAGCCAAAAAAGCCTTCACAAATATATTTGAAGAGGCAGTCTTTCCATTTCCAAACAGCAAGTGTCATTTGTCTTCAGTGTTAAATCTACAAGCATGCTTGCATCAGATGTGCATAAGGGTACTTTATGTCATGACTGTTTTCTTCTATTTCTCCAGTAAAAATGTATCCACTTCATAACAACATTAGAATAGCAAAGGCTAAAGCATTTTTACAAGTATTTATAAACAAAGGTAAAACAGAAAGTGCAGGGATGGTCACCATAATACTGTATTAATATGAACAACAACATTCCATTTTTTAAAAACCGAACTCATCAAAGAGTGATACAGATGTAATTTAAGGGGAGGCTGATTAAATTATGATCAAAACAACAAAATAAACAATACAACTATAAACACTGTAAAGAAAAACATGGTATTTCTACAATTCCTAAGAAATACAAAAAGAAGAAGTCAAAATAAAAAGAAGAGTGTCTGCCAAAATGAAGCAGGAAATATAGACACTGTTCAACAGAGGAAACTTGCTGGTATTAATTGTTGTTTTACAGTCCATGTTTGTTCATGCCTTCAGTCTTTTTAAACATTTTGTGGAAATGTAATCCTCAAGAGCCTCATGAAAATTGTTGTGCTGTTCAGAATCACTGCTGCATATGGGGTCAAGGGAAAGCAATAATAAAAAATATATATATATAAAGAGAGAAAACATTTAGCATATGGTAGGAGGCTGCAGCAGTGTGTTTCACAAGGTTATTTGAAGATTTCCCAGGTGTATTTTCCCCCAGTAAAAAAAAACCATTTAATCATTTTAAAATCAACAAAATGGGAAGGATGTTAAAGAGGCTGAACTTTTGAGGGAAAGAGAGAACTTTTTACATGTTGCTGTGGTTATTGGGTGGCTGCCAACAAGTACTTCAGATATAAAGTATGAGAACCCCAGTCACGCCACACCACAGTGCACATACACTCACACTCAAGTTCTGTACATGAGCTTCAGGTGATTTGTGGTCACCACACTTATCACTGTGCCTCCATACAAAACCCAAAACAGCTTTCAGCAATTCTCATAGCAATCTGTCCATTACTGGGGTGAAACAGCCATCTACAGGAGGGGGGGCGAGTTGTCAGGAGAAGCTGCATATCCATCTCAGTACATGATGGGGGGTTTAGAGTATGATCTGTTCTCTAAACAAACATAAAAATATTTATTAGTTTACCAAGATTAAACATACTATGGTTTTAATAACAGTCAAAAAATGTCTATACACCACCAGACTATTACCATGTTAGTGCCATTCCTCTGCTGAGAATTACCTCCCCTCAACTTTGCAGCATCATCATTTTCCTGCTTAGAGAATGAATTATTTAGCACTAGCTGCTGACATGAATTACCAGATCAGATAAAGACTGGTCAGAGTGTGAATGCTGCATGTGTATGTTAATCGAGTTGAGCGGTTTTATATCTTCAACACCCTGTTCCATCAATGGACCACAGACAAGCTAATGTGTATTTATGTTAACAAAGTTGAATTAATGGTGTGTAGTGGGAGTGGTAATGGGTCCTCAGGATATAATCACTCCAGAAAGCTCTAAGGGGTTCTGGGAATCATATACACAAACCTTCTTTTTCTAAACATGTACATTCTACTCTTCTATTTTTGTTTGTCTGAGCAGAGAAAATTGTTCCAAAAAAGTTCTAAATATACAAATGTGAAATGCATATGAGTATGCTAATATTGAGATTTTAACAAAATCTGTGTTTAGAAGTTATGTGCAATTACTGAGTCCATGTTTTGACAGATCCTCACACACCTCAGCAAGGTAATCAGTATTCTAAAGCTTCAAATTCACTATTCCAGGTCCAAAATGATTCCAAAGAAAAAAACCTAAAGGATAAGGTTGGTAGTAGCATAGCGGGTAAATTACGCCTGTGTACCCAATGACCAGAATGTTGCAGGATTAAACCCCACTTTCTACCATTTGTTCTTTGAGCAAGGCCTGACAAAAGGGCACCTGCCAAATGCCATTTACCCTTGCTAAATAACTATTTTACTTACTGCAAGTCTTGATAAAAACTCAGAATGTCACTATAATGTTTAACATTTTCTGTGACAATAGATTCAAACTGCTGCCAGAGGTAAGGTCTTTTGATTTTAAGGCCCACCTGAGATGCTGTAAATAGACTTGATGGGGAAAGGAGGTGGTCCTCCATTTTTCTTTTCTGCTCTTTAATGCAAACAACCTTGTTATGATGAAGCTTGAATTTTTGATCACTGTATTTTTTATGCTGTGACTTAGTGGCTTGCAAACCTTTTGGTGCATGTATATCTACTTAATCTGGAGTCAGAGCAGGTAATTTGTCATTTTCTGCACTAGTTCTAAGTACATACTTGGCGTGCCATCGTATTTGGACAAACATATGGAACTTGATGGCTTCTGAAGGCACAAAAACCATCCCAAGATGCTCGCTCAACACTCATGGCCTACCACCTTAATTACTTTTCTTCCTCACCTCACCTCTCCCCTCCATTGCTTCTTTCCTATACATATTTTTAATCTGCTTGTCATTTTTTTAGTGTTCAGCACTTTACTGTTTGTGCTGCTTGTCTTGATTAATCAGAAATGGCACAGGTTGGCATAATGGGCCAATGCTGGTGTGGAACCTGAGAAAGCGTAAAAAGCTTTTAGCTTGGTGAACGGGCTCTCTGCAAGGACAATCAAACCTAATGAAATCAGCTGTCAGTGCTAAGCTTGCAAAACTGAGAAGTCTGACTTTGGAGTGAAGCACAAGCTAATTAGATTTCTGCTGGGTGTAATGACAAAATGTCATGAAGCGTGGGTAGGGGCCATGAGAGTTAGAAAAGGAGGGGTTTGGAAAGTGGCCTTCATACACAAACTCTTGTCACTCACCAAGACCCTCCGAATTCATGTGTATTTTTGTGAAATGCTTTATTCAAAGCGACTGCACCATCTATTACATATTAACTGAAAAACTGCTTGAAACAGTTTTACTATTTGTTATACAGTTCATCAGAAAGAGCAGCTAATTAAAAAAGACAAGAAAAACATAGGCAAACAATTTCTATAAACAACCAGAACCTCTCTTCTTGTCTGACAGGAAAAAAGCCAAATATGAGGTAACAATTTGTCTTTCTGTCACTATTGTAACACGATTGTGAGAATGTTATCAGGAGTGAAGAATGGAAAAATACCCGATTGTATAGCAGCATAACCAAAGAAACAATCCCACTAAAACTACCTTTTTTTGCCATATGTATGTATGCTCTTTCTTTCAGTCCCGAATTTTAAAAAGATCTATCGACTAGAGTCTGTATTTTCCCTGCAATTGAAGGGGTGATCAGATGTCGACATTTAGAGACATTGGAGGACATGTGTTAAGAGTTTGTGATTGTAACACAGGAGATTGAGGGGTCTTACCCTATTTGTGGCCCCTACCAGTCAATTGAAGCTAAACGGACTGTGCACCATATGTACTACATATGGGTTGCTGTACATTTCTTCCACTTGAACCCTTTTAATAATTCTCTTACAAAAGGATCTGAAGGGCAGGAGCAATGAGCAGATGACATCAGTTTTACAAAATAGAATACAATTTTCAGAAGCAGATACGATTCTCAAAAGCCCTTTCAGCAAGTGTCTGATGTTCACAATACAAACTTGTGCACAAATTATGCACAGGCCTGTGCATTGGTCTTACCTTGTACAGCTGAGTTTTCCTGCTGATTGCCATTATGTTCAGGTTCTACTTCTGGTAATGCTTTCTCTGAAAGCAACCAACCAAAAGACAACATTACAGTTATAGCCCTGTTATCATTCAACAAATCACAATGAAGTGAACACGTGGGATTAAAGACAAGCTAACATTTCTCTGCGAGCTGCACATGCCGGACTGATCACCATGGAAAACCTTGAGTGGTTTCAGTTCCTCTCAAGTCATTCTCCAAGGTTTGGGCAACCTCTGCCTAAATCTCTAGCAGAGATTGTTGCTCCTATTCCTGATATTTATGTACTAAAGGCTCTGTGCCTCTTCCAACAATATTTAGCAATATGCACTGTTCTTCCAATAAGTAGGAAAAAATGGTTCTCTGTTCATTCTGTGTAGATAATTAACTAGAATTTTCCTGAATAGCTTCTAAAATGCATGAGAACTTGAATAGGTGGTAAAGTAAAAGTATATTACACTCTAAACTAAATGTCCACTGAAAGCCCACACTTAATCCTAATCTGCAAAGTATTTTTTTTAATTTGAACATCTCATCTATAAAACCTAAAAAATAAAAGCTGACAATTGTTTTGTACTTCTAATTAACTATATATTAATTTATCAAATGTATTACTTGACCAAGATTCTGGGAGCTATGTCATCTCAGCACAAACATTGTGATAAAATAATAATCAAAATAAACCTAAAAATAATACAAATATAAATAATAATACAAATAAAAATAAAAAAATGAACAGATACAATAAAGCATGTTTAGTCATCCGAGGCAGTTTATGTCCCGTAGAACAAAAATCACTTTTCAGGCAGATGTGACAGGGTAGCAGATGCTCTATGTACGACAGAGCTCCTTTCTCCTGGCTACCTCCTAAACTGCCCAAACATGAAATGCAAAAACAAAAGGCATATTTATCTTAATTAATTCACATTTAATCAGCCTTGGACAATAATTGCCACAGCACTCTGGAAAACATTATCATATGTTTGAAGGCACACGCACGTCCGATGTCTTTGCCATGTTTGAATATGCATTGGCTATTTAGATATTCACATTTTTAAAACTCAAATCACACTAAAGGTTATTACCAAAAAAGTTTGTGTGTTTAGAGTATTTATGAAAAGCATCACCCTCCATTTCCTCTTCTAGCATTACAATGGTAATGTATTGCTAATAGTCATGTTTAATACAGAAAAACATTGAACATTGATAAGGAAATATGAGAAAGAGGTGAGTGAATAGGAATGATAACAAAGCTGGAAAATGTCCTGAGAGGGTGGAACAATGGATTACAGGCCACATTACAGCAGGCCATTTGGGTACAAAAGCATATGGACAAGGAGCAAATAGTGCTTTAAAAATAATTATGATGATGGGGAGAGATAAAAAGAGCTTATGTGTGTGTGTGTATGAGAGAGAGAGAGTGGGGAGCATAAAAGGTGGCACACCAATGAGATGGAGGCTCTCAGGAGTGTTGGCCTGTTTGAGGGCCTGCTCCACCTGCTCCCTCCTCTTCGCCTCAAACTCTAGAGCCTCCTGTAGTTTCCTTTTTGCTTTCTTTTCTTTCTTCAGACGCTTATGGATTGTTGCTGTGGGACGAGGAAAAAGAGTGATGGATTTTAAGAACATTTGCATCTTCCTGTGACATTTGCCGTTTTAAGGTGATGTAACCGGCCATATGTTTCAAAAATGTATACTCGGAAAATTGCATGCTCGTTAACATGAACATAAGACATAACACACATGCTGAACCATATATATAGTAGTTATGATGACTATATTTGGCTCTCATAATACTTTGTCTTACCATAATTTACATAAGTAATGCTTTAGAACACTCTAATTATGAGGGACACTCTAAACTTTAGCTCTTTTCAGAGGAACTACAGCACCTACCCACATTTGCTCAACTGTGGTTATGTGCACTTTCTGCTATTTGAGTATGCGGATGCTAGAACAGGTGCACACACCTTAAAGTCGCACCATAATCTTCAAGTGATGCTTTTTAATTTTAAAATATATAGTGTCATGTGATAAAATATATTAATCTAAATAATTACAAGCTCTCTGGTCGTTACATTTTTTTTTTACAGACCCTCAAGATCTCTTTTTTAAGGGGACATATTATACCTCTCTTTAATCAAGTTATAATAGTTCTATGGGCTATACAAATAGGTTCATGAAGTTTTTTGCACAAAATCACTCTCACAGAAATGCTTGAGAGTTTCAGTCCCTTTCAAAATCCCTTTCCTGACATTTTTATGCAAATAAGTTGCTGGACATGCCCCACTCATCCCTGTTAACCCCACACCAATTTCACAAAACCTTTCAACTGACTCACAGAAAATGGATGGATGTTGTTTTGCACTTGGTGTGTTTACAGGAGCAGCAGAGACCCATGTGGAAAAGTGAGTTTTACATTATATGTCCCTCTTATTGCACCGTTCATAGTAATAGTCACAGCAATAAAAATATGACATAATATGTAACATGTAATCATAGTAATGGTCACAGCAATAAAACATATGACATAAACAATTAAGCAAAAACAATCATAGAATTAAGTCAATCTCTATGGGGTTGTTTACGACAATGTATATACATACAGCTGTTCTTATTAATTATACTGCCTTTTTGAAAAATGCTACTGAAGCGCAAATCGTGAGCACAGTGTATGGATTCAGGCTACCCTATCAAAAAAATGCTATCAGCCGAGGGAGCTGCTCAGTTCATTCGGGCTCCTGCATGGGATGGGAGAAGTTGTCCAACAGCAATGACAGCTTAGCCATCATTCACATGCCACTCACCACCTCCACTGGGTCCAGAGGGCATCCTAGAGAACAGAGCTGGCCCTCCAGATCAGCCAGTTCAGTCTCTTTCTGTCCCCAGCAGAGATGATGCTTTCCTAGCAGACCACACCATAAACGATGGCTGACGGCAGTACATAAAACACTTCAGGAGTGGCCCATTTGCTCCAAAAGATCTGAGCCTAATATACAGTATAATGTGTGTGTGTGTGTGTGTGTGAGTGTTATATGATATGATTGCCTGTACCTCGGCTGTGTAGCTCGGAGGTAAGCTGCCTCTCCAGGCTTTCCCTCATCTCCCTTTCTCTGTACAGCTCCATCTTCAGCTCTTTCCTCTCCTGCTGTACCTGCTTCTCCTGCACACGGGCATTATCCACCGCCACTTTCAGTAAGCCCTGTGCCACAAACCAAATCCGATATGCACAACTTTATTCTAAAATGTACCCATTTTAGTGATTCACTTTAAAACAATATGCAGACCGTTGCAAATAAATACAAGCAGGAAATCCTCAAAAAGATTCAACAGCTAAATCAGTTTTTTCAACATTTAGTGAGCTTTTAGTAAAGCTTAATTTTTTTGCTTTTGGTTTATTAAATAACTGCAATGGGGCGTTTTTACGCTTGTTGTAAACACCTCTAATTTCAGTCTCTGAAGTATTCTTGTACAAACATGTCTATTCTTCACAGCATTTGTGTCTTGACACATCAATGTATTTCCATAGTGTTGTTTTGCCTTCTTATAGTGGAA
Organism: Ladigesia roloffi; assembly: GCA_037577295.1. Classification (NCBI taxonomy): domain Eukaryota; kingdom Metazoa; phylum Chordata; class Actinopteri; order Characiformes; family Alestidae; genus Ladigesia; species Ladigesia roloffi. Next base: position 3,358,441 of record JBBKCR010000022.1, read on the forward strand.
TGATTTACAGAATCACATGTGGAATCAAATGGAGACTGACTGTCTACTACCTTCAAAAGACAAAACCTAAGAATATTGGTTGTGACAGAGTCTTATTGTTTCTTCATCTTGTAGTAATTATAACTCCAGGTAATAAATGAGGTATACAAAATGGCTGCTTTAACTTAAAAATAATTGAATGTCACAGATCTCTTTGACTTTTTCATACAGTACTGCAGATAGGCACAACCAAATTGATTTAATCTCTTACCACAGCAGTTCCATACCTCAATATTTGAGCCCTCCCTACTTGTAGGTCCAAGTGTTTTCTTTGCTTGTACACACCCAACTCAGCTCAAATGTTACAATGTTAAGTTGTTTAAGAGTTTTATCAGGTGTGTTGAGAGCACAGAAAATGTGTAGCAACAAATGTTCACAATGTTAAATATTTATCAGCCTCAATTATTTGTGGAAAAAGTACTATTGCCAATAACCTGTTTTCTATATATATGGCAAACTTAAAAAGTTGCACAGGCTTACAATTGACATAGAGTGCAGTGCCAGTACTATGCCCAATGTCTCTTGCATATGGAGGTATGTGTCTAGAGTCTACAGTGGTTGAGTGATTGAGAAGGACAGAGCCAAACTGCTGGCTTGAAAAATGTTAAGAAAAAATAGTTGATATACAGCCACAGATATTTAATTAATAATATTGAAAAAGTCAGCAGTGGATTAACTGCGTGAGATACAATGTGACTAACTATGAAAATGTGCCACAATCTGCACAAAAAAAGGCTAACTGTAAAATAAAACATAATTTACTGTTTTGATTAACCAAAAAAATATGCCTTATTAAAAGTCTGTGCCAAGAGTGTTAAACGATCTGGTTTTTCATGAGCTGCAAAGTACTTCTTGTGATTATCCTGTTACAGTCTAAATAAAATCTACTTGATTCTCAGATTCAGAATGTTTGATTAACTGAATCAGGTATGTCTTAGTGAGATGATTCGCTTTGATCAATAGGTTTTAGTTTGGAGTCCCGTGAGATATTATTCTAACACACTGCTCACTGGGCACTCCATATTTATGAAAACCCACTGCATCACTTGGGCTGCCACCAAAATCTTATCTGTCAAATGCAGAGAAAATGTTAAAATTTTTCAGAATGTGTGGGGTGCTGTGCTGTGGTATGCTCATGCATGACTACATAATCAGAAAGGATTAGAATAGCCCTGCCTTAAAAAAAAGACAGCAACTATCTGAGGATGTATGAACAATCTATTGCAGTATGGCTGTACCTGAATGTTGGTGAGCAACGTCTCCACTGAGGAGAGGCCATCTGCGAAGAGGAAAGGTGAAGGAAAGCCTGGGGGAAGGGTATGAGTGCTCAGAGGAAGCTTCTCAAAACCTGGCTTCAGTATGGGCAAGGCTAGCTGAGCTTCATCTGAGAAAAGACATACATACACACAAAAAAAGCAGAGTAATGGTAAGAACGTAAAGAGCATGACAGTAGCAAAAAGCAATTTTGGCTTTACTGATCTGTAATGTATGCAAATATGAATGTGTGATTCTAGAGACCTTAATGACAGTATAGAAAAACTATATAGAAACGTGTTTCACATTAATCCATTTCTTATTACAGTTTTTCTCGATTGGTTTGGCTCATTTCTTGAAAAAGAAATTACATTCTCAAAATAACAAATCTCTAAACCACCTTGCAATGATTCACAGCAGATTGGCCTTTCTCACTGATTTCATCAAATTTAAAATGATTTAGTACATGTCTCAAGTGTCTCAGTGCATCTTTGCTAATGGTAACATACAAGTAGCCCACAGTTTGCACAATTACCCCACATTTAGCTCAATAGGTCTTGATGCTCTGAACTGATTAGTTGATTCTCTGTCTAATTGTAGTTCTCTCCCCAAAAAAACAGCATGGTTTCATTGTGTAAGTCATCATATGCACAATAGTCTGTTCAACTGTCAAAATAAGTCAAGAACATAATAGCATGAACACCATATATGAATATATGACATTTCTTACATTCATGTCAGTAATTGACAGTCAGGTGAAATTAGAACTTGAATATTGAAGGAGTTTTCTACATCTCAAATGAAAAAAATGACAAAACCTTTTGTTTAGTTACATGACAGGTGCTGTCTATGATTGTGAATGCTGCCAAACATGCACATATATAGCTCGCCCAGGGCCAGTAGCATTTGTAGTTTGAACATGAAGATACCTCCTCAAGTAAATGAACAAGGGCAAATTCCTACTCTAGGAAGAGGAAGAGGAGGAGAAAGAAGAGGAAGACGAGGAGGCGGAGTGAATATGTGTGATGGTGGATTGGGGGGGGGGAGGGGGGGGGGCATGTTGTCCTGGATGAAATTCGGACTTCAATTATACATCATGCTGTCAACTCTTGCCTCACAATGGCAGAGGCAGGTTGCCGAGTACAGCCTAATGAGCCTCGCTCAACAGTCTCCTCCAGTATCCAAATCTTTTGTGGGGAAAACATGTACATATCCAGTCAATGATTGTATAGGACACATTACCATATATAGTTCTGTGCATACTATAAAGCAAGACATGTATAAACTATTCATTTTTTGTGTGTGTGTTGGCCTATAGTACTGTAAAATCTTAGCTCAATGTGATGTAACAGTATGATACTATAAAAATAACAAATATAGTTTGGAATTATTGAAAAAGATTTAAGCTTTATTCCAGTCACTGGCCAGTGATGCATTGCAATTATATGTAAAACAGAAATGCAGTTACATTGGTAACTAATCCTGTAACTAATACATAAGGCAGCGTTTCTCAAATTTATTTGTCGTGGGGACCAGTCATGTCAGGCTTTGGAGCTGCACGGCCCTGAATAAACGACATCACAACCCCCAGTGCCCCAAGAGTGCATCCGCATAGATAGATAACTAGAGACAAATAGAATTACTATTCTTAATATTATTCTTATATTTCTTACTCCTCTTTATTATTATTATTATTATTATTATTATTATTATTATTACATTACTTCTTCTTTATTAGTGTTATTATTATTACACCACGACAATATATAATTACAGTTAATGTGTCAGGCCGGGATGCACAGGCTCGGCTCGGGTTTCATTTTTGGGCCCGACCTAAACTCTAATGTGAATGAAATGTATCTAGTTTTGGGACACACACAAAGTCTCTCACACACAATATTTTTATAAGCAGCCTTTCCCATATTCATGCTAAAAGGCTGATCCTATATTTGTTCAAGATTTTTTTTTAAATTCAGGTCCACACACTGAATTTGTGGTAGCAATAATTAATAGAAATATCTGCTTAGTAATGGGTATTTCAGCCACCTTTATTTTCCATGCATGAGAAGGAGGGGGGTCTCTGCCTTTCAATAACAAGAAGCAAAGACAGATGTAAAGGCAGAAGGCAGGTGGCACCTCTTTAAATAGAAGAGTCAGTAAGCACGAAGTCAACATGAATGCACAAGGAACCGATTAATCAATATCATATTGGGCTATTTACAAACCAGATTCCCTATAAGGTTACTGAACAGTGTTGCCACAAATATGTGTGGACGTAAAGCAAAGGATAGAGAGACCAGTAAGGAAAGGCAGGGTTTAGGAAAAATCCTATTGGAAGAAGACCAAGAGAAGGTGTGCATAAGGAGTGAGGGGTTGTAACTGGAAGGGCCTACATAAACTAACTAAAATTGTAAAAGAGGAGGACACTGATCACTGTTCTCCCGGGGTCATGCAGCTGTCTCAATAAATCGGCGTTGCTTCAACTCTCTGACTGACTTTGGTTAATTTTATTATTAATTAAAAAATATACATTGGATTAAATAATTATTTCCGATAAATTCCAAATGGACAATTAAGGAAGTAATTTAGTTTTGACACATGCATAAACTGACAGAGATTGAGAGAGCTATGAGCTTTTGCAGGTGATCCATGGTGTTGTTCTGTAATATTCATAACACACAGTAAATTTATTGTGACCTTTATAATGTGTTTAGCCTTTGAAACATTTACAGTACCCATGTTCTTACACACAGCCTTGATGTGTTCATTATTATATGTAAGTGCATACACACAAACACACAAACACACACACACACACACACACACACACACACACACACA
>JBBKCR010000022.1:3379380-3394467 GCA_037577295.1 Ladigesia roloffi
GTAAAGCTGCTTTGTGACAACCTTGTTGTAAAAAGCGCTATAGAAATAAAATTGAATTGAATTGAATTTAATTGAATCTTCAATCACTACACGACAAAAAAATATTTCTTAACCTTTACTTATCTTCTGATGTCTAACAGCAAGAAGTTTGCTCTTTTCGGTTGTTACCTCCTCCACGGAATTGTAAATTACTGTGCCTTCAGCGTAAAACACCCTTAACCTGGCCGGGAATCGTGTTTGAAATTTGATGTCGTGCCTAAGTACCATTTTTGCACAGCACATCAGGGGCATAATCATGATTGAAAAATATCCTGTTACTTTTCCATTCAATGACTTTCTTCTCCAAAGCCTTTTGATAACCAACTCTTTCGATCTGTGGTTGAGAAACTCAACGTGGTTTGGCTTCGGCTAAAAGAGTAGGCGCGAGCACTCTATGAGCCTGTTCAATCTGGAGATCTGCCGGTGAGTTAAAATCCAGAGTTGATTTAAGTAACTCCTCCTGGAAAGAAACAAAGTCCGAAGCATTTCCCTTTGCTTTTTCAGGTACGCCATAAATCCGGATGTTTGACCGTCTGGCTCGTCTAGCCTGGTTTAGCCTGGTTTCAAAATACTCTGTTAGCCGTATCAGCTCTTCCAGCACTCCTTCCATATTTTGAATACGAGTCTTTGCTTCATCTATTCTATTTTTGGCTTCTTCGATTCTTTTAGAACATTTATTCAATTCCTCTTTTATATCCTGGAGTCCTGTCGAAAGTCCTGTCGAAAGTCCTTAATCTCAATTGAGAATCTTTGCCAGGCTAATTTGTTCTCCCTTGTGAGCTCCATCTCCACTCGCGCCATCGTGTACGTTTGGGTTGTTTTCATCGTCTTTTGTAACGTTTTTTCTTAGTCTTCCACTTGTCTCCATATTTGCCCCCAAATATACTCCAAAACACTAATTTCATTTTAAACCAAAAATGTAAAGGTAAACCTGTATTCCTACTGTACAGTTTACTCTGAAATCATGCAATGCTAGAATGTAAAATATTTTAACCCCAGTATAAACAGCTGTGTTGCGCATGAGGCCCATATGTCACAGTCAGCTTTTTGTCCAACTAATATGGACAAAAATAATGACATGACTGACCATTAGACCATAAGGGAATTTATTGATAGATAGACTTTCATTTGGAGTTGGTCCGAGAAGGGAAGAAAGAGAATGATAGAAGCATAAAATAAAAGTTAGGGCTTTACAGGAAAAGGAGAGACACTTGAATAGCAACAGGAAAACAAAACTTGAAAAGTAAGTATACAGACAAGGAAAGGGAGAGAATGAATCTTAAATAAGCAACTGTACAATAGTCTGGTCTGGAAAAACCATAATGATGCACACTGATGAGCAAAGAACTTAAAAGAAAAGATTGAGGAAGAAATCAAAGAAGAGGTGAGGAACAAACTGCTGATCACTTTATAAGTTACTGAGCGGCAGTGGACAAGCACTCTTACACTCTCCCCACAGCCTGCCGAGCACAGATGGACAAACTGCTCCAAACTCACATCCTCCCACTATCTACCACTGTCCTGCCACCCCTCTCTCTCCATCTTACTCTATTTTTTAACTGTCTCTCTCCACCCACACCTGGTTTTTGCTAACTCTGCAAATCACATGGCTGACAGATTCTAGGGCTTGTTTAAATAATGCATAGTATCTCTATTTTAACTTGTCAGCCGCTCCAGCAAAAAATATATCAGTTCTTCTGCGCTGTAACTTGTGATGGCAATTCTCCTTGACAGCTCTCCATTAGACCCAGTTTTTTTTTGCTTGTCTATCTTCTACCTCTCTGCTCCGACAAGAAACACACGTTCCTTTTTCTCTGTTTCACCCCGTTCCCCTCTTTTTAATGTTAACAAGGTTTTTGAGGATGCATTTATATTTAAAGACACCATTTTGCAGGAGCCCCTCCACCAGGTTTTTAGCCACCTGTGCTGAAGTGACCCTGCTATTGTAAGCATTACAACCAGCACTTGATCTAAAACACAAACACACAAACACTCACTCACACACACACACTTATGTATATATCCACACTCACAGGACAGCTTTTGACCCCAAAATAAAGTTCACTAACTGCTGACCAAAGTTCTAAGGAGTGAGAATTGTTTTTTAAGGGTGTGCATCTTACTCGGTTGATATTTTGCCCACACACAAATGTCTCCAAGAGACCAGTGTTTGAAAGAATTCCAAACACTTGTGTGCAATTACAACTACTTATCACAACAGCTAGTCTGATCTAATAGTAGGCCTACAAAATTGCTGATGATTTGTGGTTTTATGTTACAGAATCTGATGTGAGGAAATCACATATTGTCTCAAATATTATTGAAATATCAAATTGTACTATTTGCAGCATGTTAAAAGTGGCAGTTTACAACCACTGAAATCTCCCTCAACCAAGGTAGATCTTGCTGATCTGAGAAATCAGAACATTTAATGTTAATGTCAGCATAAAAATCATACAGTTAGGCCTCGGAAGGTTCAAATCATTTAAAGTTGAATACATTTGAGCTTGTTAGGGTTCACATACACACACACATACATAGACACACACACAAAAATGGACATTCATGTAATATCATCTTGCACTACCATGCTTACTGTGTTTCACACTCCAACAGCGGCAGACACACACAATGCTGACATCCGCAAACAGGGAGGAAATCTGATTTGGGTGTTAAACTCTGATTCCACTAATGGAGCCCATGTAATTCTTCTGCTTCCTTTATATTCAGTGTCTATCCCTCCGTCTTATTCTCTCCCTGCCTCCCTGAATACAGCTGGAAATGCTGTGGGAACATTTGAATTTAACAACAAGAAAAAATGAGAAGCTAATCTGTTTCCTAAGTTTCCTTACTATATAATGACAGAGGCACTTCAAACCACAAATGTGGGGTGATTTAAAAAAGCAATTTAGAATGCATTCATGGGGCCCGAATTTCAGGGTCAGTCGCGCCTACTCTTTTAGCGCAGTTGTCTTTGGGGGAGGGGCCAGCGCAGAGCGCTATAATGCCAGTAGGAAAAGTGAACGTCACGCCTGCCGCATAGTTCAAATGGGTTGTCTTAAATTAGTAAATTAGTCATGGGTGTGTTTTGGACGTAGCATGCAATAAACCAATCTGAGTTTACACTCTCACTCCCTTTAAATACCCAGCGCATTTTCAATGGCATGGATGCAAATGAATGGAGGAAATCCTCCCAAACTCTCTGCTAGGGGTGCTTATTGTAACAGCCCACCTACCCATTTTAAAAGGGTGTATTTAGTGGTGTAGATATGATTGTTATTGCACACGTGATTTAAAAAACAACATATAACATTGCTATAAAAAACATTTATACTATAAAACTCAGTAATGAGATGTAAAAATGGTTTTTAAACAAATAAACATTGAATAAGAATTCTATTAAATAAGAGTTGCTTAAACAAATCTGCATACAATGCCAGAGCGTTTCATAACTCCTGGATTCCCAAAGCAGCAATGATTTCCCCCGAAAGTTTTCTCGGTTCTTATTCCAAATAAAGTATTTTATCGGATCAAAAAGATGTGTTCTTTCTTGTGATTTAGTTTAAACACGATTAACTGCTTATGTCGCTGTTACTTAGCCACAACATCCTTGAAATAAATATTTCGAGGACTCCATAAAGTTTTCCCTCACATGAAAACGTTTTTTTTAATGTGCGCTGCTGCTCACTCCTGCTTATGAAAGAAGCAGCGTGTGGGCACATTGTGAACTCTTCCCAAAGCGTCAGGCGTACATATGATAGCCTTTAAACAATGCACGAATGATTACAAACCAGGTTTTTTCTGATTATTGGCAAAATGACTTTGACTTCTCATAAAATAGCATATTTGCATTATGCACTACGCCACACCCCTTCTTTTCAGTGACATGCCATCTGCTATCTTGACAAAGTACATTTCTGCCGGAAAAAAAAGAACGATGCGCTCACACAAAATAGCAATGATGGGTTGCGCAAGTCGCGAAAGCACGGTGCACCGTGTGCATTATCGGGCCCATGGTGCATAATTGCCATGTTACTACAAAACATTTGGCAATACTACCTATAAGTTTAATTGAACAAAATATCAGCAAAATTATTAATTAAATACCCATGATAAAAAAATTGCCAGCAAATCAGTAGGAGATTAATCACAGACTGTCTTGTTAGGTTTAATACTGGCAGGCTACATACTGATATGGCCAATGCAGTTTTCAATATCTATGATTTCTTCTGCATATTCAGACTCACTTTGTGTGAATGTATACACACGAGAATACATGCGTGCATACATTGCTGTGTGTGAGAATATGAGACAGAGGCAGGGAGCAAGAGAGTACAATTGCTTTTGGTTGTAAGATGGCAAATGTGTCTGTGCTTGGGTTTTTGCTGTGATAAAGTATGGCATATGTGTGTCTGTGTCTGTGTGTGTGAGCCTGCATGCATGGGTGTGCCATTGGTTAAATCACAATCTAAATGCGCAGTCAGGTGACGAACATTAAGGACGTCTTTAGCCTCAATAAAACACAGCTTCAGCTCCCCCCCCTTCAACTTAATCTTTGCCTCCACATGTCATAGATGTTTACAGTTTATTAGACTCTTTTTTATATCTTTTTTATATTTTTAATGCCACTTATATGTAGATACTGAATGGTAGAGTAGAAGGAAGCCAAACAAATGGATTGTGATGTGTTATATACTTCAGATATCCTGATTCACTCAGGATGACTGATTTGTTTTGCTCAAAAGTGATCACGCATATTCTTAGTATTAAGTGAGTTTTTCGGGTTTGGGTATTAGATATTAGATTATTCTGGCAAAATTCATAATTACAATTTTTTAAAACACTGAATGATTTAATTGCATAGTACAAGAATACAAGGAAGATTATTTGGTCTAAAATTAGATAAATGTAAACATGTATTTTGTTTTATAATTAATTGCATTCCATTTTTGTTATACACAAAGTTCAACAATGAATTTAAATGCAGTGTATTGTGCACTTATATTTAAACATTAATAAAATAAAATTAAATATGAAACCAAAGCTATTTGCCACTGCAGGGCATTCATGTTTTGTTTAATTTGCTGTAGAAAAACAAGGTACCCTTAGAGCAGTGGTTCTCAACCTTTTATACACAAATGCCCCCTGACCTCATCATGAGAACTTTCTCACATTCCAAACAAATCCAGGGTGTAAAATACCACATCAAACAATCACGTGCACATCATGCATAAACCGACCAACAACAATAGTCTTTGCTCACGGCAGCAGCAGCAGGCTATTGGCCATTTAAAAAAGGCGAACTACTGTCATTAGAAAACTCTGAGACAGATTAACGATTTTTTTTTATAAAATAAAAAGCTCGAGTTAGTGTGAGCCCTGTTCATGGTGGCTCGCTGCAAGCTTTTTAAGTTCAGGACAAAGAAAAGTCAGCTTCAGCCTGAGAGCACAATATTTAAATCTTTATAAATGCACTTTTGTTCATTTCACGTATTATATCTTTAATTTCCAGTTAAAAGCGCCAGTGTAAATGCCAGTATTCATTAAATACTGGATAATAACATAACTTTTCAAAAGCGTGTGGCTTGAAGATGGTAAAGGATAGAGACTTCCTGTAAATTAGAGAAATGTTGGGCATTTTGAAGTTTTAAATGCAGTTGGAAGCTTTGGTGATCGGAATGGTTCATGGTGGTCAAAGTAATCTGACACAACATCATTTTAATGACTTTTGGCAAAAACTCCGGGGGTATTATGGCAAACAAGGGGTCTTTGGGAAGGTCTCACCCTCAGCCCTCTCTAACTGTGAAATTTGACAGGGACTGGTGCACACTCCGCGGAGTTATGCCGCTCGTAATGTCTTTTGACTGCCTCAGAACCAATGATACCCCGTCTGATTCAGGCTTCTTCAGAAACCTTGAATGGGAAAAGGACATAATTTGGGTCTTAAATCAAAGTACTACATGTCTGCTAACTAGTGATAGGGAATACACACGCTATATTACATGATATTTCTACCAACAGTCTATTTTATTCATGGTGTCGTCTTGTCGCCCTTCTGTGACTTTGACACTTAGAGGGTTAAGTACATATATGTTACACGCATGACAAAATGTGTTAATAGCAGGAACAGCCCACCTCATAGCACAAAACAACAATTTACTATGTCTGTGAATCCCTGTGATCTCTTTTAAACTACTAAACATCTTGCCATTCACTCGCACTAAAACTCACTCCTACCGTCCAGCAGGGGCATCCTTATAGGCGTGCGGGAAAGTGTCACATACAGAACATCATCCACTCCACTGAGTATGCATATGATTTGTCTATTGCCCATCATTATCAGTGTTATAAACTGACTATAAATTGAAAAAAAAAAGCATATTTTGGCAGGGTTTGAACACCGGCACCATAGCAAAGATGGTAACTATTTATCAGGTACGGCCTGAGCAACAGCTAGCTAACATTTATAAATCTGTTTTCATTTTGTCTGAACAGGTAACAGCAGAAACATTTTTCTTTTATCAGGGAGCAGCAGAAGCAGTCAATATGTTTAACAGTGAGTGTCACAGTTAAAGTGAGGAGAAGCAGTCCAATAAAAAAAAAAAAAAATTCAAAATAAGAGCAATTAAAAAGAAACATTTTAATGTGCAATAAATAATGCATTAATGTGACCAGCACTTATTATAATCAACTACTTTCTAAATCAATATAACTGAATGATCACATCCATGATGCCATGAGTCTTTTAGAGACAGGAAAAGGGTCTGGATATAATTTTAGGTTCGGGTCAGGGTCAGAGTCATATTAAGACTTGGTAGAATCAGTAACACATTTTTGGTTTTCTCTCTTACGAATACCTGTAAATGCATTTTGTTGGTGTAAATGTGTGGAGGATTCAGACCTGTATTGGAGTTGATCTCCTCATTCTCGGACTCAGTACCATTCTGGCTTCCTGCTCCGTGAATGTTGTTCATGGCCATCAGCTTCATCTTCTGCAGCTTCATTGCTTCTGCCATGGCTGCTGCCGTTAATCCTGTAAAATATTACTCACAGATGAATATGCTGGACTACTGCATAGAGTGTATAGAGAATATGCTGGACTACTGCTCTTGCTCTCTTGAGTACAGTTGAACACCTTAAGATGAATGGATTAATTGACCTTAAGGAGATCACAGAACTTTTCTTTTATAGGAATAATTTCCTGGATCCACACCATGAAGACACAAATAAGTGGATTGTCTTGAACATTTCTGGAGTGCACCACCCTTGTCATGATTTCATTTCATGTTCAGTATTTCAGTATGTAATGCTTTTATTTTCAGTGCTGAGGGTAGGCAGGTCTCTGGGGAGGCTGATGCTGACCCTGACTGAACATTAACAAACCAGGCTCCTCCAGGGGAAGATGGAACACTGCTCCCTATAGCTATGCCAGTCAGTGGACTTCTGTGTCTGTATGTGTGTGTGTGTGTGTCTGTGAGTGTTTCCCAGGAGGCCCTTCCTCACTCTCACACACACTTCCTGAGCCCTACCTTCAACTCATCAAGGACTTCACAACCCCGGAAGCCATCATCACCGAGCCCAATTAGAATCCTAATTAATTAAATTAATTAAATTAAATGACAGAGGGGCTGCATTAAGTAATTCCTAAAATGACAATGCTAAGCCTTTTTGAACTCACTACACTCAATTTTCTTTTTCACAAAAAGCGAATAGAAGGTTATTTTATTCTTCTTTATCCCCAGGTTCAGAATGAAGATGTCACCTTGATCTAATTTGTTAAGGATTTCGCCCCAGGACAACAGAAGCAGAAAAAAAGAAACTTAGCTTTTTTGTTGTCTTGCTTATTTGGTAGGATGGACAGGGGGCATATTGGTCTTATTAGTCCACAAAATGACAAATTTGACAAATGGTAGAAATTATGCTTTCCAGTCCCTTAATGTTTTAAATTTTTACAACAAATGTCTGAAAATAGAACATGCTCAATTGCCAATTGTAACGGCAGGGCCCATATATTTTACCCCTTTCCTTGCCCTAGCTGCTTTTTAATAAATATCCCTATGCTTGGACTTCTGTTTTTTGGCCCACTATTGTCCCTGGCTGCTTCCCTGATACTTTCCAGGATGTTGCATGTAGTATTTAGCCAGGTAGTTTGGTTTATTGTTCAGTGTTTTGTATTAATTTTGTATTATTTGTATTAATTTTGTATTAATTAAACACTATTGTCCCTGGCTGCTTCCCTGATACATTCCAGGATGTTGCATGTAGTATTTAGCCAGGTTGTTTGGTTTATTGTTCAGTGTTTTGTATGAATTAATACAAATCTTCATTTTTGTATTTATATCTGTTCAGAAGAAAGCCTTGAGGCTGAGCGTAGTGGGCTAAAGGAGGCTGAGAGCAGCCCTGTGTCTGGGGATTTGGTGCCAATTGATTGATCTTCTGTGGCAGCTACCTAACAGTACTGGTGTATGTTTCTGTGCATTCTGAGGAGAAATGGAGTGTGCTTGAAGTAAATAAAAGCACTCAATGAAAGGAAAAGATTTATTCAAACTTGTGTGGTCAATGCTAAAGTAGACTCATATCTCATCAAATTGTAGGTAAGTGCCTTCTTAGTCACTGCTTCTCACTCTCAAAACACAATGTATTACATAGTAATTTCATTTCAGGTACCCCATTATTATTTATATTTTTTTTATTTAAAAATTAATTAATTGCATACATTCTTAAGTTTATTGACTAAAAATACACTTGGAAATTAGACACATCTGGAGGAGGACTCTGCTGAGCCGCCACTGGGAGCTCCAGGGAGCGCCATCGAGTCACTGCCAGTAGTTATATAGGTTGTGACCAGCAGTAATGTCAGTACCTTGGAAGAGGAGGCCCACAGAGGTGGAAAATAAAGAGGATGCCCACACAGGTGCTTTGCCATGATTTACCTTGCCACTCCGGCTTTAGCTCAGACATATTTGTCCATAAAGCTGGATTCTAGTGAACAGCTCCTGATGAACAGTTGGATGTGGGTTTAGGTCTCCCTGTTGGCATCAGCAGTTCACTAAGCTGTGCGTTACAATATATGCATAAACAATCCTCACCAAGCCATGGCCAGGGAGCTAAAATGGAAACTCTCTTTTCAGTGCCACATTTTGGAGGAGATTCTGAAGCAGTGTACCTGGAAGTTGTTGACAACTCACCATTAATGAGGTGAGGCAGAATATAAAAGGGCTAGCAACAGCATTACGACAAGTGATCGTCTCCAGACTAATACTGATGCGTCTATTTCTTTCTCTCTGTCTTTCTCTCTCTCTTTTCCACAGATTTGAGCCCAGAGTCCCCAAATGCTAGTCATACATCTTAGAGACATTATTATAGTAAAATGAAATTCCTTTTAAATGACATTTTTTGTTTGTGAAACAGATATTGTTCGCTATTCTCTGTCAATCTATTCAGCCTCCATTACTTCACAGGCATTTGGCCTGGGCTCTATTTTTACTGTCATAGAGAGAGAGGCATGGACAGAGTATTAATTTCCTTCTAATCGTTGTACTGTTAATGTAAAATTCGGATACATTCAGAAGTATGTGTTTGCATGTTTTTTTGTGTGTGTCAGTGTGAGTGTTGTCTATGGTGGGACATACCCAGAAGCACTAACGGGCAAACATTGATCTGAGACTTTTATCACTCACACCAAAAACTGAGAGCAGGGCTGAGGGTGTGAAAAGGATCCACACGTTTTTACAAATGTCCTGTCAGGGTGTGTGTGTGCGCAGTACACTGGATACAAAATGAGTGTTTCTTTTACTAAACAATAATATTCAATAAAATTGCATTGTATTAAATCTTAGCCGTTTTAAAGATTTTAAAAGATGAAACAATTTATATTACTTTTATTCTCATTTATATGTACACACACACATGCACACACACATCCATGCACACAAACAAACTCACACAGCAGCACTGCAATAGGCAGTGATTTCTAAGCATACCTTTAACCCCAGGAACTTGTTAATGTTTCATGGAAAGAGCCCCTAGAGTCCTTGCTGGCTGACTCAGGATCTTTTGACTTAGTGGAAAAAAATGGGCCAAGCGTTCAAAGACTAAAAAGGCACTATGGAGTGCGCAGAAAATGAAGAGGGCAATTTCTATCTCTAGTTTTCTCTTTCTCTCTATTTCTCTCTCTCTGTCATTCTTTGGATGCATGCATATTCCCTCCCTCTTCCACACATTCAAATTGTCTCTCTAACTAATTGTCTGATTTCCTTTTCTTTTTTCTTAAAACTCTTTAGACATTTTGCACCATATTTTTTAATTAACAGGGTCATGTTTAATGGTTGTAGATATACCTCCCACTCCAGGGCACACCAGATAATAACTGGTGCACAACAGCCAAAAGGTGTGTTAATCAGAGATTTCTCTTTATGCAAAGGAGTAATTATGATATACAAAGTTTATTTTAAGTTTCTAGTTTCTGATCAAACCTCAGCACTAAGCTGTTTGCAGCCAGCAAAAGAACAAGTTCACCAGTTTATCTGAAGAAGATATCAGTTGATGTTGAAATCAGTCTATAGCTGACTGTGATGGGTTTAGTAATGTTAAATAGAATCATACACACATAGGATGTGCTGTAAAGTAAATGCAGGTTTTTATTATTTTTAAGCATTGGAATGCTTCCTATGTAACACATGAAATAATATGAACGCATGTCGGATATCCTATTAATTGGCTGTGTGGTGATGGCATAGTAAAATTTAAACTTTAAATACACTAATTAACTGTTTTAATGCATTGGCAGTTCCTATGGCCCAAATTTCATAAATAACACCACAAGGTTGTTCTGAAGATGCTGCAATTTTCTTGGAAGGATGTTACACTTGTCAGAGGTTACTTGAGATCATCATGTACCACAAGATGTCCATTTTGAAGGAAAACAATAAAAAATGGTGTCATTTCATTGCACTCTGTGTCCATGTTTCAAATGTAGCTGCTATCTACATTTAGTTCTTGGAGGAAAAGCAAACATTAGATTTTTTAAAAAGCCAGAGCCTCACACACTTAAGCTTAAATTCACACTCATCTGTCAGCTGCAGTAAAGCACTTGTTCCTCTAATGTCACCTATTTGGTGCCTCATTAATATGGCTTTTTGCATAGTGGTATAGGCATATCACCTCCCTGGTGTTTCAGAAGAAATGTGAAGGAGGGGTTATTAGGTGGCCCACCTAAGTCTCCTCCATGGATTTTTACTTCTTTACTTCTTTACTTAATATCTTGAAAAGGAAAATTAAAAATGGTAATATGCGGTTTTCAAGCTGCCAAAAAAGTGGTTACAGCATATAACTTGTTACTGAAATACTGTTTCTACTTCAAACTTGCTAGATATCATTCAGGAGGGTTAAATGTGACATTATAATGCAAACATTCCCTCATAACTGCGGAAATACCTTTAAAGGAACATTAAAACTGAGAACATGGAGTTTTCAAGCTGCCTAAAAGTGATTACAGTTTATAACTTGTGACCGTCACAGGTTATGAGCTGCAATCACTTTTTGGTAGCTTGAAAACCGCATAATATCATTTATAATGTTCCTTTTCAAGGAATTTTAGCAGTTATAAGGGTCTGTTTGCAGTATAATGTGTCAAATATAACTCCTGAATTATATCAAGCAAGTTAATCTAGGCGCTACAGCTTTAAGCAGCTGAGCGCACTCCCGTGGACGGCAGTCAAGTTCTGGCAGACTATCACTTTTTGGCACAACACTGGCTCCTCGTTGGGAGCCGTGCCAGAAGAAACAGCTCTCTGAAATAAGCAGAACTTTCCATCACTAGTAAACTAACGAGTGAAGCTGTTGTTGTATTAACTGGAGTAGCAGCACCCGCTGTCAATAGCCGTCCAAAAAATGTTCCATGAAAATGACTCAATCTCGTGAATTTACCAGACTGGTCATGGGTCCGGACAGAACATTTACTTGGTCCGGATCCGGACCGCGGTCCGCCATTTGGTGATGCCTGGTCTAAATCATTAATTGTGTGATTAAAAACAAAATCGCAATATTATTCAAGAAAATCGTGATAGGTTCCTTTTGTCCATATCGCACAGCCATAATAGCAACCACCTCTTACACCATAGCAACTGCCAAAAACTGCTAAGAAACCACCTCCAGTATCACAGCTATGAACTAGCAACACCCTTGTATGACATAGCAACTGTCTTAAAGCTCCATAGCAACCACCTCCTACACCATAGCAACCACCTTTTATACCTCAGCAACCACCGAAAAACACCATAACAACAACCTCTGACACCATAGCAACTGCCTGAGTGGTACCTAGCAACCATCTTGTACACCATAGCAACCACTCGTTATACCTTAGCAAACACACATACACTGCTTAACATAACCTCCTAACCCTCCTACATACATTGTTTCACACACACACAACTACATGATGTGTCTAGGTCAAGTGGAATTTGCTCAGTCATTGAGTTCCTCGCACTAAGTCTGACTCTACCTGTCCATGAGTACTCACACTGAGTGTGAATGTCAATTCCTGGTGAAAATCTCTGTCTCAGAGCATTCACAGATCAACCGCGTGAGTAAACTGCTCTTTCGTGCCTCTCTGCGCTAGAGCTCTCCCCTCACGCCACAAGGGCAAACAATCAAGGTAATCATTTTCCCGTCTCTTTAACGTGACAGAAATGACTGAGCCAAAGATTGTGAGCTCTGCGGAGGGGGATCAGATGATGGCTATGGTGCAGATGCAGCAGGCTAAGATTCAGCATCTGAGAGCTGAAGTCGCTTACCTGGGCCAGCTGGTGTCTCAGATACAGCTGGCTCCCCCGGTAACACCTGCCGCACCACCACAGCCTCAACCGGCTCGTCCGTCTCCCTCCCCCGTCTCATCTCATCATCATAATCACCCCCAAAATTGCACTCCTCGCCAGATGAGAGCTTCCTGAGAAGGTGGAGGAATTAATCCAGCTGTGTATGTGTATTGACACCAATTTGTCGTCCGGGAAACGCACAAACCCGGTGAAGATGCGGAGGTCTTCAGCCGGGTTGTCTACCACCATCTCCACCGACCTTAAAGTTTCCCGTTTCCTGACTCACGCTCACACATAGAACAGCCACAAACAGGTCAGTGTCGACGTTTTTGTTGATTCAGGGGCGGCCGGCAACCTTATTGACCTCATTTACGCTGTTTAACTGGGTGTGCAAATGGAGGCCATATCCCGGCCGCAATATCATATCGAATTGTGATTTATTTTATTTTAATAACGATGATAAGCTCTCAACATTTTTTGCTCGATATGGATTATCTAAGAGACTTATTAAACAACCACATGAAATAATTTAGACAATTCACACCTTATTATCCTCAACCCAAATTACTTTAAGTTATTTTTAACTGAGGCAATGAAGGGTTTATCAAAGATTTTAGGGAAAATCTAGTTCAGCCGAGTCCCTGGCTCAATTGAGATGCACAGTTTTGTCCTACTGCAACGTTGGGGAAAAAAAAGTCCAACAATCCTGTTTCCTAGTGGCTCGTCATTCCCCTGGTTATGAAGAAAAATCCAGACCCATTTCCTGCGGAGTTTCAAAAATTTCCAAACTCAGCACAGCAAACTACGTCCATAAGTCCATAGACACTCCGATCACCTCTCTGCCCTGTTCTCTAAATATGTTTAAAGCTTATTTAACCATGGTTGTCTCACTTCTGTTCAATAAATATGGTTTTAAACTTGTTTAACCTTGTTTGTCTCATATCTGTAGCTTGTGTCTTCTAGTTGTTTTTTGTTTCTTTTTTCTGCGCTGGCGCATGCATTGTCGATTTATATAGATTTTTAGCTGAAAAGAAAAGAAATGCATGCAGAAAGTTGGACCGAGGGATCACATGAAGTTTGGTGGGTTTCAGACGAAGCAAGTCCAATCACAAAGCCATCAAGAGAAATTAGGCAGAAAAGTGTTTTACTGCTTTCTCAGACACAGATCCTGAAAGCAGATTACCTACAGATTTATATCAGTTTGGCACTGACTGAAAGTTGGTAAATGTTCTTCAAATTAAAAGTGCCTTGTTTATGCCACAAATTTTGTTTGTAAATTGTGCCCCAAAAAGCAACTCCCTGTCCTGTCCGCACTCTGAGCAATGTGGGGCAATGTCATGTCCATGGACTGATAGGAAACAGAGAGAAAACAACCACATATGAAAGTGGGAAATAAAGAGGGAGAGACACGGCTGCCTGAGGCTGTCCAAACGAATCTAAGATGATTGATGAGCTCTCTCTCTTTCTCTTACCTCCTCCATTAGTAGAAAGCAGGAGGGAGAAGAGGAGGAGCAGAACAGCATGATGTTCTCGCTGAAGGCAGGGGTGCGTTGGGAAGACGAAACAATAGTGACAGGCGGGCCAGCCAGGGGTTTGCTGGTAGGATTAGCTCCAATACCCATAATAAATGAAACAAGGGGGCCCAAATGAAAACAGTTGGGTGCTGACTGGCGGTGGTGCTGATGGGAAGTGGCAGCTCCACTGGCCCTGGGCGTCGAATTAGTTTTGCCACTCGATAATTTGACTGATCCACACCAGTAGCCAAAGAGAGAGAGAGAGAGAGAGAGAGAGTGTGTGAGAGAGAGAGAGAGAGAGAGAGAGAGAGAGAGAGAGAGAAAGATTTATTCTGGTGAGAGTGTGTGGTTGAGGTTAAACATGTTGATTATTGTTAAAGACCATTAAGTAACAATGAAGAGAAGAGGGGGATAAGAGGAAAGTAACATAAGAGAAGATCAAAAAGAAGATCAATAAGGCCAGATTTGAGAAACATATGAAAGAAAAAATGGAAAAGAGCAGAGAACAAAAGAGAAGCGGAAATGTGAACCGAAAAAAAAAAATCAAGGAAAAAAACTAGAAAATCACAGAAAGACATGAGAAAACTGTTAAAGGGAAATGTTTTCATGTGTGGACCAAACTGGCAACACCTGTTGAGTTGTGCTCACACACACACACACACACACACACACACACACACACACACACACACACACACACACACACACACACACAC
>JBBKCR010000022.1:3418278-3431551 GCA_037577295.1 Ladigesia roloffi
ACACACACACACACACACACACACACACACACACACACACACACACACACACACACACACACACACACACATGCTCATAGGGGATGGCCCTCATGGTGAGAACAGGTCTATTATTGTGCAGCTACCCAAGCACTTACTTCTCTTTAATCAGTGTTGTATTGATAGAAGTGGCCTGATGGATGACAGGGGGTCTACAGTTAAAAACACACAAGCATATACAGGAGGATCCATTTGTTCTATTTTCATAGCTTAATCATAATTATATATAAATGCTATAGTATGGACATTTCACACCTCCTATTTATTGTTATTTATTAAATAGAGATAAACCATCTCTTGCATTTTTATGTAGGCTAAGAATAAGGATTAGTATCAAGAAATGATACTAAATTTGTATCAGTTTCCTGGGTCAGAACTGAAATATTGATAAGCTCCTCAACAAACAGTGCTGCTCTCAGTATTTGTGAAGCGTTAGTGGGTTCTATTTTCAAAATCGTTCAATGGTTTTCAAATGGTTGATGGATCATTGGAAGGGATAGGAGCGACGCTCTGCACATGACATGGCATTTTGTAGGAATAAAAAGTTAGTTATTTGTAGCTACAAATGACTAGTTCATTATGCCTCCAAAAAGTCATATTAAAATTAGATTGCATTTGACCAAGAGAATGCAAAGTGTGATTGTGCAGTTGCAGTGGTAGCTGATGACAGTGGTAGAAATGAAAATAAAACCTAAATGACTTGACTAATGGTTGCTGAAATGTATCAGTAGATTTTTAGATAGTGACTTTTAGACAGTCACTTTTAGATAAACATGTAATTAAAAATTCTCTCTTTTTCATGATAAACGTATATATATTAAGGCTTTTGTTGCAGACAAGAGTAAACAGTACTGTAGTAGTTTTTGATGGCCTTAATTTTAGTTTTAGTCTAGTCTTTGTATCAAGCTGTCACTTTAGATTTTATTAGGCGTAGTCATGTCCATACTCTTTTAGTCTAGTCAAGTTTTAGTTGACTAAAAGTCTGAGCATTTTAGTCTTGTTTTAGTCAGAATGATCCACGACTATTTTCGTCTAGTTTTAGTCAATGAAATTTGTATTTTAGTCTTTTTTATTAATGTTCAAATTTTAGTCAAACCAGTATAAGTAATTAGAAGAATAGACAACATCTACATTTCAGTAAAGCCCTATTCACAATTCAAACAGGCAAATCTGATTGTAATACTGTTACCTTACAGACTCAAGAATACCCTACATTCACTCCAGACATGGAAGACACTTTGATTTGAATTTACGACATTTATTTTCCTAGAGAGTTATATATGCAATAAATATAACTGCAAATATAGCAGCAGCAAGACAGAGAATGTAGAATATTAAACATAAAATTGTATTTACAGAGGGAATTAATAGCGCATATTTTTTTAGTTGACTGTTAAAGTAGAAAAAATGTTTATGTGTTGTGTAGGCATTGGCAGGAGGAGAGGGAAGTTCAGGGCAAGGATATGTTGGTGTTTTATATGAGGTGGGTTACAGTTTATGTTTCAGATCTGTTTGAGAAGTCTAATTGCCCGAGGGAAGAAATGTTCCCATTCTATCAGTGGAGGCCCATACTCCATGGAACCTTTAACCTTTTGCCAAATGGGAGGAATGAGAAAAGAGTGGTGGCCTTGCAAATGCAACATTACTATTCTTATCCCAGGCCGAGATGCAGCTCCTTGGCCTTCGCAAGAAATAGAGATGCTGCTGGGCTTTACTGGTGATTGAGCTGGTGTTTAGGGTCCATTTGAGGTTCTCCATGAATTCAACACTAAGGAACTTGGTGCTCTGGAAAAGCCACTGAGAAACAGTTCAGTGGGGAGATTTCACATCTGTACCCTCCTGAAATCAACCAAAAAACCTTTTTCTTTTATACACATTTAGGGACAGGTGGTTGTCTATGCACCAGTTTGATAACTGTTAAACCACCTCTTCTCTGATTGGGATTGGTTAATGTTAAGTATTAGCTTTTACTTCTGATTTATGTTTGCTGCATGTATTGTCTTTTTTAATGTTTTTTAACTTTGTTTATTTCCTCTAGTTATGTCAGTTTATTCAGTATTATTAAGCTGTGCCCTCTCTAAAACAGGTAGAGAGAATTATTTCTTCATTTCTTTTGTTTACCGTTTTCTTTGTTTGGGCTTCCTGCAAACTACTAATGCTAATGGAGCTAGTGGTACTGACGGATGGTTCAAACCATACCTCCTGTCAGTTATTATAAGCAAAATGAGGTCACTGGACAATAATATGGACGAGCTTACGGCGGACACAACTAGGAATTTAATGAATGCAGTTTGATGTGCTTTACTTAAAACATGGCTGCTTGTGTGTATTCCTGACTCTGCAATGGACATTGCTGCCAATTTTTGTGTTCAGGCAGACAGAATTTGGCACAAGTATGGAAAGAGCAAGTGGGGAGAACTCAGTCTCTTTGTTAATGAGAAATGGTAACACACTGGTCACATTGTGATTAAGGAACGCTTCTGCGGCCCGACATTGAATTGTTGGCAGTGGGACAACATTCATATTATCTGCACAGAGACTTTTCACACATGATTGCCACTGTTGTTTGCATTCCTCCATCAGCTAACATGATGACGTCATACACTCTTTGACCGTGAGGCTTTAGAGAAGGCATCCAGAGGCATTCATTTTCATCTCTGCTGATTTCAACACTGTCCATGTAAAAAGGACATCGAGTTCGAAAATTGACTCACCAGAGAAATTAAGACACTGGACATATGTCAAAAAGGCATTCAACTGCAATGCCGATCATACCACAACTTTGTGAATATTCAGCCCACCAACCTACCACTGGTGTAGAGGCAGCCAGCCACTGTCAGAACAGAGAGGGAGTGGACAACGGGGTCTAGTGTCGTCCTGCAGGACTGTCTGGAGAACCACATGGAGAGGGTATTGACAACCCCACAGACTGAGTCACTGAGAACACCAACTTATTTGTGGATAGAAATGTACCAGTGAAATCCATACACTGCTTCCCCAACAATAAACCATGCATCAATACAGACATCAAAGCCCACCTGAATGAGAAGGAAGAAGGGAGCATTCAGGTCAGGTGAACACGAGGGATTCCTTTCTGTGAGGTTAATGGAGGGAAAGAACATCTTTAGGAGAACGCTAGAACAAGGGCTGCAACAGAACAACAGCATGCATTGGTGGAGGGACATAAAGTACATCACCAGCATCAAGACCACCATCCAGACCACCATCCAAGTCATGAGCCAGCGCTCCATCGGACTACAGGCCAGTTGCACTAACCTCACACAGCATGAAAATCTTTGAGAGACTGGTCAGGGATACCGCTGCCCCAGGTTAGGTCAGCAAAAGAACCAATCAAGTTCGCCTACCACTAGATGATGGCCTTGTGGGTAGGATACATGTTCGAGTACCAAGAGGTCCTGGGTTCAAATCTTACATTCAGCATGCCAACAATGGGTTCCTGAGCAAGACCAATTATTCCAAGTTACTCCTGAGAGACTGTCCCCTGTTGTTACGGAATTCGCTGTGGATAAAAGCATCTGCTAAATGCTGTAAATGTAAATACCATAAATCTGCCTGAAACACAGTGCCTATAGCCATCTTGACAATCCAAGTGCATCCCTAAGGATTAAGTTCTTCTATTTCTGCAGTGCCTTCAACAATGTTCAGCCAGCCCAGCTGGGGAGCAAGCTGTTCGCTGAGCAGGTTCATGTTGCCTTGGGATTATGGATGACCTGACGGATGGGCTACGTTTCTTCTGCTGGAGCTCCTGAGGGAATGGATCTCTCACCACTCCTGTTCACCCTGTACATATGAGCCTTCCTGTAAAACACAGGGGGATGCCAAATGCAGAAATTCTCAGATTATTCAGCAAAAGTCAGAAGTCTTGGAAAACAGGATGGCTGTGGACAGTTTTGTGTACTGGTTAAAGCTGAACTCACTGAAAACAACCTGGACTAGTCTAAAAACTCTCTGGCCACATACAAGAGGGGTCAAACTAGGTTGTAGTTCCAGTGTAGACTCCACTTTTTTAGAGTCTGCAACATCATTTTGCAGATGTTCAGTGAGTCTGTACTGGCCTGTGACATTTTCTATGCAGTAGTGTGGTGAGGTGGCAGCAAAAAAATGGCAGACCTAATGTGACAAACTGATCAGGAACGCTGTCTCAGTGGTGGGTGATGGACTGGACAACATTGGAACTGTGGCTGAAAGGAGAACATTGTCTAGACTTTAGTCCATCATGGACAATGCTGGTCAGCCACTCCACAGTGTCTTAGCAAAACTGTGAAGTACTTCAAGCCACAGACTCACCAGCTTTAGTGCTCCACTGAACATCACAGGAAATACTTCCTTCCAACCACCATCACACTCTACATCTCTATCTGTAGCACATCCACACAATAATCTGTCCAATAGCCTGTTGTTTCTTGTTGTACTTTTTTCTTACTTGGTTAAATAACTATCATTATGTGAAGGAATTTGTGCACTATGTTTGCAATGATGTGCAACAATCTACTATGTGCAATATTGTGCAGTGTTTGTATTGTTAAACATTATAATAATGTACAATATCTCATGTGCAGTTGCCTTACTGTGTTCAATATCATGCCACGTTTTCCAAATGGGTTTGCAATCATTCCATTATGTGCTGTATCTGATTAGCCTAGCAAGGACACTGTCTTGCATGCCATGCCCCCTCTTTACAATTACAACATTTAGCTGGTGCTTTTATCCAAAGCGACTTCCATTCAATTGCTAGTTAAATGCAGAAAAATAATTTCACATTGATCAAACTGTCTGCTCTGCTGTGGTGTGTTAAGTTTGGATAATAAATCAAAATAAATAAATGAAAAAAATTCCTTAATTACCTGAATCGATTTGGGGTTAAGGGTCTTGCTCAGGAACCCTGTGGTGGTATGCTGAGAGTTGGATTCAAAACCATGGCAATAATCCTACCCACTAGGCCACCACCACCATGTACTGCTTGTGATGTCCCCACTTTCTGGTTCCTGTAGTAACCAATGTCTTACCAAGCCATTTTTGGGTAATGGCCAGTCACCTTCACAGGCTGAATTTTCTTTTTTTATTAAACTGTGATTCACATCTTTTCTTATACAACTCTCCTGGGCTTTAGTCTATTTATAAGTCTATTTTTTGTTTTGCTCCATGTTTGTTTCCTCTTTTTATCTGTTTCTGGTCTCCATGATGTCACAGAATCTTTTCCAACACACATTTTAAAGGTGACTCAACCATTTATTACACTAAATTGATTTTTTAAAAGTTCGATACTTAAACCCTGGTCAACTGATTATAAAAAAATCATAAGCATCAATCATAAGCATCAATTCTCTGACCGTGATCACATCCACATCCATGCCATCCAAGCACACAGCTTGCTCACCTTAATTTTACTACAAATCAACCTTGAAAACATCTGGCAGCTGTTGTATCACCCACAGGTCACCTTGAACAAAGACTGTTTAATGTGATTTTAGGTTATTTACTTAATCATTATAAAATGCTGATATACCAAATTAGATGTACATTAAATATTTTAGAGGTGGTGAGATAAGCTGTGATTTTAGTATCTGTACTGACTGAGATTTTGTCTGTGTGTTGTGTATTCATCACTGCAAGTCACATTTAAACCAAATTCACCTATTCTCAATATAAGCAGTGATGCCAATACATATCAGACAATCAGCGTTTTCATAAGCCTGTTTAGTAAAGAAATGTACTCATTTCAATTTGTGCTGTGAACATGAACATTTACAAAAATATCAGCACTGACAATTAAAGTTGAAGATGTTTTGCATGTTGAACTGAAAACAGAACCATTTAACATAGCTAAACACAGAAAATGATACAAATAATTTGTATTTGTGTACTTAACATATACGTTAAGAGGCTGTATTTTTTATGACCGACTGTGAAAATGATTTTTACCACAACAAAACGTTGTGACTGAGAAATAGACAGAAGATAGTATATAGTCGAAATGCAAAAAAGAGACATGATAAATGTTAATATAAAATACAGCCTACGACATATTAAGCTGCTTTTCTATAGATAGACCAGGTTCAGTTGTGACACTGTGCTACAATTCCCTACAGAGCACCTTTATTATTGGCCTATCCTCTCCCAGTTCATGTTCTACTTCCTTGTGCTGGGCCTGGGCTGTGTGGGGTACATGCTGGCACAGGTGATCGATGACCAGATCTGTAGTTAACAGAGCACTGTAACACAAATGCAGCAGTGCATTGATCTTTCCAATCTCTGCCTGCATTGCTGCTGCTGCTGTCCAGGTAAGTGCATTATCTCCAGCCCATGCGATACTGGATTAGTCATGGCCAAGAAAATGGCTTTAGTTCTGAACTGCCATGTCAGGACCATGATGACAGGAAAACAAGAGAGGGAGAAACAGGGAGCTAAATAGAAAGGAATCATTGGAGTAAAGACAGAAAGAAAGAGGCTGTATATCATAGTATCAATCAGTGATATCAATCATCACATCACATGACCAAAAGGAGAGTCAGATTCCTCAAAATCTCTGAAAATCTGTGATAAGTGTTAGATCTTTAAAACCATTATATTACACTTTAGAACACAACAGTACACTGAGAAGACACTGCACTTGTCACCTCCCTTAAAACCTTCTCATACTCAGAGCTATCAATCACCAAGTAAGGGACAAAAATTGGAAGCAGAACAAAATGTTTAACACTCAGCAGATTGGTTCCACATGTTACCGACCGCTTATGGTTAGGAATTAACCATAAGCTATAAATGAGAAGTTAGATCTTGGGGTCTCTAGTGGTACTGGTCACTGTCAAAGCCTGTAAACCTGCTTCTTAACAAACACACATAACTGAACAGCCTTTTTAAGCATTAGGATAAGGGCTCCCAGGGCTCCCGTACAGAGATTTAAAAAGACAGTAAAAAGAGTTGATGGGAGTCCTATTGTAACAGTTAAGCAAGGAACAGATCCAGGAGATTACAGTTGTTGGAGCCCCAGTGGCAAAGAAACAGTTCCTGGATGCCTAGTTTCTGCTAATAAAAGACCCAGAAAGGCCTGGACAAGGTTTGCCACATTCAACTTACCCTAGTTTCTAAATCAGCGCCTCCGCTTTGATACCGATTCACATTCTTAACATCCTTGTCAAATCGTTGTTGAAATTATCCATAGTGAGAATCCCTCTGTGTCATGTAAAATATCACCCACTTATGTATTGTGATATGGAACCCTTTGGATATGTGAGAGGCCAAGGTAATATAAATGAAGGCTTTAATCTGGCCAGAAATCTTGATGAAAATTCTTGATGAAAATTATTTTTCAGAATCCAAAAAATGAATTAAATGCTTCTAAACCAACAATAGACCTTATAATATAGCATCGTTTGATAAGTAAAAGTCTAATTTACACCAACACATGACTGCTTTTATATAACATGAGAGAAATTGGAATGTCTTTAAATATTATTGGAAGATATGGTATTGGAAGATATAATATTGTACATCATAACTATAAGATTAAGTAATGAATTTAGAATTGTTCTTATACTACATTCAACTAAAAAAATGGATTAAATATTTTGAAAGGCAAATGCGTAATTGTTTCATGTTTGTTTTTCCCGATGAAAGCCAAACTGCTGTGAATTCTGTAAATTCACCCATGAGATTGAATGCAGAAGTAGTAAAAAGAGTAGTAATATAGAGAGTATACCCTGTATCTATTAAGGTACCAAAGGCCGCAGGCGTGATGCAGAGATGAGCTGGAGAACATCAAGTTCTGTGTCTGCCTTGTACCCCTTTCACTGCAATTCAATGATAAATCTTCATGTAAGTAACATCTGACTTACTCTCACCATCCTTCTGTCTCTTCATCATTTGCCCAATTCCTGTCTTTTATCCTTTCTTCCTCCTTCAGCACAGCTCTTTGAAATCAGCCCCCTAACACACCCTCTTCTCTCACCATGGATAGTGGAGCTGTGAGCCCATTGAGTAATTTCACTCAACGTAAATTCTAAGTAAACAGGGTTTTAGGCAACCTGAACCCTGGGAGATGGCCACAGGTTTAGGTTGGGTAAACTATTTTGAAAGTACGAATACGCACAGAGGGACAATTTCTGCGTGTTTTGAATGTAACAGCTAATGTGTGTGTCAAGGAAAGATAGAGAGGCAAATGGCCTGGTCTGGACTGCTGCTTGGGGACCACTGGAGGGCAGATCAATGGCTATTAGCCAGGGAAAAATGTGACTTTCTCTTTCCAACCTCATTTACCTGAAAAACACCTACTCCGATGATGTTGCTAAACACACACTCATATGTCCACCAACCCACACACACAGTCACACACAAGGATATACAGTCTCCATTATTCACCTTGCCTCACCACAACAAAAAAGCCCAGTGACATCCAGGATCAAGTTTTAGACAAACAAACACAAAACTGTACTCTGTTCACCTAAATATGCACAATCCAGTCACAACCACAGCCATGCCCCCAATTCGCCTCCCCAGTCCCTGGAGTTCCATCAACAGCCTTTGGACACACCCCACTTGCACACCCCTTCCACCACACCACTCTCCAAAGAATCTTTGGTCACACACACAGAACCAATCCTCGGGTTCATTCAAGGACCTACCTCTCACCTTCCAGCTACATTATGCTGGTCCCGAAGGTTGACTAAAGATTCGAGCCTTGGTGAACTGAGGAGGTGGACATCAGATCTGTTAGACCACACCCTAGCTCAATAATTACCACTTTGCAATCATCCATGCTTGTTTAGAGCCATAGATGGTCGCCCACTTGCCACTTGGGTCAGGTCTACTAGAGTTTTAGACTCACCTGCTACAGCTATACGACAACCAGAATCTGTGTTTTTCCTTTTTGATACACTCCACCTTGCATCAGCCCATCATAGACTGGCTCACCAGATTTCTTTAGCATTGGGAACCACCAAACACTGTTATAAACCTTGGACACTGTACCAACAAAGGCCTATGTTTTTTTTAACTTACTACTTACGACCGCACCATCCATAGTATTATGCCATTAACATTCTACTAGGTTACACACCCCCACATAGCAGACTGTAATCGATGACTCAACCCCTGGACAAATAAATCCAGATGGCCATAATAAATTGTCACACATTCCTAATGTGATATTATTGTGGAACTGTAACAAATATGCTGTTTAACCACCACTTACAGCCTCCTTTTTTACTAGCAAGGAAAAGAAAGAAAATCTTAGAAGAAACCATTGTTTGATGTTTAAAATGTGGGTAGCTGGGTAATAATGTTTTATCTGATTTGTGTTACAACTACAGAGCATTATCCCATCTACTTTGTCAATTCATTTAGAGCAAGTCTGATGTCAGGCCTGCTGTAGTTTTCCACTGTGATGCTCTGGCCAGAGAAAGCTTTCAGTTTAGCTCACCTCAGTTTAGGCCGTTCTCATTACCACTGACCCTACAGCAAGCATTCATGAGGGGCTTGGCTTTAATATCCAGAGGCAGACTCATCGCATTATACAAATTTTTGTGGAAATGCACAATTTTCTCGCTTTTTGTACCCTCTCCCCATAACAAGCTAATCTCACTCAAAAATTAAGAAAATAAAGGCTTCTTAACTTCCTGCTTCCACAGCAAGGGCCAAACATTTCCATCTTTTTTTCCAGGACACTTTTGTTCATAGAAAATTATTTGGTTCCAAACATGCATGGATTATGCTGCAAGGATTAGTTTAGTATTTTAAGGAGCAAAAAGATGACCTAAGATGACATAAGCAACAGAGCTGAGAGACAGGAAGGGAAGATTGACTGGCAGGTTTTTCTTGCAAAGCCTTCTTTCATTTTATTTACATTTTATCGATTTTGATCTAAACAAATATATTTTTGCAATGACTGTGATGAAAGGCGAGATGGAGGGGTCAACAAGACATAAGATGGGGTGGACCATGATGAGAAGGACAGAGTGTAAGGGTGGAGTGCAGTATCTAACTCTGCTTGGGATACGTTTTCACAAGTTTTCACAAGTTTCACAAGGAATAAAACTGGGCTTTGTGTTTAACTGAGAAATGTTTCTACCACGAATTCTGGTTTGCTTCCACAGTCAAAAGACAGGCACATCAGGAAAACTGGAATCTGTGCATAAGTGTCTTTGACCTTATGAGACCTAGTAAAAGACATACTGGTGACCCTTCCAGAGTGTTCCTTTTGCCTATTGAGCACTGGTACATCCTCCAGGACCCCCATGATCCAAGTTGTGATAGGCAGGTCAGAGTGGATAGATGAGTGATAACTCCCACAAATGTTTTTTTCTTTTTTACCATGTTTAACGCATGTGTACCTGTAAGTCCCATATGACATATGCACTATCGCCTACCCCTGGAGCTCAGTAAGGCATTTTGTAAGTGTCCCACCCTATTTAGGCCCAAGGACATTGCAGAAGCATGCTCTGTAACCCGAGGCTCATGTAAAATAATACAGCATACATTATTCATGCTAACATCATAAAGCAGTGGAAAACAGCACAGCAGACAGGCCCCCATAAAAATGATGACCAAACACAGAGATGGGTGGTGAATTATTGAAGTGGCCATCAGCTTTGTTTCGATGGCTGTGGGTGGTAGGGTTGGGGGGGGTGTCGTAAAAGACAACTGAACTTAAAACTTCCACATAGCTGAGAGACCTGCAAACACTCAAATGGATTTGCAGCCAAATACAACCTGATCTAATCCCTTCACATGGCAGCAATGAGTGACTGAACCAAAAGCACTGCACTGGTTTCCTCAGCCCAAATGTGGGACTGAATTCCACTGTTTGAAATGTATCAATATACAGGCAGTGTAGAACATTTGTTCTGTTTAATTTACAGCCTGAGTGTTCTATTGCTAAAAGAACTAATACTACCTAAGCCCCCCACCCCCAAAAAAAATAAATCACGAAAACAGAAAAAACAGAGACCCTGTCCGAGCATGCAGAAAAGTGAGGTAGAAAAATTATTGTTCTGTACCAGAAAAAGAAAAGCTTATTTACTACAATAGGGCACCTTAATGCATTTAGCATGGTCAAAAAGCTCCTCAAAAACCATCAAATCAAGTAAATAAACAAACACAGGCACGTATTCTTTGGCAATTTTTTACTTTTGGAGACGGTTTTACCAGCAAAGCTAAAAAGAATGTGACGCACAAAAGGAAGTCCGACAGCCGGAGCATGAAATCAGAATAGTGGGTTGTGGGAAAAAAGGAAGTGAGAAAGAGAGAGAAAGACAGAGTCTGGCTTCAAAATCTGTATAATGGGAATGAGGGAGTAAAGAGGAGGGAGAGCGGGGGAAGGGAGAAAGAAAGCAATAGAGAGAGAGAGAGTTATTACAGGTGTCTGTTTTACTCAAACAGCTTGAGTGGATATGGGCCGAGCACAGAAAAAAATAGGGGAGGAACAAGGAGAGGGAATCCTTCAAACCCCTCCCTGAGGGGGCAGGGCACATGTAAGTAAGGAGACGACGCTGTAATAGACACCCATCAGCCACATCATTAAAACTACTGAAAGGTAAAGTGAATAATATTGATTATATTGTTACAGTGAAAATTGTCAAGGAGTGTTAATGTGCTGGAAGCAGGAAAAATGAGCAAGCATTCGTATCAGAGCCAATTTTAACCAGGCCCAAATGGTTATGACCAGACAACTGGGTTATGGACTCTCTGGCCCAAAACACCTTTTCATGGCAATGGTTTTCCCTAACGGCAGTGGCTTCTTTCAGCAGGATAATGTGCCCTGCCACACTTCAAAAACATTCAGAAATTATTTCGCTAAAACCATTTTAGAACAAAGTTTAAGCAATGGTATGTGTCATAGAACATCCACAATACCGTGTATTGAAGGAATAGAAATGAGAAAAAGAGGAGGAAAAGAATTCCCAAACAGCTTTCCTGTATTGGGTGACATTTCGCAGACACTCTTACTCAAAGCGATGTACATTAGTGCTTAAGTAGTTTATACCTGTAAAGCTACACACCTTAAACCCTGTCAATAGAAAAATGTCAGTGGTTAATACACAAGCAAGGAAAATCAGTTAAGAGGGTAAGGGCCCTATGTTTGTTAAATCTAAATTAAATATGCACAAGCTATAAACGAGAGGATTGGTTAGTCAGTAAGATGATCTTTGAAGAAGTGGGTCTTCAGACAGTGCTTGAAAACAGCAAGAACCACAAATTTGACTGCAAGAGGGAGTTAGTTCCACCACTGGGGGGCCAAGACTGAAAAGAATATTGATGTCTTCCTCTTTTTTGAGCAATGGGGGTTCAATACAAACAGTTCACTTCAGACAAGAAGTGAAACGCTGCTTGATTAGTGCTGATAAGTAAGGAGGTGCGAGTCTATTCTTGGCCTTGAAGGCAAGTGGTGAGGTTTTGAATTAAATGCTAGTGGGCACAGGGAGCCGGTGAAGGTTCTCTAGTAGAGGGGTAGTGTGTAAGAATTAGGAACATTGAAAAATAATCTTGCTGCTACATTTAGAATCAGCTGAAGTGGTCTCAATGAGGATGAACAGACAAATGAGTACATTTATTCAGCTACTGTGTTTACCAAGCAGCACAGAAATGTTCCATCTCCTCTGCCATGCTTTTATCTCTACTCTACCAGTTTATTTTTAAGCAAACTGCAGAGGTGAAATAAACCCCACTGCTCTCTCTGCTTACTTTATGTTTGTGTCTAAATGGCCATAAACCATATCGTTTTGGACATTTTAACACTGTAATAAATATTTTCAGATAATAACTGAATGGGAACTTGCCTTTATGGTGCAATAAATTAGCTGCTGCTTTTATATCAGCATATTCGCAAGCTGTTTAACTAGCCCACAGACGTCATAATAACATTTTGAAAAATAAGCTTGTTGCTCCATTAGCCCAGAGGGGTGCATCCCCATACACAGACACACAAAAACATTCTATTTCCTCCTAGGAATTTAACTGAAAAATAGAAAGCCAAGTAAAAGCCCCCAGGTGTGAGTGTCATACCAGCAATTATCCTTCTAGGTTCACCTGCATTCACTCTCCACTGCACAGTCCTATATGCCATTTTTTTTCTTTCTGTCATATCCCACACACATTATTTGCCTGACATTCCTCTTCTCCCCAATTCTCTTTATATCACCACTAGGGATGAGCGAGTACAGCATTATCTGTATCTGTATCTGTATCTGTTTACCAGATGAATTATCTGTATCTGTAT
>JBBKCR010000022.1:3440191-3450262 GCA_037577295.1 Ladigesia roloffi
CACACACACACACACACACACACACACACACACACACACACACACACACACACACACACACACACACACAAACCCTTGACCTGTCATGACTTTGACAAGAATGCACATCAACATCTTCAACACATAGCTCAGAAGTATTAATAAAACTCAACTGTTTATTTATGAGTCTGTCACACATTGATTTAACTCCAACGAATACTGATGAATATGAATATTAAAGTAAAGTGTAAAAATCCAAGTTTTAACCACATTTAACCAAATCACACCCACCCCTATTGGTAACCAGGAGCTGTGAAGTGCAAACTAAAATGCCCCTCTGGCCACGCTCCATTTGTAAACCAAATCTTTTTAAACTGTGTCTCGAGGGGTCAAAAAAAACTGGTCTAGGGAAAAAAATCTTAAGTACTTTGTGACTGACAACCTCACAATATCCTGAAGGAAATTTATCTCATAACTTTTTTCTGCGTTTTGACAACGCTGTTGCCTAACAGCTCGGATTATGGGGGACACCATCCAATTATGTGTCAGCATTAGCAGGCAAATAATAGCAGTCATCATTTTGAGCAGTATTGTGGAAAAGCAGAAAAGCCTAACAATGCTAAGAAGTACATTTTGGAGGGGAAAAGCGCTGGGCGTTTGACAGAGGAGGCGTGAGACACATTCCAACTGTGACAGGAATATTTTCGAGGCCCTTCCACGAGAACAATGTGTGGACCCTCGAGGTACGGCCATCAAACTACACCGACTTTCTCTGGTGCATTCTTTTCTCTTAGGGGTGGGCGGGGCGAGTAGGCTACCTGCCAGTCAGGCAAGAGGAAGCACATGCCGTAGCCTTACATTATAATTAAACTATCCTGCTAGTCATTTGAGAGGACCTGCTGACAAGTGTGTTTCACGTTATGACAAGGTGGTCAAATGTTTGCGATTTATTCTTGAACCACGAAGGCTGCTATTAAGGCGGATCTGACAAGTCAAATGAGGAACACACACGAACAATAGCACAAAAGTACTTGGGGGGGGGTTGACAACAGTTTTGTTTAAATTGTGAGGAGGTGTTGTCCAAGCTGTGTTAAAAGGAGCGGTTTAGCGTTGGTATCTCTAAGAATCCTCCAAAACTAACTCCCATCTCCAGGAATCACTGCTAGCTGTTCTGTCAGGATTCTGACATGCAACTTTGAATTGGGCAACATAAAGAATGGTGACAAAGAGGCAAACAAGATCTGTCAAATAGCAAATAGTTTCAGAACATAACAAAAGCAGTGCAGTCCGTGGCCTTTTTTAAGCAGAAAAAGGTTCAACTAGCCTAGAAGTTTAGACTGATTGAAGATAGCATAATTCATGACATAGTCTTCATGATTAAGAACTCATTTTTGTATTTCCTCTAAGCTCTTCTAATACACAGAACCATCTCGCCATGAGGTCCCCTGAGGCTCCTCAGTATTGGCGACAGGCAAAGAAATGAGAGGATTCTATTACAGGTGACAAAAGAGCAGGAGCCCGACCTCCAGGAAGCTCCATTATTTAGCATACACCTCCAGTGAAGTACCGATTTGTCATGCAAGGCAGAAGATATTCACACCTGCTCAGAACAGTGATCTGAAAAATGTGGGAAACTTGTTTTTGCTGTTTGTTAACTTTATTAAATTCACTTAATTCTGTCCTGAAAATGGTTATCTCGATACTAATTGGGCTGTGAAGTAAAATAGGCAAATAGGCAAGCCAAAATTGAAACAAAGCACTTCTCTAGAACCCAAACACACAGCCACACTCATGTCCACATACCATTTCCTATTTCACACACAGTGAAGCCATCATATGTATCTCCCCTTTTAAACAATATGTCAGTTTCCTTCTAAGAAAAATCCTGCTCCCTGAACTCTGGCCCAAGACATGAAAGAGACAAAAAGAAAAAGTTCGTGACAGAAGGAAAGCGAGAGAAAGAGAGAGAGAGATCCGGCAGCTTTTATAAAGGTGAATGGGATGATGGGGGGGCCATGTATATGTGCCATATTGAGCGAAGACTTTGTAATAAAGAACGGCAAGCCTGACAAGGAAGGTCTGGGCACAGGTGTTAAATCAAGCAGTGCGGAGGGCAGCCATATGTACAAGCTGATTTATGGGCCTTTCCAAACCTGTGTGTTTTACACGTGACCTTGCATACACACTAACCCTGACCCGCTTTCACTATCTATTCCAATTCAAAGAGGTCTGCTTTATTTTCTGTGCAGTATTCTACAGAGACCAAGCCTTTCAAAGGCAGAGCACTGACGGGTGGGGGGTTAGGGTAAGGAGCTGGACACCAACAGATGTGGGTGAAGGAAACAGCTGTATTTGTATGTGTTGTCATTGCATACGGAATATATTTTGCCCTGGGTGTGTTTACCGTGTCTGATACCCATAAAGTAATATGCATACCTATCTTAGTGCGTATGTGAGGATGTGTGGGCCCTCTCCTTATCCAAGATGTATTTACTGTAAAATGACTTGCAAGGTGTCTAGCATAGCCTCTAATCTGCTGGGGAGACAATTGTCTGTAGGCTGACATCAGATCAGATAAAGGGAACCGACCAATGGCTGCTTACCTCAGTGCAGTGTCCAGGAGTGAACAATATGACCGACCACATCATGGGTACAACAGTTTACAACACAAAGAAAAGATTTTGACTAGCAGATATTGCCTATGTGATATCAATGTCACATTATTATGTAATTTCATTTTATTTTATTGTACATGTCAGCTCTTTTATTGATATGATCATGGAATATTTTACAAATGTGTTGTGAAATATATATCTTCAGGTTCCTCGGACTATAATAAAGGCCTTTTTCTGTTCATCCCAGTGCTAAGGATTTCAAAGAGACACACACACACACACAGCATCAGAGCCACTTGAGGGGAAAATTATTGAGACATTATTGTTGTGGGTACTATTGCGCACATCCCATAACACACACTCACTGGTAAAGCAAACGTAAATTCCCTCACATGAGTCCTCAGGTGTGTTTCTGGCTACCAAAGGGTCATAAAAGTGGTCAGAGGTGTTCTGAAATCAAGCTTTACAGCAGATGAGGGCCAGTAATGTCTCTCCTTAAGCAAAGGCTGACCTGAACCAGTGCCAGACAATGCCAGCTTCTTGGTAGTAAGTATAATTGTGCTGCAGAGAACCAGGCATAATCCAAATGCATTGGTACACATATACAAATGATTTTTTTACATATACACACACATTACGAACTGCCCAAAGCATTGTGCAATAAAACATGTCGCTGTAAACATTAATCCATATGCTACATTGTCTGTCGTCATGTCTGTCTAAACAACCTGCTGGTTACTATCATCCCTACTCTGAAGTTAAGTCTGAGTATGGGTTGTAGAACACATATTTGGAACATGCTTTACTTTCTGTATATTTTCTGACATATATTGATGTCTTCCTGCTCATTGGATGGCAATGAACAACATATTCTGCAAAGACTCAGTCAGTGATGAGGTTATTGATTATGTTCTCTGATAGATGGATTATTGATTATTGTAATAAAGTCTATGGCTTTTAGGCCCACTTTAAAATGGATGAGAAGGGCAGTGAGATTAACACAGACCAATTACCTGTCTCTATTGTGTCTTTATCGGGAGCTGATAACACATCCACACACACACAGAAACAACATCATTCACACAGCCAAGATATGCTCCCTCAATGCTCCTCACATAGGAACACAAACACACACAAACACAAACACACACACACACACACACACATCTCCACTATCACCTTTAAAATTCCCAGCCAAACATCATAGCAGCTGTGGGGTCCCAGCGACGATATCGGCCTGATCTTTCAACAGCTCCGCCAGCAAATAATTAAAGCCCATTATTTACCTTCCGCAGGATGAGCAGCTATCTCGCACCTCTCTACACCCCTCTCTCCTGCACTCTCTCTCGCTCTCTCTCCCTTTTACCTCTTGTTCCACTCTCCCCCTGCAGTGACATATTGATGTCAGTGCTAATAAATCATTCCAATTTGTTCCTTCTCTGCCAACACGAGCTTTAATCTTCATTTATGACTCTTGCAAAAAAGTCTCTTTGGCAGAAACCTCTGATAAAATGCGCAATTACCATTTTTATCTGACTACAATATTTGTTCATATACTCTCAAAAATATAGGTACTGAACTGTCACTAGACTGGTAAACTCATATGTCACTTATGTGCCATTTAAAAGGGCAAACCTTCCATAGGGAAAATAATAGTAACCAATTTTACATTGGATTGTCCCTCATTATTCATTTAACTGTTTTGGTTTTATTTTTGGTTTTATTTTGGCTTTGGCTTTTCTTTCTGTATTTTAAAAGGAAAAAAATTCATCCATGTCACTCTCTTTCGAAAATTGTATGTAATGTACATAAATGGATATCATGGTGTATACCATGATGAACCACTCCATACGTCCCTGTGAATATGAAGTGTTAAAGTCATATGACATTTCAGATTCAGAAATGTATTTATCCTGGAGGAAAATGTTTTTAACTCTCCTGATCCAATTATTGATTTTCTATGTAAACAATAAAAAAAGTTCCCTTTTTTATCCCAAAATATCCTTAAATATAATCTTTTCTGTCTTTTTTAATGCAGAAAATTTTAGTCTAATATAATTTAGTCTAAAATTTTCAGTCTAATATAATAAAATTACATTAAAAATATTTAATATAAAATCTACTTTTTCAGCTGCTTCCAATTAGAAGTCACCACAGCAGTTCCACCATCTCCATTTCCTTCTATCTTCTGCATCTTACTCCCTCAAACCAACTGCCAGCATGTCCTCCCTTACCACATCCATAAACTTCCTACAAGGCCTTCGTCTTTTCCTCCTCCCTGGCGGCTCCATCCTCAGCATACTTTTCCCAACATACTCAGAGTCTCTCTTCAGCACATGTCCAAAAAAAAATGCAAAACTATGAGAGTGTATACATTAGTGTTAAAAATGCCATCTTATAGCCTCTGGCCAATAGACCAGCAAATACAGCCTTCTCAGTAGAATTCTCTCCAGTTGAATTTGCATGAGTGAGTAGGGTAAATGCTGGATGTATATTAAACTCACAGAAATGACAACCACTAATCAGAAAAGGCTGACTGACAGCCTTTCCGAATGCCAACACTAAGGCTGTCTGGTGGCTTTCCCTGATGCACTCATTTTCTCGGACCCTCTGGCGATGAGCTATGGAAGACGAGAGAATGCGGCTCAATCAGGCCTCAATTGCAGTCATCCATATGAGAGATCTGTTAAGAATACCCAAGCGCCACCACCAATCACCATTACCACTTCTCTCATTACCATGCCATTAACCAGTCCAATTATTACCCAATTATTAATGGAGGAAGAGAGAGAGGGAGAGTAAGGGAGAGAGATAGCAGAGCAAGAGGAGATACGGTGGTGTGCGGTAAGCGAGCGTCAAGATCGCTGCACGAACTGAAAAATTAAACCAATTAGAAGTGCCGGTTGGAATCCCTCAGCTTGCATTGGTCTCCGAACCACTGAACAGCTGAGAGGGATAAGGGAGAGCAGAGAGGGAGAGAGAGAGTAAGAGAAAACAGGGAATGGAGAGGAAAATGTTTCAACACAGTACTCTATCCTGTCATGCTTGGTGAAGAGCAGAAGCGTGGAAGAGCGGTAGTGTGTGTGTATGTGTGTGTACGTGCGTGTAAGGGTATGTGTGTGGATAAGAGACAGAGCGAGAGAGTGAGAAAGTGAATCATTGATTAAATGAATCATGAAATTAATATGTAAATAGTGTTTAACCTCTATTTATATACATACCACTTTCTGTCCTAGTAGCGTAAATCTAAAACTAATTGCAATTTCTCAGTGAGCCCGGAGAAACTGCGAGACGGAAGTGAGGGAGGGAGGGAGATAAGATGAGAGGGAAGAGAGTGGTAAAAAAATCTGACATATTTATTAACTAAACGTTCAGCTACATCAACTCACTCATTAACAGCCGCATTGAGCGAGGGCGCTGGGAAAAAAAGTGGTTTGTGCTGCCTCGGCAGTTTGGATGCAACAAAGTAAGCGCAGGTGAGAGGGGTTGATTTATTTTACTAAACATATTTTACATGCACGCTCTCACACACGCAGTGAAAGTCCAATAACACTACACACCAGAAAACGTAGCATTAACACACACAAAAACACACGAGGTGTGTGCTTTAATAGTAACCATATTAGAAACACAGGAGTCTACTTATAAATGCAAATGATTTTTAATAAGTGAATATAACACACTCTAGAGATCTAGAGTGGGCTATGTGTGTGCACTGCACAGCACAGTGTCTATTAATTTGCTGAGGTAACCAATAAGGAAAATAAAAAAATAAATAATATTTGCTAAACCTTTGGAGTGGCCTATTTCTTTAATTTTTTTCAGTATGAATAATGTAAACAGTAATGGTGTATTGAAATGTGCAGTTATTAATGTAAACTCAGTGTTCAGGGACAGCCACAATTTGCAAATGACTGTCTTATGTATGTATTTGGCTTTCATGACTGGGTTTTACTTCAAAATTGCCCTGCAGGGATAATTAATGCTTAAGTGAACTGAATAAGTAAAACATGGTATTACATTCAGTTGTATCTGTTTTAGCCTGTATAGAGACAGAGTGGAGGAAAAACAGAGAAAGAGAAAGAGAGGAACAGCAGAGACAGATAGGAGTAAAAGTCTTTAGGGGGCTCCTCCTGCTGCTGCCTGACATAAAGCATGCTCCATACACTCCGGCCTGTCACAGGGGACTCTGATTTACAGGCGGGCGAAACCCTGGACAGCCATGGTGATCTTTCAATAAAACATTAAAAAAGCCTCTGACCCATTCATTACCCACAAGGCCCGGCTGAAACAAGAGGTCAAGCAAGACTGCCATCGCTCATACTCCAATATCATGCAGAGGATCCTTGGGAAAGCTCTGGACTGCTGGAGGAACAAAGTAGTGTGGGTTCAATTCTACAAAGATATGGCAGAGATATTGAGTAGAACTTTCAGCTAGGCTATAAAACTATTTAATCATTAAGGCATCCATTACATAATAAAAACAATTCAAACATGTGCATTGCATAGTAAGATCAGCAGCAAAAGGTGTTCGAGGAAAGACCCAAAGAGGCCTGCATGTGTTCATTTTTATAATAATTTTGCTATAACCTATAACATAAAGTTAGTAGTAATAATAATTAACAAACAGTATTAGTGATGAATAATAGTAATAGGGATAATAATAGTAATAGTTATAGTAATAGTAGTTGTTTTCACACTGGTATGCACAAATGTGTTTGAATACTCATTTTAATGTTATATACTATATACCTCAAAATATGTGTTGTCTGCAGAGGATGTGTAATTACTGTATATGTGATTATTTATTAGGATCAATTATTTGTGACACATGCAATAAAAAGCAAGTTATCACATAGAGATACATAGAGAACTGTTTATGTTCATATATTTATTACATTATTTTGTATAGTTGTTCATATATCTTATTTATTTTAAATTGGTTACCATTGGTAACCAATTTAACAAATGGTAAATACTCATTGCTGATCCCAAACGACAAATCAGTCCAAATACACTCTTACTCTTCCTTTCAATTTATCTCTCTGAGCAATTTTGTATATGTTACCTGAGACATGCTCAGAATTGATGGTTGTTAGTGGTTACTGCCTTCAAATAGAGCGCAATGTGCTCTCCTCCTTGTATAGTGAGACACCTAAGAATGAAATTAACAAGGCCCAACTGTCTTCAGAAGAGGGAGCATCCACATACACTTGATACTCTGTAGTCGGTCTGTCTAAATAACATATAAGTTGTTCATACATAAACCTCTGTATGACACCATCCACAGTGGCATAAAAATTTGCTAAAATGTGATTCCTTCCCCCCCAACTTATCTCAGATTAAATAGATTAAATAGATTAAATTGTATTTAGAATCCCTATCTCAGAACCCCCCCACTTTTGGAAAGCTTGATACGCCCCTGACAATCCAAACACAAATGTAGATACACCCACGCAGACATACAAGTGCACATGACTATACAACCTGACCTTGTGACACAAAAATGAAAGGGTAGATGGATAAAGTTACAAAGCACCATGTATGTGTGTACGTGTGTATATAAAATGTTATTAAAGAGGTGTGGCGTGGGAGTGCCTTGGCTCTGATTGGCCAGAGGGCCATCCTTAACCCCTGTGTAAATGACGCGTAGTTCAGAAACACACATTAAAATGGGAATAAACAACACGCCTCAATATATGGTTCCAATTTACAGTGCTATACAGAGCTAGCTTATTTCCAACCAAGCCCAGGGCCTTTTATTAAAGACAACTACCTTCATGCTTATGAGAGATGAGACATGGGTGTTGGAAAACACATAAACAGTCACTTTGAGTGTTGTCTTGTGAGAGGCATTCTTTTGAATGAATCTTTCTAACAAAAGCCTTTTATTTTTGTGTTGGTAGGTTAGAAATGTAAACTGATTAAGCATGGCCACGATGCTAATCTCAATTTGACACTTAGCTTGGTCAGAAATTAAGGGTCAGGTCAGGGGCGCCGATAGCATTTTTTATGTGAGGGAGCGCATGGGGGCGGGGTTTGTGCCCTTGGGGGCGGTGTTTCGGTAGTTGCTGTGTGCATGCAAATCTCATTCTTTTAGGGGGTGGGGGTGTTTGGAAAGCCCTGTTAAATCTTGAATCTTTCCGAAAATAATCCACTCCACTTAATCGATAGAAGAACACACACCACTGGAAATCAGCTCGGGTTTTCCTTCCTCCAAGCACACCACAGATATCACAGCACACAGTCCAGCCTCCTTCTAAGTAAGTCACTGTTAGTAAAAAGAGCAAAATTAAGATTTTACATTTAGAACACAACATTTACATTTAACATTTAACATTTAGATATATGTTTAAAAATTCAGTATATATTTAACATTTATATATTTAATATTTAAATTTAACATTTAACATTTACACAGCAAGAAAATGTACCAAAACATAATTTATATATTAGGCTTTTTTTTCTGTAAGTTCTTGGCAGTTTTAATTTTTAAAAAATCTCTTTGTGTGTAAATAGGGAGTGTGTGTATGTATGAATATGAGTTGCATATCGGCAAGGGGTTGATAATATGGTGCTCTGGTGTAGTCAACACAACTTGGAGCTAAACACTCTATAGACTGTGGAGATGGTTGTGGACTTTAGGAAGCACCGCACAGTGCTGCCTCCCCTCACTATATCCAACAGCCAAGAGTCACATGTGGATTCTTTCAAGTTTCTGGGATCCATCATTTCCCAGGACCTGAAGTGGGAGCTCAACATCAACTCCACCATTAAAAAGGCCCATCAGAGGATGTACTTCCTACGGCAACTGTGGAAGCTTGGCCTAGCCCAAGAGCTTTTGGTCATCTTCTAAACTGCTTCCATCGAATCCACCCTCTGCACATCCATCACCGTGTGGTGTGGAGCAGCCATAAAACAGGTCAAATGCAGCTACAGCGCACCATTCGGACAGCTGAAAAAATTATTGGTGCCCCCCAACTCCCCCTCCAGGACTGTAATCTAGCAGGACCAGGAAGCGGGCAGAGAACATCATCAAAGACTCTACACACCCTTCACACACTCTCCTCAACCTCCTCCCCTCTGGCAAATGCTGCAGATCCCTGCATACAAAAACAAACAGTCACAAGAACAGCTTCTTTCCCACTGCCATCACTCTCCTGAACTGTATATACGTTGGGATCATCTCGACTTTGCCCATTCACCCACACATCACATACCTCAACACTCCATGCATCCAGCAAACTTGCACAAATCTTTTTTTCTATTTTGATTGAGAGCTAACACCTACCGAAGTCAAATTCCTTATATATGATTTTGAAATACAGTGCTAACTTTATTGCAGCCCAGAATCTAACAATACATGTACAATATCATATCTCTCTCTCTGTCTCTCTCTCTGTCTCTCTCTCTGACTCTCTCTCTGACTCTCTCTCTGACTCTCTCTCTGACTCTCTCTCTGACTCTCTCTCTGACT
>JBBKCR010000022.1:3460028-3473089 GCA_037577295.1 Ladigesia roloffi
GTATATATATGTGTGTGTGTGTGTGTGTGTGTGTCTGTGTGTGTGTGTGTGTGTGTGTGTGTGTGTGTGTGTATACACTTTATTATTAAGAAGAAATTTGGAAAATTGTAAAAAAAATAAAATGATCTCTACTCAGGAACTGATCTAAAAATATTCCTGATTTCTTCCATTTTAGCGCAAATCTTTACTTCAGTCAACGTGTACAAATGTGCAAATTAGATCAAACGAGGGGTAAAACGAGGGTATTTAAGGCCGATTTAGTCGCTTAAAACTCCAAAGATTTTGAGATATTTACTGAACAATTTGTGAAACAGTGCGCAAAAAGTAGTTGGAAACAGTGAATTTGTGTGACGTGAGAGGAGAGAGTCCGGACGCTGTCCTGTCGCATCTGGCCTGTGCAACCCGCTGAGCACCAGCACAAATGCGCAAGGATCTTCTAATATGATTCTCAATTAATCTCCTAAGTGCCACCCCCGGAAGTGTAAACGAGTTTAGCGTTTTGTTTAGCTAGCATACATTAATTCACTTCGCTCCGTTTGCGTTTATAAATAAGATCCTATTAAAACGTGTGGCTCATTGGCAAGGCGAGAATAACAAAGGGGCGCGCATTCTGTTGGTCAGGACGTTTTGCGCCACTCGGGCGAAGTGTGCGGGGTTCTGTCCCTGTTATGGCCTGATACACGCACTCGCCATACGTTTCCCACACAGAAAGAGAAAGCACATTATTTGCAGCCATATGTGGTGCGTGAATGATGTTTAAATCGGACTATAAAACGAGGCTGTGGTGCGAGCGAGCGAGCGAGCGAAGGTGAGCTGTAGAACACACCAACACACAACACTTTAAGTCCCGTGAAAACATCATTCAAAACCCTGACTCAAGTAATGCTACTTAACTCTCTCTTCCTCTCTATCTGCGCTGATCAGGTGTCTGCACTGGACTGATCGAGCGCGACGCCAAACCTAATAAAGTAGCGCTTAAACCCTGAAGGTTGTGGTGAGGAAGAGGAAGGACGTGCTAAAAAGGTTAATTACAGACACCAGCCCTAAATAGCCATCTGGATGGCCTCCCTCTGTCCTTTCTGTCTCATTATCTCTCTCTAGTTCTTTCTCTCTCACACACACGGATGTTTGTGTATCTGTCTTTGTTGGGTCTTCCCTCTGTAATACTTTGTAAGTAATTAGTTGCTAACTTCTAAACCTTGTTTAGGATTGCTATCTTTTCATATTACTACTATTATTTTCTTTCTTTTAAACATGTCATTGATCGTTAAATCTATACGTATGCAGGTTGAATCCATGGACAAACACGTTTTGTTTTTTCAAATCCCTCATAGCTGTTGTGTATTATAATCTATTTTCACTGTGATGCACCTCATCACTTTCTAAATCACACAAGTCGTGTATTACAAATATCTGAAACACACAGGTCACTCACAAGGCAAAGGCCAATGCAAAAAGATTTATTTCATTCTTTGTCATTATTATTTCATATATAAGTTTGGTAGTGCAATGCTGGAAATACGAGAATAATGAAAACAATAAGATAAAAATACTCTCTTACAGTTTATTTTACATTTATATGAGGTACATTTTTACATATGGCTTCAATTTAAAAAAATTTGTAATCAAGATGTATATCTGATACAAATTGTCAGTGTTTTATAAGTATTCGTCTCATTGTTGTCGT
This sequence comes from Ladigesia roloffi, assembly GCA_037577295.1. NCBI lineage: Eukaryota > Metazoa > Chordata > Actinopteri > Characiformes > Alestidae > Ladigesia > Ladigesia roloffi. Next base: position 3,461,716 of record JBBKCR010000022.1, read on the forward strand.
TGGTAGTGTTAGTGATCATGTTCCATTTGACGTGATTTCAATTAGTTATTCATTGTGAAATCGGATTTCAGTTGACCTGGACAGCTGTCTCAGTCAAAGCTTGTCCGTGTGCAACATATGTCTAAAAGTCACTAGGGTTCCAAAGTTTGTTTGAGAATTATAAGAAGGAAAATCTCTGGTATGAAAATGGAAATGACACACCGCTCGTCTTTAACAGCCTCTATCTTTTTTCTCTGTTTCTCTCCCGCTGACATTGCAGGAGGAGGACGGGAACACTAACGCATCTGTCACGATAACAAGCTAAGAATAACATCACACCGAGCAGAGGCGAGAGACCCGGCCGGAGTGATTTATCGACCCACACTGATTTATTTAAACACACAGAAGCGAGCGAGCTAACATCTCACATGCCAGGTAACAGAGCAACTTCTCTTTACTTCTGTTCATAAGCGTCCATTCACGCCTGAAACCCAGGATGTCTGCGTCAGGCAAAATGTAGCAACATTTGAACCGCACGTTCCAAAATCTCCGAAGTTTAAGGGATCATTAACATTTTTAAAACGCCCCAGTTATATTTTAAAGAGGAAGTTATACGGTAAGCTGCTGAGAGACAGTAATAGATTTTTTAAAGTAGGAGTGAAGACTGTTAAACTAGAATTTAAGCTCGAGAAATGTAATATAAAACGTTTGACATGATGCTTGGAAGATCAATGTTCGGTGAACACACGCGTGAGGAAAATTAAAGCAATGTCGGTTAGTCATTTTAGTAATAAACAATGTCATATTTTTAAATGGTGAATAAAAGTGGGGTAGTCGCATTAGGCCACGATCTTTATATCCAGTAACAAATTAAAATGGTACATGGGTGTAAAGCAATGTTTTAAACTGGCTGCCAGGTAAACTGGAGGTCTTGAGTTTTATTTGATTATATGCCTGCTTTTGTATTATGGACACTGGACATCCGTGCCTACGTGAGTATTAGGGGTTGGGAGAGCGGACTGTCGGTAGAAGTTTATCCTATCAGCGTCTGTTTTGTGCGTGTGAGTTAGAGAGCAGTGCGCGCCACCGCGGAATACACTTGCCTGGCGTTGGTACAGTCGTTGTAGAGTGCCTCGAAATCTTTGCGGCTGATGAGCTTGCAGCGGTTCACCCCGGGCTGGATTGCGCCGAGTCCACGGAGGATCCGGACCTGCTCCACCGTGCACACCACCGGGCATATATCCAGCCGCTTCAACTTGGTGTACACGGTGTGCAGCCCGCCGACCAGGTGCTTGAGGAAGAGGTCGAAAACCTGCGGTAGACAGATCAGCTCCCGGCCGTCCACGGTAAACGAGGCCACCTTGACCCCATGGACATCCACCATTTTGCAGTCGTTGTTGCTGCTGCCGGCGCCTCCTCCCCCGCCTGCCCCGCCGCCGCCGCTGATGAAAGGGCTGATGATGCTGCCGGTCAGGCGCGGGGACTCGGCAGGGCTTGAGTATACCGGGTCGGGCCGGAAGAGGCTGCCCGCGCCTGGAGTCGAGGTCGGCGAAAGCACCGGCGGAGTCGCGGACACGGCCATGCTTCTCTCTTCAAGTTTCTTCCTCCTTCTATCCTCTCTTCTCTTTCTTTTTTTCTCTGTCTTCCTTCGCACTCAGCTTGCCACTCTCTCTGCTGCACGTGCTCTTCACGAGGCGCTGGTCGTACAATCGCGCTGCAGGATCAAGGCGCAGTGGGCAATAGGCTTCTACCGTGCTCGCGCGCGGGACGGTTACAATAAGCAGCGTAACGCTTTAATCACCCGCCCACCTCGCGCTAGAGTGAGACTTCTCTCCTCCAACAGCAAGCACGGGTGGCGCACACCCTGCTATCCCATTGGCGATCCGCCAGCCAGAACAAGTGCTGTCTCTGATCATGATTGAACAGAAGTTTCGGTAGGCAGGATTGTTCCAACTTTTGCAAAAAAGTAATAACCAGACTTTACTTCTATTCCGACACCCTAGGAATAAAGATGTAATAATGGTCTAAATATTAAAATAATGTGTTTTATTCACTTGACTCTTTTGAATCAGTGTATTTATTATTCCAGCTATGAAACATATTATTACAGTATTTGAACAGTATTGCAGGTAATTAAAAGCAAGATAACAACACCACGCTACCCTTAACTTTTAAAAACAATTACAATTGCGAAAAAAATCTTACGGCATCGCATTCCATTCTCAAGTATGTATGATCATGTAAAGGTTTTAGTCCCGCCCCTTCGTTTATTTTGCCTCTGTATGTAAACTCCAGGTTATATAAAGTCCAAAAATATATCTACTACACATTATTTGAATTATGATCAAATAAAGCCCTTAAGTCTCTTTTTTATGTGTACAATTTGAAGCTTCGTCTTGTTTCCATGTTTTTGAGAATGGATTCAAGGTCCTAAAATCGGTGCAGTTTAAGAAAATAACATGGTATTTTAAATAACACTCACTAACATTACAGGAAAAACCATAGCATTAACATTAAAATAAAGAAATACAGTGAAAGCTATCAAAGCCTTATTGCACTCAGTGTCTAATCTAAAAGTACGTATTTTGCTTCATAACAACATATGAACATATTTTGCTTCAACAAGCCCTTTGTTTAACAAGTACTTGGACTATGAAAGGAAAATAGTTTCTAATGATAAGCCTAAAATATGTTGTCTGTTTTACTATGAAAACATTGTATAGGCAACAGACAACACATATTAGTCTTTTAATTAGAAACTAAATTGGGTTCTGGTGATGCCGGGCTATTAAATGGACCATTTAAAATGAGAACATCCTATAATTTCAAGCCAGATATGCAGTATCGGTTCCATTTAATAAACAGAATCCACAATTGTATCCTAGTAATGTCATTTAAGCATGTTTGGTGTAGAATTTACCCTGAATTTACTTAAATTCAGAGAAAGATTTGATAACAGTGATTGCTGCTTTACTGAGATGCTCGGTTTTGCAATGTTCAGCTAATTATGAATAAATATGTCCACATTTTCAACCAGACTCTTGATCTCGAGCTCCATCCGTGGTTCATAAAACCTGAATTAAAAAAATGCATCATTGCAGTCTGTCATTCACACCAGTCATTTGATATTTACACGATAATGACCACTCTTAGCGTGCTAAGTAGACTTTCTAAGATATATCTTACCTAAGTTGTTTACATTTCCAAGTGTGTTTCTCGAACCATCCCTTAGGAAGCTTCTTAAGTCATGGCCCCTTACGTGAGACGTTAAATGAGACATCGATTGCTCGGGAATCGATTTTTCAGTTCATATGCATTGCAGCGTTAAGAAAGACAGCACATTCTATGCAACCTCTGCCTAGTGGTTATTTCATTGATTCTGCAGTCCGTGACACAGAGCAGCCGGATGGCGCCACAAGTTTGAATCCCGCCTGCAGTTCTTCAGTTTTGTAATTACATACAAAGGTAGTCTGGAGTAAATATACTTGCAAAAGCTAAGTATATTTGGTTTTTGAGAAACAAAATTGGTTGTAAAATCTACTTGGGTATTGTTGACTTAACAATTCATACAAGTAAGTGAACTTTACTCGAGGAATTCCTTAGTAAATATTACAATGAATTTCTGTGTGAAAATTGTTACCAAGCTTTTTTTAAGTAAATGTCAGCCAGACCTAGTGGCGAGAGAGAGAGAGAGAGATAGAGAAAAACGATAGAGAAGATGGCAGAGAAGAAGCCCCTTAAAAAATAGGCACCAAGCTTCTCATATGAACAACCTGAAATTTTGCTGGACGAAGTGAATTTCAATAAGACCACACTCTTCGCCAGCTTTAGAAACAATATCCATAACAGTACTAAAAAGAAATATAGAGTGACATAGCCAAAAAGAAGTCTGCCTCCAGTTCAGGTGCAGGCAGAAAGTGACAGGATGTACGAAAAAAAATGGCACGATTTTTCCAGCCATGGCAAAGCCAGAGCTGCTGCATTCCACAGAGACCCGGCAAGGACAGGTGCTGGGTCCAGTTCGGTGACACCTGCAGCCAGCGGCAGTTCTAGACCAAAATTACCAGGGGGCCGAAGGGGGCCAGTGTGTTTTTTGGGGGACACTTATAACCCTGGGGGGCGGGGGGCACGTGTTGTGTGTGTGTTCGGGGTGGGGGACGTGCGTGTTGTGTGTGTGTGTCAGCACGCATTTGCAGCACCTTAAGTAGTCCATCTAGAACACACTCCTTCCTTCAAGGCAGCGTATGTTGCATTAAGAAATTTATACACATATTTTTCTTCTCAGGACAGGGTGTCATAAGGAGCAATTCTAGGGGGGCCATGCCCCCCCCGGCCCCCGTGTAAAACCACCTATGCCTGAAGCACCCTCCTCTCCTGGCAGCACTGAGCCTGAAGACCTCAGTACTCCACCGTGTCCGGAACGCGCGTCCTTGCCAGCCCGACCTCGCTACAGCACATCGCACAGACTGTCACCATGCCGTTGTAGCGAGGAACTGGTAAAATTCTTAAATATGTCTGGACTACATTCCATCATTGAAACAACATTAATTACATGCCATTATTTGACTTGCATGCACTGCTGATTTCTAAAGCCGGCTGCTCAGTGGCGGTCACTAGCGTAATGAGCTGAAACTACGCTAAGAGACGCTAAACGTTGGACGTACATAAGATATACTTAGTGTACGAACGCTTAGAGAACCATCCCATAAAGTTAAGAGAGAGGTTAAGGTGAAATTAAGACCTACTTAGCGATAAGAAGCTTTGGAGAAACCAGGCGCAGGTCAAGGATGTAGACACTGCTCAGTCATTGAGACTTCTCCAGCCTCACCTCTTCAGGAAAGTGAGCTCTCCAGTTGTTTCTCTACTCTACTCAAACAGCATTTTCAGAGCTAAGTTTGTGGACTATCTACTGCCTTGTGTCTCTCCGTGACTGGGATCATCCTCCATGCTATATTGGGCTAACTGTTGGCCAATGTTTATGAGAGAATGCCTGAGCCTCATGCACTTGAACCCAGTGGAGTTCACTGCCTTGTGTGACACCATGGCCCGACAGGCGGCTATGTTAAATGGGCTCAATCGGGATGTCGCAGGCATGTGCTGAGGTTGCTTAGTGGCTTGTGGCTTGTGGCTCTCAAGGAAGCCTATCAAGTGCTATCTGCTGAAAGTCAGGTGCCACAAGCACTGGCCTGGGCGTATTTCTTTTCCACTCAACCTCACAAACCAAAACTCGCTTTACCTGATAAATGGAAAGTGGGAGACAGGAAATGTGATGTTTTTCTATATAACCTTAATCTCATTTTTTAAGTTTCAACCTACCCACTTCAAAACTAACCATAGAAGTCTCATTTCGCTTTCCTCACTGGGTAGGCTGCTGAGTGGGCCACCGCAGTCCTGAAGGCCAACACAGACACAGCTCATCCAGAGATTGTTGGGAATTGTTTGTTTAAATTAAATGAAACATAATAAAAAAAATTAAACCTATTAATTAAATAGATGTCGGTAGTTGTTTTGAATAAATCCAAATACAATTTTACAAACTTTTGTGGAGTTTAATCAATTATAAAATAATTTTATATAGTTAAAACTTTGGTGCATTCTCGCTTAAGACTGCCGTGGCCCCTTTCAAAATTTTGAGCATGCTCATTTAATACTGCTGTGGCTTTGTTACAGAGAATGCAAAATCAGAAAAACAGGTATGTAATCTTTTACCACCTGCAAGTGCATTTTATGGTGAGTAGAAAGTAATTTTGTTCAGAACTGCCAAAATTTGTCCCAAGTGAGAATTAGGTTGACATTTGAAGTTTTTAATACAATTCATTAGTCATGTGTTCGAATGGCTAGCTAACTTTTCTAATGCAGTTAAACTTGTGTCTGCCTAAGCAAGCTGTATTTATTTATGAAGGTGAAAATTCCTGTGAAGTCTGCCTTCCTTAAACGGTTGTCCTAAGGGTAATATAACAGGAGGCTTCCTGTCAGTAATGGTTGATGCTAAACTAGGTCTAGGCAGGTGCAGCGACCATGTTGTATCAGAGTGATCTCTCAAGTCAGTTTATAGAGTCTGAACAAAACACTATAGTGAATGAGCTTTACATAATTCCATCTTTTTTGCTTATTTGAACAGGACATCGGGGTTATCATTGAAGGGATTGAAGCTATCAGCTCTTTGAGGAGTGTGGCTACTGCAGTGGCTATGTTATTTGGACTAATTTATGCCCTGAACCTTGTATACACTTGTGCATTATAAACTACATTTGAGGATGTACAGAAGGTGTTATTAAATTTGGATGGTCAGAGACTTTCCCCTAAATACAAGCCGTGAAAAACAAGAGGCTTTTGTAAGTTACCAGTAATCAGTATTGTGCAGCAGTAATGGGGATTTTTTTTTGTTGTTTATGTTTTTTTTTATTGTTTCACAAGCCATGACCTGGCCTTTATTCTTTACACCAGTTCAAATGGAGTTCCAGGTCAATGTTATTTTGGTATACAAGTTTTATTTTTCTTTATTTTAACATCAGGTGGAGTTCCATTTCAATGTTTGTTGTATTTTTTAAATACACCAAGTGTTTTTTTTTAAATACTATTCTGTGTCTAGTTGAGATATTTCACAAATTGCTCATGTTCTCAGGTACAAGTTGTGTCATAACAAAATTGTGGCCAGGACACTATTGGCTATTTCTTAAATGCTATAAAACGTGAACAGGACCACAACAACAAATTTGGGGGCTGAAATTGCACAGAAAAACAAGGGCAATACATTAAAACCAGTAAAAAATACTGTTAAACAAGATCATACAGTTTTACTGCTTGAAAATTATGTAATAATGCTATAGAAGGTAAACCCAACATTCATCAAAATGACACATTTTTATTAAGTGGTTTTGTCAATCCAAATGGAGTTTCAACTCAACATTTTGTATACTGTTCTGTATTTAGATCAGACATACAAAAATGCTCAACAAGTACATCTTCTGTCATTGTTCTGTAAAGAGCAATATTTGTTTTTGTTTTTGGCATGTAGGTATGTTGAGAAAATGGATCTGTTTAATTTTGTGGAATTAAAATAAACACTTTTTTGAGAATTCAACTTTGTTTTGTTAAAGTAAATAAAGTTTTCCAATTAACCTAAGCATTAATAGTTTGACCAACATATCAGATTAAGTCCATTTTACATGCTTAAAATTAATTGGTTCAACAAGTTTAGTGAGTGAATTCTGGTCTTTGCTTCTATTTGCCTGCCTTGGGTTCAAACAGCATAATTCAAATGTGGAAATAGGTGTCATAATTAAATTAAGATACCCCAAAAATATTTTTTTAGTGTAGGTGAATTGGGGGGCTCATCTGGCCACCTTGACTGCTTAACAGTTCAGACCCACTTTCAGTTGGGCCCAAAACAGGTCATGACGGCTGTGTTCATGGATTCAGGTGCAGCAAGAAATTTAATTGACAAACAAGCTCTGATACCCAGCTGGATGTGCGGCTAGAGGTGTTAACCTTTTAAACATCAACACTGTGGACACTAGACCTCCCCTCTTACCCTCATCATCTTCTATCACAGTTAAATCACTCAATTTCACGTCACTACACTCACATTCTCCTAGGATATCCCTGGCTGACCTGGTGGTCTTCTGTAAAAAACATGAAACTTAGTCTTACCATGTTGTCATTGACCTCCTGCCGGGCACAATACCAACCCATGGCCATTTATTTCCCCTTTCTGTAGGAGAACAACATGCAATGGATGAGTATGTTGCGTATCAGACCTACTTTTCCTGCCACCATGGGGTTTTTCTTTGTGAAGAAATAATATGGTGCCCTTGGTCCATGCATCAACTACCTACTTTCATAACACCCACCGGTCATTACGAGACCCTCATAATGCCCTTTTTTGTGGCTTGATGACACCTTCATCTACAGCAGAACACATCCAGCTTTCATTTTTCAAACCACCCTGTCCCTGGTATCTCACTAAAAGTCATAATTTCTCCATTTCAATGAGACCTGGAAGATCATGTCTAAGCCTTTGAACCTTCATGGGATGAGACAAACCTTGTCCTTCATTCAGCTTTGGTGGCCATCTATGGCCAAAGATTTTGTTCAAGTATGGGCAGCATGTGTGCAAGTGCCAAGACTTTGAAACTGCCATCTCAAGGGGAGCTAATGCCCTTGCCATTCCCTCAGATCACAACCTGGTGCTCCATGTCAATTTGTATGAGCTCTTAGGATGCAGGGAGCCAGCAGTCACCCGCACAATGCAGAGTTGGTCAGAGGAGAGCAAGAAAGTTCTAAAGGACTGTTTTGAGTCAACGGTGTGGGAACTGCATTACTGATTACATTCCTTTCTGTTTGTATAGCACTCTACCCACCAGGAATGTGCAGTGCATCTTGAAATACAAATCATGGATTTCTCCAGAAATCAAGGCCGTCTTCAAGCAGAAGAAGAGGGTCTTCAAATCTGGAGACAATGAGTAGCTGAACAGGGTGCAGAGAAAGCTGAAAACACCGATCAGGGATGGGAAAGATATCTATAGGCAGAGGATGGCACACCAGTTGTAGCAGTATAATGTCAGTGGAGCCTGGAAAGTTCTTATAACCATCTCATGCTACAAATAACAAGACTCTTTGCCAAAGGCTATGTGAGGTGAGCAAATGTACTGAACAAATTTTCAACAGGTTTGCTTCATCTTTCCCTGCCTCTCCTCCTATCCTGCTCTTCCTGATGCAGTCCCCATCTGCTGCAGACAGATTAAAGCCAGGCAGGTGAAGGGTTGTCAGGTACTGTACAGGTCAACTGTGTGATCATCCTGAGCCTGAAGCTAGAACCACAGCTTTGGAAAAGCTACAGGCCGGTGGCTCTGATATCCCACTTGATGAAGACTCTGGAGGGGTTCGCCTGTGCCCCGTCGCCGACCCCCAACTCCGGCACTGAGGTCCCTGGACCCCGAGCCTGTACGCTTGTTCCCCTGACCCTTTCCTTGGTCCCTTGATTGGTCCAAAACCCCTCCTGCACCCACACTAAGAGCCCTGGTCCCTGGGCTCGCTCGCCATGTCCTGAGACCTACTCCCGGTAACAAGCGTATGGGTTCGGGGTCCAGGGACCTTGATGTGGGAGTTGGGGACTGGCAATGGGGCACAAGCTTGGGACCAGTGCACATGCCCCTGTCAGTCCCTGATCCAGCTTCTCAGCCCCTGATCCAGCACTGGTGCACATGCTCCTCTCAGCCCCTGATCCAGCACTGGTGCACATGCTCCTCTCAGCCCCTGATCCAGCACTTTTGCATGCGCCCATCTCAGCCCCTGATCCAGCATCGGTGCACATGACCCCCTCAGCCCCTGATCCAGCACTTGTGCATGCGCCCTTCTCAGCCCCTGATCCAGCATCGGTGCACACGCTCCTCGCAGCCTTTGATCCAGCGTCAGTGCACACACTCTTCTCACCCCTGATCCAGCACCAGTGAACTTGCTCCTCCCAGCCCCTAATCCAGCATTTGTGCACACACCCCTCTCAGCCCCTTATCCATCGCTGGTGGACGTGCCCATCTCAGCCCCTGATCCAGTGTCAGTGCACACGCTCCCCTCAGTCCCTGATCCAGCACTTTTGCACATGCCCCTCTCTCAGCCCCTGATCCAGGATGCGTGCAGCCCCTGATCCAGCGCTTGTGCATGCGTCCCTCTCAGCCCCTGATCCAGCACTTGTGCACACACTCCTCTCAGCCCCTGATCCAGCACGTGTGCACACACTCCTCTCAGCCCCTGATCCAGCACGTGTGCACACACTCCTCTCAGCCCCTGATCCAGAGTTGGTGCACACACTCCTTGAAGCCCCTGATCCAGCGTCATGCACACACTCTTCTCACCCCTGATCCAGCACCGGTGCATGCGCTCCTCTCAGCCCCTGATCTGGCGTCAGAGCAAAGAATCGTGTGCACAAGTGCTGAATCAGGGACTGAGAGAGGCATGTGCACCAGCTCTGGACCAGGGCATGCACAGGCACTGGGCATTCCTCTCAGTTCCTGATCCAGTGCTTGACCATGCACCCCTCTCAATCCCTGATTCAGCACCTGTGCACACGATTCTCTCAGCCCCAACACAGCACCCGTGCATGCATCCACTCGCATAACCTGATCCAGCGTTTCAGCACGCGCCCCTCTCAGTCTCTAATTCAGCGCCTGTGCACACCATTCTCACAGCTCCAACACAGCACCAGCCCCCTCAGCCCCTGATTCAGTGCTTGTGCACGCACTCCTCGCAGCCCCTGATCCAGCACTGGTGCATGCGCTCCTCTCACCAGGGGCGTAGCACAACACCCCCACTTTTGCTAAAATGTGATTCCTCTCTCCCCCCCACACACACACTTTTGTCAGATTATATTGTATTAAACTAATACAAATTGTATTTATAACTTGGCATCCCTATCTCAGAACCCCCCAGACCAGCTTGATACGCCCCTGCTTCTCACCCTTGATCCAGCACTTGTGCACACGCCCCTCTCAGCCCCTGATCCGGCATCGGTACACGCATTCCTTTCTGCCTCTTTATGTAGGAGCAAAAAACTGCTGTCAAATCTAATATAAAAATCATAATTCACATGTGAGCTCCAACAGCTTTCGGGGAGGAAATTAATAGTGTAATGAGTGCTTAAATACCATGCAAATTTCTAGCAGGAGCCTGCTGACATTAAAAAGGCAAGGTGGCATTCTGGAAAATTGGAAACATTTTTTGCCTCAATTGCACCTGGCCCCTTTAGCATCATCTTTAATCTTAATGGCTTGCTGATTACCATATCTATCCCTGCAGGCAAACATATGAAGCCTAAAACACCACCCTAACATTTCTTCATCTATGTGTGATCCTCCTGCATATGCAGTTATTCATCCATGTTATTGTAGACATCAATTCTGAACAATCTTTCATTCATTCATTTTTTTACCTATTTATTCCAACAAGGGTTGAATGAGTCTATCCTAGCGCACATAGGGCAAAAGGTGAAGAAACATCCAGACAAAAATAAGATTATGAGATTATATAACCATTGAAAAACCAATTCAGACATCCATCCATCCATCCATTCATCCATGTATCCGTGATCTGAACATTTACCCTTCACCCTGCTGTAGCATTCCCAGCAATTAGAACTGGTTGGAGAAACATGTCAATTGCAGGGCAGAAACGCAACTGTTCACCTGAAATGAACTGGAGAAGGACACTGGACAAAAGGAAGTATCCACAGAAAAAACCTTGGTCATTCTGGCAGGGATCTTATTTAAGGACCTTCTGACTGTGGGATGATCAAATCACTGTACCATCATGACCTCCTGAATTTAGTAATCCATCGATCCATCTATTTTGTGAACCACTTATCTTTAACCAAGTTTGCAGGTGATGCTGAAACCTATCC
>JBBKCR010000022.1:3477861-3490675 GCA_037577295.1 Ladigesia roloffi
GTCGTGTCTGACCCCCCCCCCCACACACACACACCTCCATGACCTTATCTTTTTGGGGTGCAGTAAACACCTAATTTCTTCCAATTTGAGTAGGCATTTAATTTTCGATGAGCACAGATCACCTGGCTGTATGGTGCTTTGTTTTCTTTTAATTATTGGCCAGCCAGTAGCCCCACACTCTGGCAGGTATCACCTTAGATTACTAGCAGATTTTTGCAAGAGGCAAAATGTGACAAGTGAGCAATCTTTGCCGTGTGTTATTTCTGTTTGCTTCACATCAATGAAGAGAGGATTTATTTTCAATTCACAAGGGGGGTCCTCCAAGACTGCTCCCCCTCAAAGAGCGACATCACAAAACGGCTTAATAATGGGCAGAGCTTTCATACCTTTACTAAATAGGATCACAGTAATGTCCTGATACATGCAAGATCTTCAGGTATTTAATAATTTTGGAAGAATTCTATTGAAAATTTCAATTTGTGTTATGATATGGCCAGGTCTTTTTAGATAAAATGTGTTTCATCTGTTCCTGGCCAAACTTGTGAAACATAAGTGAAACATAAATGTGAGCTTGTTCTTTTACATTTCATCCATGGTTTTTTGGGGGGGTGCCAATAATTGTAACTATCATTTAGTCAAAATAAATGATCAGGGTTTTTCAGAGGTTTAATATTTTCAGTAGCACTTCACTAAAGGATTATTTTTGTAAGGCTACAAATCTAAAAATAACATCTATGTTATACTTTCCTGATAACAGACATAAACCCACATAAACATTATCAAATCTTAAATAATCTGCTACCATTTGTTTAAATGTTGATTCTCCCAAAAATTTGACCACTAATGCTTGTTTGAACAAGCCGTATTAAATGTCTCTAAGCTATCATGAAAGGCTTATGTAGGTGTCATGTAGCCTTGCAAATACTGACCATATGAGTTAACAGGTTTTTCCTCATATTTTCACTATGAGATCGAGCTATATCACCACGAAGACATTATTTCACATTTTTAATCAATTATTTCCACGGGTGGCAGTAGCTAATTACAGTAGTGGTGAGGATCCAGCCTTTGCAAGGTTATATTTTCAGCTAATATAGGAATACAATGTATGATGGGACGCAAGTATATCAAGCAGCTAAGATCTCTTTATCAGTAACTTGGAATAGTCTTATGACCACATGTTGGACAAAACTGGTCTTTACCTTTATCCTCTCATCCTCCCAGGAGGTCTATTTTGATTGATGATTTTGAGAGAGAACTGGGGGGAATGAAAGAAGCTATGTTCTTAGCTTTACAAGCTAGTATTTGTACTGAATTACTCCCTGTGGATGTTGTCCACAATCACGTTTAAAAGAGTTCATCACCAAGCCATCATATTTTGAGGATTAAAACCCGAGCCAGCCTCTGTCGTGATAAGTTCAATTTATTTTAGGCTGCAGTGCGATGTTGCTGAAGGAGCCTGCAGCTTGTTTGTGGTTCTTGTTACATTACCTTTTAATTACAGAAATAACTAGTTAGAGGCAGTTATTTTGTGGAGTTTGGCTGGTGGGGGGTTGGCTGATGAGAAAAGTGGAGTTGTCAAAGATTTATTTTGGCTCTGACCTTCTTCACACTCACTGCAGCTGTAATCAGTGGAATTAATAGCATAATCAAATTATACACAAACTCATAAATCATCGGTGAGCGTGCTGTCACCGTGTCTAGCAAAACAAAGGGGGGCCATTAATAGCTAGAGTATTAAAAAATCAAGTCCCTTGATTCCTGCCTTGATAGGAACTGAAATGCCATTTAGAAGCTATAAAGACTGGGCTTGTTTGAGGGTCCTGGTTTTTCACAACTGTTCATTTAGGCCTCTGACAGCTAGAGATGAGTGCCAAGCCACGGTGGAAGAGAGAAAGCATCATATCAGGGGACAGTTAATTAGATTAATATGAGTGAAAATGTCTGTCAATTAGGGTTAATGACATCAAAGGTACCCCCACCCCATTCCTGGGCTTCTGCGTGGGGTATGAGATGGGCCAGGATGACTGGTGGGTATTGTGTGGGGTTTTGTTTTTTGGGTTTTTTGCTTTCCCCACCTTTATTAAATACCATCTTTCTAGATTAGTTTGTGGATATGGGGGCAGTCAGTCACACACACAGTGTAATGTTTCTGCAATACCATTGAGTACAATTTACTAAGTGTAATGTTTCTGTTTACAATATGTGCAATGTTGGCGAGAACCTACTACTGCTGGGCAGAATGTGCAATACTGAGTATTTAATACTAAATGTGCAATTTAGTTGGCTTAATTTTTACATATATGTATATTTGTATGATGCAGCTATACTCACTATATTACAAAATTTTAATACTGTAGTTCTTTAGACTGTATATTGACCATTTCTATTTTTTATATTTAGTTTGTTTATATTTTATTCTATTCTATTGTTTTTCTCAATTTTGTTGCTGTTAAATTTGTACTCTCCACTCTCTACCATACTAAGCAAATTTCCCACTTGTGGGAATAACAGGTTTATCTTATCTTGCCTTATCAAAAATTTGCAAAAACACTTCACACAAGGCTACTTTGTTCCTCAAAGTTGGTATGTGATAATGTATATTGATAACTGACACTATATGAATAAGATTTTATTTAATTAGGATAAGGTACTCCTGATAATGCAACATTTCAAAGCAAATGAATTCAAGAATTTAAGTTAAGTGTGACCCACAAAAGCAGCATTGGTCTTCCTATAAATCCACATGTCTATTAATCGGTTTTAATTTTTACTCTGATGAAAACAACTGCAATTTGAACTGCCATAATAGCACACTTTCTTTAAGGCAAGATAACCATGTCAAAAAGCTGGTTCTTGGGAAATATGGCATTATTGGTTACATTTTTGCCCTGTCAAGTGAATTGGGACTTGGTCTTTGTGTAGACAAAGTGTGATCAGGCTGTTTGTTGACTGCAGTTATGTCATGTTAACAGTTGGAATTACCTGTGTTTACTTAATCCATTCATATCAAATGTAATGTATCTAAATAAGGGTGTGGGTGTGTCTGTGTCTTTTTCCTAGAATGTGTGCGGTCTTTGGGGGGATTTATTGCCTGCGACATTCTGTGCAGTGCCTGGTTCTGGACAAGGAGTTGGGAACGTAAGTAGGACACCAACACTCCACTGGCTACTCTGATTGTGCTCTGACAAAAATATCAAAACAAATGAAAAACAAAACAAGTTCCAAGAAAACAAAAACATAGGGAGTTAGCTATACAACTTCGATTAACTAAAGCTACTTAGTCAATATATCTCTCCAAAACAAAGAGAAAGTACAAGATAGTGTATTGGTTGGAGGAGGTGGGTTGGGATTACTGATACAGAATTAATTTTCTGGGAGACAGCAGCACACAGCCCCCCCCCCTGGAGCGGCCAAGCTCGGAAGACAAATCACAGGCTCTGCCACTTGGGTTGTGAAGAGTGATGCTGCTTTTTCCTTGTGGCCTTACCTCCACTAATTGATTTTCATCTGAAGACAAAAAAGCCCTCTGTTGCTGCCTCTTAAAAAATGAGTTCATCTTCAGTCTCCCTTGATTAATCTGTGCTGATAATGTGCATCATGCCTCACCAAAAAGACTTTTAATGAGTTTCAAAGGTGGATTGTTGTCACAAACTAGGTTAGATTAGTTTTTCACCCCCTCTCTTTGCTGTCTCCTTTGTTCCTGCTAGTTTCTTGGCCGTCTCTTTGGAAATAGTGACTTTCTTTCATCTTAGTGGTGGGTGACCCCTGGGGTTTGAATTCCTGTGTGTGGGAATTGCTGACAGGGATGGATGCAAGTTTGAGCTTTACCTAGCTAGGATAAAACCTCCTTAAGATGAACATGTTCAGTCTAAGAGTTGCAGAGAACAGGCGACCCACTGCACTGAGTTACTTGACTTTGAATTTTCATTGTTTCCTTGTACATTGTAAAGAGCTCCAAGATGACTGTTTACTTCCTTAGTTTCATTTGACAGAGGTCCTTCTTGATATATATGACCTGACCATGGAAGGAGGCATCCTCTGTGCCTCCACTGACAGCTATATTTTAGCATTGTTGCAGTTATATGGGCTTAAGGCAGCTTACAAAACTAAGCAAGGATGACCGTGAAAAATGGAAGGCGTTCCTCAACTTCTCATCAAAACCAGGAAGTGCAAGTTTGATTTCTCAAGGCCTCCCAAGTTTTTCAAAGATGGAATCAAACGTCTAAACTGGATGAGGACCACACTTGACTACTCTAAGCTCTCCATATTCACCGTGAGGTTGTAGGATGATTGCTGGACAAGTTCCAAACAGAAGCCAGTCCATGAAATTTCCTTAGAGGAAGCAACATGTATAATCACTGGTCTCTGCCAGAGGCACCTGGGTGTCATCTCAACCCTGTTCATGCCATACATCACTGGTTAGAAAAAGTACCATGAAGGTGAAGGAGTAAGCGGGAGGGGGAGAGGGCGGAAAGTGGGCCAAGGTGAAGAGTTGGCAAGGTGTCTGGCAGGCTGAACAATGATTTTAATTTCCCCAGCATCATAAATTACTGCCCTATGTCTTCTCTTATTACAGACATAAAGCTGAAAAGGGTAGAGTTAGATTAATAATGCAGAGGAGGATTATAGGCCTTCAGAGCCCACCTGCCACATGATGTGGAGGTGGGTTCATCAGCAGACTGACTTGTCAGCTAGGGTGAGAGTCATCTCAATCATACATGCGAACCAATTTTTCCCTCACCATGCTTATCTCACAGGACATACTCGCTGCTGATTGGCCTTGTTGCTCAGCCTTGCTTGGCAATCAGCTTAAAAAAACAGCCCATCTACTGTTGGTATAGCTATCTGGAAATTCCATAGCTCTGCTTTTTGTTTGTACCCTCAATTTGGAGATGAGACTTGATAGAAATCAAAATGATTTGATATGATTTTGAATGTAATATCAAAAAATTTATGTATTTTAAACCCCAAAAAACACTCTATATATTGGTTATAAAATCTGTCATGACATGTAAGCATATTGCCCTTCATCTGTTTAGCCTAAACTGCAGCACATATGCACTTCAGAACTCATTTTACAATTATATATTTTTGGGAACAAGGTTAACATTCTGGCCACAAGGATTTTATGAAGGGTATGTATGAACAGTTATGATAATCTAGAAAGCAGAACCTGGCTTTGCAGCCAGTGAAACCCCCTATGACCACAAAGTTTTCAAACCCTTTCAAGTTGTTCTAATAATGTTTTATTACTTGTCCTGAAATGGATATGGATTGAAGTCATGCTTTTTTTTATGAATGTACATGCATTATCCCACATTCATAGAGCACAACATGTGTTTCCAGTGTTTGGTGCAAAAAGAAAGTTTAATATTGGAGACTTCGCTTGTGCCATATTGAATTCATTAGACAAAATTTAGCAAGGCACACAGCTGCCTATTTAAGGTTCTTGAATTTTTATTTTACAGTGGGGGAGCAGGGGTTCCATGAGGTTCTAAGACAGAACCAAGATCTGGGGTGGATACAATAAAATATCTGCAGCATTAAATATTCTCGATGACCATGATTTCTCTCAAGTGGAAGAGATTCAGAACAACCACCAGTCTTTCTAAATCTGGCCACCCATGCAAACTGAGTGATCGGGGACAAAGTGCTTTGGTCAGGCAGGTGACAAAACAAAGTGGTCAACCATACAGAAGGTCCACCATCAGTGTAGCATTTTACCAAATCTGACCTGAATTTGTCAGGTGGGAGCCAGTTCTGACTAAAATGTACATGTCTTCCTGCTTGGAGTTTGCCATACAGCACTTTAGGGAATCCCAGATTGTGATAAGCTAACTCTTTTGGTCTGATGAAATAATTCCCCATGATGTGTGTGGAAGCAAGCAGGGACTGAGCATAACCTAATTAATACCATCCCTACAGTCAAACACAGTAGTTGCAGTATCATCTTGTCAAGATGTATTGCTGCAACAGGGACTGGGAGACTAGTAAGGATAGATTGAAAGATGGATGCAGAAAAGTAATCTTCAGGGAACCCCTTTTCCAGAGTACTCTGGGTCTCAGGCTGGGACAAATGTTTATATTTTAAGAGTACAATGACTCAAAACATACAGCCAAAAAGCAAAGGAAAAACTTTAGGGAAACCTTTGTCATTGTGGTCGATTGTGTGTAGACTGATGATATAAAATTATTAAATTTTAGGATAAGTCTTAGACAATGGAATAACTTGAAAGGGTCTGAAAACTTTCCTTATGCACTGTAAATAAGCCTTCTCTTGTGATGGAGATCTGAGTACATTATACATTAATAGAGAAAGAGGAAGGAGGGGGTCAGAATGAAAGGGTCATAACACAATAGATTCCTAACTTCTAACATTAGTTGATTGATTGATTAAAAACGTATTGTTGAAAGTCTAAAATATCACCTGTTGTCAGGCTGACTGGTTTGTAGTTGATAAGAAGCCCTCAGTTTCTGCTGCCGGTTTCATGTCATAATAAATCTTCATTTACATAAACAGATCTCTCGTAGTCAGTCACGGATGGAGAGGATCTTTCTGAGGGCCACACCTTTTATTGGAGGGGGAAGTCACTTGCCTAGACCTTTATTATGTTGTGAAAGTCTATTTCAAGGATGTCACCCCTAGCCCATTAGTTTGGATAATGAGCCCTATAAAGCACATTTATAACTCTTGACATTACAAGCTGAGAAATTCTCCTTCCTTCCGCCTCCTTCCACTCTGACTTGTGCCCCTCACTTGTTCTCTCTGTATTTCTTCTTGCCTCTCTCCTTTCCTTTCTCTTTGAAAGAGTCATACACTTGGACCTTTATCTTGATTAACGCACTTTTTAACAAAATTTTGTACCAACACAGATGTTTACTTTTATCCCTTTTGAATGGTTGCTCTTCCACTTAAATACTGTAAAATGCTTAGAAATTCTCCCACTCTTCAATTCAATTTTATTTCTATGGCGCTTTTTACAACCAGGTTGTCACAAAGCAGCTTTACAGAGTATAGGTCCGAGCCCCTAGTGAGTAAGCCAAAGGTGACAGAGGCGAGGAAAAACTCTCTCAGATGGAGGAAGAAACCTCGGGATGAGCCAAGACTCAAAAGAAGAACCTGTCCTCCTCAGGTCGACCCAGAGAGAATGATTAGAACTTAACAATAAAAAACAGGTGTTTTGAGTGTATATAGTATGAGATAATCTAAAATGTTAAAATATATCACTAGAAGTAATAGTTTGTTGATCAAATAGAAGACAGAGACGGACGGAGTTTTGGCGAGACAAAAAGTCTCTCGAAGTTCAAGTACTTTTTGGAAGGCATACGTTTTACATTGGGGGATGGGTAAAGCAGGGATTACCTTTAGTTTCTTAGAGATTTTTAAATCATCCAAATCTGTTGTCATTTTTATGAATTTTCCCTGTCAGTAACTATTCCAACAGATCATAAATTCATTTGTAATCTCATCAAATATTATCCCAGGTATGGTATGTAAAATGTGTAAAAATACAGTAGAAATCATTTTACGTAATGCAATAGTTCTCTATGTTTTTCACCATAAATTCCCATGTCTGCAACATGGGCTGTACCTAGCAGTCGAATGCATAGCATATGGAGCTTGAATTAGATGTGTAAATTGTAAAAACACTATATTTGTTATTATAATGTGAGGTTTTATACTATGAATCTGTCCTGTATGTTAAGACTTCCAATTTAAATCACAACATTGTCCAAATAGTATTTTGGACAAATCTAAATCAAGATCAACTAGGAATTTTTTCCTGTCCACAGGTGTAAAGCTGTGATCGACACACGTGGCCAGCGAATCAGCTGCAGTCATTTTGTTGTGGAAGATGGCTACATCCGAAACGAGCAGAGAACGAGAGCAGTAAACAGGTGTGACAGGGAGTAAAAAGACCAAAGTCATCAATGAAATGTTCAAATATTTAGATCAGCAGGTGTAATTCTCTGCTATTTAAAGGATCTTATTTCTCTTCCACTGTTGGGTAATGTCATTTTTGTGCAATTAAAAAGATGCAAACACTATTGTCACTGCAACAAACACTGAACAAAATGTGCTTTCCAATATATATATACATAATCGTTTTATTCTCTTATTTAAATTCTGTATAAACACTGTTCAAACACTATAAAACATACATTAATTGCAAACACTGCTTATACATTCTTTCTATGACTTACCAAGATAATGATTGCTTTGGTTTATAATACATAATTATTGGTAAAAAAATGAGTTCTTCATATTCTTCTAAAATAGATATATGAGGTGAAACTTTGCAAACTTCTCCAGTCCTTTATCAACATGGGGAACAGTGGAACAAAATGTGTTTGTTTTCATAAATCAGACAACAGCTATAAAATACATAAAATACATAGGTGAAATGCTTTCATTTGCTTCATTTATTAACTCAGCAAAGCTGAAAAAACATCAGACAAGATTGGGTATGCAAAAAGTTTACCAAAATTACAGTTCATAATTAAGTTGGTACCCTCTGTTGTTACCAATTCCACATGCCTACAAATAGATACCACGACCATACCCACCAACTATTTGCAAAGTGCCACACACAAAAGCTAATTCTTTTATCAGACCACAAACATTGGCACCTGCAGGCAAATGCTACTAGAACTTTGAGTCCTATGATAAGATTAAACAAAAATAAAACTTTTTGGGATCAAACGCTTCAAATGAGTGAAAGAAATATGATTATGTAGAGCTCTGTCTGCAAAATCAATTGATACTTGTTACTTCTTCAAGTGCCAAGTGGATTTCTGTCTAAAATAACTGTATTTTTGTAAAATTGCCTTAAAATATCTAAAGCCACATAGAAATGATTCAATCAGATTTTTTACATGGTCTGTCCAGTTCTCTGGTTTGAGTCCAATCGAAAAACTGGACTGAAAAACGAAATTGCTTGCTGTGTTTACTCCAATTGTGTTATATATTGGAAAGTGTGTGTTGGTCATATGATGTGAGTTTTGTCACAAAAATAATGGCTAATTTTTGAAAGGTTTACATTTTAAGCCTCAGGTTTTCTCTTATATTTTCAGTGTAAAATGAGAGAGTTAATAGCATGTTTTTACAAGACACTTTTTGTCATTATTTTTTCCCAATTATTCCTTATTTTAATCTCATAGGCAGATATCCAGAGCAGTGGTCATCACAGATCGATCAGTTTTACCCTCCGAGTCAGATCAGCAGGTACTTAATTATGAGTGAATGCATTTCTATCTGTTTAACTAGGTCTCTCAATTTCTCTCTCCCTGTCTCTCTGTCACATACAAACTACTGGTAAATAAGCTCCATCAGAACTAAAAGCCCTTCTTGCATATCCATATTCACATTTAAATTCAACAATCCTAATTACGGTTGTATGTGTGCGTGTGCACAAGCATCTGTGTTTTGTGAGTTTTGCATTTTCGCTTAACAATTAGTATTATTTCTTCATTTTATGCTTCCTGTCACATTTGTGTGAACTTTTGCGATGCATCCAATAGGCAGCTGACAAAGAACAACAAAACATCATAGCCTGTTTGTTGGACAATAGTTTTGATGTCCTACTTTAGAGCATTACATTGCAATGGGAATTATGAGGAGAAGGAAATGTGATTTATTGTAAAGTGTGTAATCCTGTTGTAACATCTATGACGTTTGATGAATATATTTCAGTGTCAGGAGACTGGAAGGTAACTTGCTAGTTTCCACCGAGGCTCAGTTAAGGCTTTCTGCTCATTAGACTCAAGTTTGTCTTGACATGGTGTGGAAATGGAATGTTACATGACTGTGTGTGACAAAATGTAATGAAATATTCAGGGTGCTTTTAATTAGCTGCTCATCCTTCACAATTGCATTAGTAAAAGGAGGAAAGTCAGTCGCTTTTTGGACTCGCCTTTTCTTTCTGGAACAAAACATATTGTGTGTTCCAGAAAGAAAAGGCGGATTTATTTATCTCTGGATTTATTCTTGAAGAACATTACAAAAACATTACAAAAAAGTCTGAATTCATGTAACAGGATTACATGGATCCCATTTGGCTTGCACAGAGTTTAGCTAATAGGATTTCCCTTTGTCTCACTCACTTCATTATTCGGGCGTGCTCAGTTTGTTGGGCCATGTAGTTATGTAATGTAGTTACTGATAAGTGTGTTTGTGGTTCAGATTATCTATTGGTCTTTTTTCCCTTATGTTTCTACATGTCTCCTCATATATATTTTGTGTGTGTGTGTGTGTGATTTGTGTATTTAACATAATTTATCCTATTGTCTGCAGATCTCATTGGTCACTCTACCTCCAGTTGAACCCTCTTCCTCAGCTGTAAGGATGGTGGAGCTCAGCTCGTCCTCCATGACCTGCATGCCTGGCACCTGTAAGCCCTCTCCCAACTATTACATACAGTTAAGGTGCAGAGAGAAGATAGGATAAGATACGACACTCCTTTGTTGTCATTGTGTTGAAGCAGGATGCTATACATACAATGAAATTGAAGGGGCTACTTAACGGTGCAAAAATACGGACAGTGATGCAGTGTTGACAATTTGACAGTGCAGACAGTAACAGTGCAGACAGTAACAGTGCAGACAGTAAACACAGTATAGACAAACATCATAGACAGACAACAATAACGCACAATTAACAAGTTCAAATATTGGTATTGCACTTTATGAGAATACTTGAATATATAAATTAAAGGGAAAATTATTCATATTTGTATTTGTATTCGGGTAAAATTCATAATGCAGCGTGCAAACGTCAGAATCTCCTCCTGAACTTGAGCGTGTGATGGGGGGAGGGGGCGGGGGAAGCGGAATATCTCAAAGTGAAAGTGATCAATCGGTCACATGTGAACACACCACTGCACACAGTGTGAACCTCACGAAATTCCTCCTCTGCATTTAAACCCATTCACCAAGAGAAGCAGTGGCAGCCATGAATTTTACACCCGTGTGGAGAAGTGTGTGGAGACGGTACCGGGGAGCAGTGTGTGGGAACGGTACTTACTCAGGGTACCTCAGAGGCTCCTAGCAGTCTGAAGAATCAACCCATGACTTTCTGATTGCAGGGCGAGTGCCCAAACCACACAAGTGTGTAACGGAGGGAAGGAGGGGATGTGTGGGTGTGTGTATGTATAAAAAGCACTATAAGAATAAATATATGCATGCATTGTTGGGATTATTGCACATTGCCCTGAGATTTGTGGGGAGAGGGTTAGGATAGCAGTTAGTGGGCATTGTCTGTGGGTGGTGACCAAATGTGTTTGTGTGTATTTAGTACAGTGATGGCTTGTGGGAAGAAACTGTCTCTGAGCCTGTTGGTTCTAGTTCTGATGGACCTGTAGCGCCTGCCAGAGGGCAGGAAGTTGAACAGGCCATGAGCAGGATGGGTACTGTCTCCCTCAGTTCTGCTGAGGCAGCAGGATGTGTTAATGTCTCTCAGAGGGGAGGGGGCAACCGTTGCTGACTACTCTCTGCACACTCCGCCTTTTTGATGACTGCCGTGGTTTTAGCAGTCCAGGAGAGGTCTGCAGAGTTCATGGTGCCAAGGAAGGTGAGGGTGTGCACCCTCTCCGCACAATCACCCATGATGTAGAGGGAGCTGGATCTGCCCTGTATATCCTGAACTCCAGGATGATCTCTTTAGTCTTTTTCGTGTTCAGAGCCAGGTTGTTTGCCATGCACCAATCAGACAGGATCTCGTCCCTATAGGCTGACTCAGCCCCACCAGTGTTGTGTCATCAGCAAACTTAACTATTGTGTTGTTGATGTGGGCAGGTCTGCAGTCCGAGGTGTACATAGTTTTACTAAGGCTCACCTTGTTTCTTTTTTTGTCATTGTAATTCATTGCTGTTAAGGGTTATGATTCCTCATTTGAGTTCTGCTAAGGAGCCGTTACTTGTCTCTGTCATGCTTGGTTTTCCCATTGGGTATTTAAACCCAGGCTTAATCCTATTTGGTGCTCAAAGTTTTTTGCAACATTTTAAACCCCCATTGTCAAATTACATTTTATTTTCTGAATGTAAATAATGACTTTTCCTGTACTAGGGCATTAAATATGACAGTTTCCTGTCAAATTACAATATAAAAATTCCTGTGTGTTAAATTTAGCATAATGGATAGAGATTAAACAAAAAAAGATCCAGGGTGACCAAATTTGCAAGATGTCTATATGCAAGAAAGTGGTATCATTAAGAATTTGTTTTTTGAGTATCAAGTCAGTTTGAAACATCTTCGATAATGTTTAGCACCAAGTGGTGCTCAATAGAGTAGTCCTATCACAGACACCAAGCCTGCCACTGATCTTGTTGTTCTCTGTGTCTCCCCTGTGACAACTCTGTCATTATCTCCATTGTTATTTATGGAAGTTTCTCTTTTTGTTACACTGATATTATTTTGCTATCAATCATACGGGCGGAGAAGAGGAGGATCAGGTGGGGATGGATCGCCAGTCTAACTTGGTCTTGATGGGGAATGAGAAGCTTAATCAGGGAAATTTGCCATCCCATTTTGCTTTGTAATTGACTTTAGGGTGAGGGGAACCCCCCCAGTTCACATCTTCCACAAGGAAGATATATAGGTGTCACTCTCCTTTTAAGTAATACACTTTGGCTTTGGCACATTGCTCATGATCACTGAGATGATGATGATGAATGTGATATTCCCATGCTTTAAG
This sequence comes from Ladigesia roloffi, assembly GCA_037577295.1. Taxonomy (NCBI): domain Eukaryota; kingdom Metazoa; phylum Chordata; class Actinopteri; order Characiformes; family Alestidae; genus Ladigesia; species Ladigesia roloffi. The sequence continues at coordinate 3,490,556 of JBBKCR010000022.1, forward strand.
AAGTGTGTGCGTGTGTGTGTTTGTGTTTGTGTGTTTGTGTTTGTGTGTGTGTGTTTGTGTGTGTGTTTGTGTGTGTGTTTGTGTGTGTGTTTGTGTGTGTGTTTGTGTGTGTGTTTGTGT
>JBBKCR010000022.1:3490775-3513385 GCA_037577295.1 Ladigesia roloffi
ACATGCGGTTGCAATTATGAAATAAAATGTAATGAACAAGAGTTTTCATCTCAACATAACTCTCTTTTTTTAACTTTTAATTTTTTTTTATCATTGTGATTTATTTTTGTTCTTTTTTATTTTTTTTTATTTCCACACCAGGTATGTGAGTGTGTGTTTGTGTGAGTAGCTTTATTATTATTTATAGCTTTTTTATTATTATTTATACCACAACTATCTTTTTTTTTTTTTTAATACAGCAAGAAAGTGTCACTCAGCAAGAAAGTGTCACTCAGTGTGTGAAGTCAAAAAACTGGCTGGAGGCAGCAGAGTGTTTTAAAAAATCGGATGACCGGCAGAGAGAGAGAGAGAGAGCTCCCCTGTAAATTGTTCCTGTCCCCCCTTATGCCCCACCTGATCTGAACAGCCAAATATTTAAATTTATGTATGTTTTAATCTCCACATGCGTTGGCTCTAAAATCGAAACTAACGCTGCGTACACGGACTACACGCTGACGCACGCAGACCCAGTCAGCTAATTTTTGATCAATCCGAGCACAGATATTAACACGTATAGCTCGTATGTTACTCCTACTCGTCAAAAGTGCTTTATCCATACCGGATACTCGTTTCAGCCGAGTATCCGCTCATCCCTAGACACACATCACATCCACTTCTTGTCTTGAAACCTGTAAAGCTTAAACCAACACCTGCTTTAAACACCACGAAACCAACCCCCTTCATTTTACATCTTAAAATTTCCTTAATTTTAAAATAACCAAACCTCCTAAAAAACGGCCTTATATTTAGGATTAGGGAGTTTCAAACTCATACCTTTAATCTACTTCTAAGGTAAAATTAGGGGTTGGTTTAGAAATTAATGACCTCTTAATTCAAATTAAGGTGTTTGACATATTTTCTGGGGTAAATGAAAGTAGAGTTAATCACATTTTAACAACATTGTGCTTCATAGTGAAACTAATTCTTTACCACTTAATCATCCATAATCTGTGCACTTTCCTATTAACTTTCCTGTTAAGGTAAAACATTAAGCCAAATTTAAGGGGTAAAATTAAGGGGGGTTGTTTCGTACTGAAAATATAGTATGAGATAAAAGAGAGGATCTCTCCTTGAAGAGGCAGATCTGAACGGAAGAGAGAGTCCACCACTAAGGGACCGAGATTGAGAACAGTTTTGATGCAGCGATTTTACCACCATTTCGTACGACTTTCCTCACATCTTCAAAAAAATATGTTAATGCCAAGCTGACATTAAAAAGCCTGTAGCTCCCGTGTTGAAAACTCCAAGCTGTACAATCAGGCTCCCCAATCCACTGCTGTGTATCGGAGATCACTGCTATATTCTGCCGTGAAACCGAATCGGTTCAGAATCATTCCCCAATTCCAGTACAGCCCAGAATTTTTGGATGTAAATGTACCAAAATGACAAACGATATTTTAGCTCCATAGCTTATTCTAAGTCTGGAGGCTGATACTGTTGGCAGCAAATACACCCTCCTACCTGCAGAGAGCACTGTTGTAAATATTTCCAAGAATCTGGGCGTTGTGGTTCGGTGCTTTTTTTTCTTGAAATGATCATAAACTTCCTTGCATCATCCTAGCAAATTTTAAAATCTCAAAAATGAGATTCAAACTCGAAAGATATACTTTTTCAGTCAAGGTTTCACTGAATTGTTTACACAACGGATATAAAACAAGATACTTGGGCTCGTATTAAAACTAATGTTGGGCACGATTTTTATTCCTGATTAATCTCAAGGATTCCTGAGATCAACTGCGATATAATAAATAATTCAAAAGTAGTGTATTGCACACTAATTTTTTAAAGTACTGTTATATAGGCAGAATTATTTACAAACAGCAGTGTTGCCTTTAACAGAGTTACAGGTAAAATATTTCTGTAAACATGAACTTACAGTAACGTATTACTGTATTATATCCGATATAAAACAAAGCTATTTGATACTGACTGCTGGGCATTTAAGCATTATTGCAGATGCAAAGTGGAACAACTCCATATGAAAACCTATGTATCTGAATGCAGTGTCACTGAAGTCCCTGTTGGTGTAATGGTCAAGCGTCCCAATACTTTTGTCCATATAATAAACCCCCAAGAAAATCCCACAAGAGGCATGTGCCCAAAAAAAGCAACAAACCATTAAAATAAAAAGGACGTTAAAAATCAACCTGCAAGAATATGATACAATTGTCATAAATAATTTTTTTAACACCACGACACGTTAATGCGTCCATCATTTGTAAAACTGTTTCCCACAGCCCTTTCCTGGTGGGGATAAAAAAAACATTTTAAGTCTCCAGAAGAATAGAAATAATACATTACTCATGAAACGTAAAAGTTGCATTAACTGGACACCACAACTTAGTGAACAATGTAACACTCTTGTGTTTAAGAAAATAATGTTATTTACGTAGCCTGTAAATTTTACAACTACATTTACTTGCACTGCAAGCCCTACTACAATCGCCACAAAAACCAGCATTAAGTAAAACTTCTTTTATTAGAATCCAACATCAACAGAAAATTATTCAGTTTTACAATAGAATTCTGCTCGAATCTCAGGAATGCATCTTTTCTTCAGATTTGTCTCCCGCTGTTTTCGGGTTGGCTTGATCTTTTCCATTTTTTCTGCAAAAAGAAATCAGTGTCAAATTTCAAATGAATTTACGATACATTTATAATGCGCATTGTAATAATCTTTAACCGTCTACAAGTTAAGAAACGGAAGTAAAATCTTAAGAAAGGAAGACGCTACACTCCAAGGCCAGTAATCAGCTCACAAACGGACACTGTGCAGCTGCTGACTTCTACCTTTTCCGTTTGCCAGGTTTCTTTTTCAGGAGAAAGCGAGGAGTCGTGCGAATCGTTGACCTCTTGGGCGGTTTCTTCTCAAGCCTCCTTTTCACTTTGCTGCAGGAAAAAATAATGTCAGGTCTCAGAAATTCCACATGTCAGCCATGAAATTTGCTTCTCATTTAAATACATGTTTTAAAGAAGAGATACCAGACTCAGCAACAATAAAAACGGTAATTAAAACAGCAATAAAGAAATAATAAATAGAATAAGGTGGATGGGGAGTGGTGGTTAATCACGGGAAGTCACGAATGAACGTACCCTTTGATTTTCTTGAACCCGGTCATGTAATCAGGAACAGGACATCCAGCTTGTTTAATCACTGTGGCAATGCTAAGGACAAGAACAGAGGGAGAGGAATCATACAGCTGCCTCCACACCCTCAGTCGGGGTATAAAGTAAAATACACTCTGCTAGTCCGAGTCACAGTAATACCTGCGTAAAAGAGGTTTGTCAGCTTCGGTGAAAAATGTAATGGCTTTCCCCTTATGGCCAGCTCGTCCCGTGCGGCCTGCAGAGTGAGGTCATAATTAAAAGTAAAGTTAACCTCAGCCTTTCCAGACACGAGGTCCCCAGTCTGGACTGTATTTCTGATATACTGCAGCTGCTACAAAACCTACATTGCAAAAATACACAAAACAACTAACACAGACTGACCTATCCGATGGATGTACTCCACAGCGCTGGAAGGAAAGTCATAGTTGACAACCAAATTGACGCCTTTAAAGTCGATACCTCGGGCCATTAGTGCCGTGCAGATCAGCACCCAGATCTTACCGGAGCGGAAACTGCTCACCACGTTATCCCTCTAAACACCCACAGGGAGAGAGAATTAGGTTATTTAACACTGGGGCAAAAACATTAAAAGTTCATTTGTAGATGTCTAATTCTGTGTTTTTTATATAACAAAATATAAAACAAGATATTATAATTGAACAGCAATATAAAGATTCCCCCCCACTTTAACACGGATCAGCAGTCGCAGAATCAGTCCATCGCAGTTCTTTCGTGAAAACCGAACTAATGTTTTCGCTGAAAACCCCACAACTCAGAAACTGAACATATCCTCCGCAGTTTTTTTTTTTTTACTTTTATGACGTTCGGGCCTTATTGGCCACGCCCCTTCGTCCTCATACTGGGTAGCTAGGCGCCATGCCCAAACAAAGAACCAGCATGAGGATGGGGAGACGTGGCAAACGAGGCCAAGATATCACGGCTTTTTTCGTGACAATATGTTTTGTTTTTTATGAATTTTGGTCTAAATTAAGAAAAATAATTAAAGTACATTCAGCCACATTTCTATATGAAAAATACATATAAATGTGTTAACGCCAAGAGAATACAAAGAAAGGCGTCTTGGGAAGGTGAAATACTCCTGTATTCCGAGGCAAGGGGTTTGAAATTAGCCAATCCGAGAACATTATTTACTTGCTGCTCATTGGCTGCTGCCCTGTAACGCTACAGTCCAGACTTTACCCCGTGGAGCTTCTCGAGTGTTCTCCTGTTTTTAGTTCGGTTCTTCTTAAAGCCTGTATTGTTATCACTGTAAATTAAATGAGTTTATTACTGTATTTGCCTGCTTATATCTATATATAAGAATCCATGCTGCATGAACTACAGTCCAGGCTTTACATTCTAGCACTGTGGGAGACAGCAGTACAGTGTAAATTGTACAGTATGGATACAGGTTTACACTTTACCATTAATTAGGTTTTTATTTTATTATTTTTAGGGAGCATTATTTGGGGGCATTTTTTTAATAACATCACAACTAGAGGTCGACCGATATTGAATTTTAGCGATTTCATAGCTAGGTTGGTCCGTACTTGCTTATAACCGATTAATTACCTGACAGTTTTTAAAATAGATACTGATTACAAAATAAGTAAATAAATAAAAACACAACACTCCTTGTAAAATAGTACTGAACTTCATTACAAAAAAACAAACAAAAAAAGTACTTGATCCTTAAAATGTGCTATATGAAAAAATATGAATATATTAATTAACATTGAGGTAAATTAAAGACATGCTTTCAATCTGAAACAAAAAGTAAATACTCTAAATAAATAAATAAAAAGTTACATACAAAATGAATAATAAAAGGCACTCCAAATAACAGCAAATTTGAACTTGTGAAACCAGAGAAAGTTAACATGGTCCAATTCTAGTTCTATTTTAATACTAAATAGAGGCGGCTCTTGTCATAGACATGTTGGCTCTCGCACTTTATAAAGGAAAGGGAACGATAACCAATTGTTCCGGGAATCAACTATCGGTGCCGAATAATCGGCAAAACCGATATTTCGGTCGACCTCTAATCAAAGCATATTTTAACAATATGCGGGTGCTGTAGGAACATAACCCCAGCCAAAAGTGGAGGGATGCTCTACACTCAAAAACCATGTCAATATTCCACACTGCGATTCAAGACGATTATTACTCACTAATGCCTTTCTCAAACAGCTAATGCAGAAGTGAAAAACACAGAAGCTACATAATTTAACCAAACTCCACCACACAATAGTCAACGTTTTTTTTATTCCTAAATGTGTCACAAAACTCTGAACCAACTAATGCAAATCAGAGTTAAATGAAGAACTTTTACAAACCTGTTGTTGGGTGCGGTCTGCGTGGATTACGTCAACATTAATGCCCTCATACACCAACTCGTGGAACAACTCCCGGGCCCTCTCAATGGACTGCACAAACACCAGCATGGGGGGCATAAAACCCTGCAAAAATGTTTACAGGTTAGAAAGAATTCTGAATCAGACCACCTTAACCACACTACACTATTCAACCGAAAGTACGTGGACAGGCCTGGCGCTGGTTTCCCCGTTTGCTGCTATAGCAGTTTCCACTCTTCCGGAAAGACTTCCCATCAGATTTTGAAGCATTAAAAAGGCATTTAAAAAATTGGGCCAGGCCTGCGGTCAGCATTTCTAATCAATTAAAAATATTATCAACAAAGCTAAGAGCAGGGAAGGTCAGACAAGTTCCCATCAAATTGGAGAACCCGTTATTTTATGGGTCTCACATTTGCACAAGGGTAAGGTGTATACCAGCATGCCAGGCTTGTGTATTTATTGTATACTGTAAATTCTTAACTTCAGCCTGAGAATGATTTAATATTCCTGCAACAATATCAGAAGGACACGATTCTATAGCATTAAGGTTCCCCATGACTGGAATTTAAGGGCCAAAATGAGATTATTTAGTTGACGATGACAACTATTTTATTGCCGACGTCATTTTAGTGTTCATTGTTTATAAGTCTATGTATCTGAATTCAGTATCATTAAAGACCATATATATACACACACATTTACATTATGTTCCACACAGTATGTTCCACACGTGCCAACGCTACCAGCCCTTTTATAAAAGCACTGTAATAATTGGTTAAGTCACGGAACATGTGCCAGCGTTACCCAATCAGAGGTAGAGACTGCATTGTGCAAACAAGCACACACACAGGGAGAACACAGAACATGTCACTGTCTCTCAGGGGGTGTCAACCCTGCCTCTGAAGTCCACATAGCAACTAATCAGCTTTTCTGTTAATGTCCTAGAGACCAGTTCTAAAACTAATGTTTCTTACAGAAGAACCCATAACTGAGCGCTGCAGGTTCAGGGCTGAACTGATGTTTATTTTACCAACAAAAAAAAAAAACAATGCCATACAGAACATCACAAGATAGGACATACCAGTGCATTTACTACTTTTGTGTGGCTGAAGTAGCCAAGCACACTAATTAAAAAGTGTCCACAACGTAGCACATGTAACTAAAACAACCCGAGCCTCTTCAGTGTGAAATCTTTTTTCAAGGGTGGATTCTGCTCTTGCATCTATTTTAATTCACGCTTTCCTTTGCTTCTTATGTCAAAATCTTACCAACCTTTTTAATCAGATCCCTCATAGCAAGCAACTTCCCATTTTCTGCTCCTACGAAGAGAAGCTCCTGATCTACTGTCTCTGCTGCTGAGTTCCTACAGACAGAAACAATGCAGGTAAATTAGCTTGTTGTCATCAATAAACACCATGATGGCAAAACTAGGAAATTAATCTCAATGGTTTCCTTAATGAATGTTGCAATACTGCTACTCCCATTAATGTTTTCACTAGTAATGCAGCCAGGCTTTTATGATTGGGAGTTCAATGCAAGAAGTATGGCAACACACAGCTACACAAATTCAATTCAAGTCACTAAATCTTGCAAACCAGGTTCAATAGCCAATTAAATGTACCATTGTTCTGTTAATGATTAACTGATTATATTTTCCGCTTGTCAAAGATATTGTATAAAGTTTAAACAATGCAACAAGTCATTTTAATTTAATAAGCAATATAAAACCTATATCACCCCTACCTGTCATTAGCATAAGTATGAAAACAGACCGTGTGTGTTCCCTGATCATGATTATAGAGAATTCGAGTGCCTTTGCTTTTAAGAAAGACTGGATCAATATTCATAATCTACAACTTGGTCAACTAATGTTTGCAGTGCATGTAGTAATATAAACAATTTTCAAATCACAATTACAATAAAATACACATTAATAGTGTAATTGAATCCAAATTTCTGCATTTTCAGCAAAACACCCCCAGCTGTTCAGTGAAGGTTATTCTAAAAGCGTCTATACCTGGGTCCAATATTTACAGAGACAAGATTGTCCAGGTTGAGTCGGCACCACTGCTCAACCTCTGTGGTGAAGGTGGCACTGAAGAGAGCGCGGCGGATCTTTGGGAGGGAGCAGGCCAGGAAGATGGTGGCCAGCTGGTCCCGGAAGCCCGATTTGCCGTCCTCAAAAAGTTTATCAGACTCATCCACCACAAGCCACTCCACACTGCACAGATGAGACAGTAGTTATCTATCTACTGGTCCTAGACTATACACACAGGCCTGAGCTGTAGTATCTCATTATCCATCCTATGTATCTTATACTATAAACTACTATCCTGTTTATTTTATACAAAGTGTGCAATTTAGTCTGCTTACAGTTTACATACATCCATGTATATTTTGCACTATACAGCTATACACACACTATCACTAGATTTTATACTGTACATCTTTAGATTGTATATTGAGAATTTTTATTGTTTACTATATATCCTATATTGTGACACTACTTTTTTTATTCTATTCTATTGTTTCTCAATTTTGCTGCTCTTAACTTGTTCTGTCCACTTGCCTCTGGACCATGAGGTCCTGGGTTCGAATCCTACCCCCAGCACCGCCACTGGGTCCCTGAGCAAGACCCTTAACCCCAAGTTGCTTCAGGGAGACTGTCCCCTGTAGTTGGTAATGGAAGTCGCTTTGGATAAAAAGCGTCTGCTAAATGCCGTAAATGTAAATGTAAATCATGACAAGCAAGCACTATCTTACCGCTGCTGGCTAACAGTAGCTTCCTCGAGCAGATCATGCAGAAACAAGCCCCAGGCTCTCTCAGTTTCTTGCACCAACTGCCAAAAAGCTCGCCATCTCTACTTTCTTCAATCCACACCCAGCGCCATTTATTTTTGAGTTCCTTGTCTATTGTTAGGACATCTTCCCCATTTTTTTTCTCCGACAATGCTAACGTGACATTGATGAATGGGTGTCAATTATACCGTGTTGCAAGGACCCGCCCTTCTCTGCTTCTGATAGGCTTGTAACGTTAGTTACAGCTGCATTCCTATCATATGATTGGAAGGTGAAATAAATTGGCTCGAAACTATTAAACCGCATGTGCAGGCTCTAAAAAATTTTTTTTTATCTCTCACAGACGCATGCCGGAGTTCCCGGCACAGTGCCGGAATACTTTAAGCCCTGCATTTAGGAAATAAGACTAACCTGCTCAGATCAACAGCTGGTGGATCCTGGTTGAGCAGGTAGATAAGCCTGTTAGGAGTAGTCACCAGTATATCTGAGAAAGAAATGTTAGATTTGTCACATTATCAAAAGTCACAGCATCCCTGGCCCTGCAGAGATAGAAGAAACACGGAAATACTGACTTACCAAACTTTTTAGCTGACTTGGGACCATATTTTTTGGCTGCATCCACACCTTTGTTAATCATATGGATCCTGAAGCCCATTCCGTCCGAGAGCTTCAATAGCTCCCTGTGTGTCTACAAGAAATACAGATTACTGCTTTGCAGTTTTCTAGCATCACTGGTAGCTAGAAGCAGTTGAACATAAGTGCACTGTATGAAAATCTCACCTGGGTGGCCAACTCTCTGGTAGGAGCCACAATCAGGGCCCTAAACCCCTTGTTGAGTGGCTGGTGGAGGTGGGCCAGCAAGGGCAAGCAGAAGGCCATGGTTTTACCAGAGCCAGTGGGGGCACAGGCCAAGATCTCTCGCCTCTGAAACAAGCAAATATAAAAGTCATGTGTTAGAAATGTATCTAAATTTTATGATATGATTAAGCTTCTTCCTAAGCCAGGCATGTCCAAATCTGGCTCTCTGATTTCATACAGCCCGCAGCTCCTGTCTTACAACGTGTTATTTACGGCTCGCTAGTGCTCTCAGAACTCATGAAATAAAAAACCCATTCCTCCTTTCACCACACGGTGGCAGCACCAGTCTAATTATACCTGGCTCTGCTAGCAGGCTGATGCTAAGTGACTTTCTGGAAGATCTTGAATAGTCAGGCCAAAATTCACTTGTCTTTAACTTTAATGATAACTGACCACATTGTGTTACTTATAACTCCTGTTTAAATGTTCATGAGGCAAAGATATTTATCAAACTTATAAACTTAAGGCATCCTATACAGTTTTATACAGCCCTCTTTGCTAAATTTTGGATGTGCCTGTTTTAAGCAAAACAATTCTTACATGTGAAAAAAAAATTACTCACTCCATCAGTAAAATCTGGATACAACTTCTCATTTCAACCATTTCCCCTGTTTTTATTATGGCCTACATTGTAGATTAATACTGAAATCACCACCTACTTGTGTTGGTACCCGACCATCACAATAAGTTAGTGATCCGTTTCTACTATGGTTCTACTGTACATTATGGGAAGAAAAACTTCACTAAGTAAACAACCATCCATTATTACATTATTACAAAACATAATCTGGTTTCTTTAACTGTTTTTATTTTTCTGCATAATTCAATGTGTTCCATCATCATTTTGTTTGTTTTCAGCATTACTCCAAAATGTAGAAAATAGAAGAAAACCACCTGAAAGAGATAATGTGTCCAGATGTTTCACTGGTCGTGTATGTAGGTATATTTAGGTAGTTATGAATTTGGCTAATGGTAGATATTTTGACCATGATAGTGTGGGTTAATGTTAGCTGTGCCTGTTGATCGAAAGCATGGAGTTTAAACATGGGGTAGGAGAAGGTGCTTCCTAAATTAAATAATTACTGTTTTGGATAAAGGCGTCTGTATCAGGCGTTTTTCCGGCGTTAGTGGCGCAGCAAGCGTTTTACTGCTCACTGGAGCTAGTCCCAGAATCCACACGGCGTTCAGCCCGGCGCTCGGTCCTCTCCTGTTTACGGCACCACAACGGGAGGATATTTTTTTAAATAATGCAGAATCTTTTCTAACAAATAAAAAATTTCAATATAGAACTACAAAGCTTTCAGTGAAGAACTACAAATCAAATACAACAAAAGCGCCTGTGGCTTTCAGAGCGCGTTCATTTATCCAAGACTCAACCGTCCGTGTGGACGAGGCCTGATAGCGAAGAGAGGGAATAAAGAAAATTTGTTTAATCACCTCAAAACGAAGCACATTTTGAAGAAACTGCACACACCACAAGCACCCAGTCAGTCAAGGTGAAAGAAAAATGTGGCCCTACACACCAGCAGTCGGATATTTTACCAGCATTTTCTAAAGGCATGCCCTGTCGTCGGAGGACTGATATTACCTGTGGGAGGACATGGTGCCGTTTCTTACAGTGGGTTCTTTCCGAACAGGGTTAAGACTCACTCCAGGTTACGAGGTACCAACCACAAACACTTCAGACAAACTGAAATCCCCAAACTATATGGCCAAGTTACATATCTTTAAAATTACTTGAAAAGTTATCATTTTAAAAATAATTTTTGCACAATAAACGCTCGTAAAAATGCTTTCTATCCGTTTTTTGAAGAGCGTTTATTCAGCTGCAATGTATCGGGTGTGTGAGTATGTTCAAAAAAACCCTGTAGCTAATAATCAGTTTTTTCATGATGCCAAAATCATTTCACCTCGTAACCAGACCCGGCGCCAGACACGGATCTGCGGACGGACTTTTGGGGGGCGACACATTTTATAGGTTAATTTCTGGTTGATACGTTTTATGCGCATCTTGGCGCATCAGTGACGAGCGTTTAGGCACAAACTCCCGGACCAATCCCACACGGCCCCCTAAGCCCCGCCCATGATGAAGATAAGAAGATGAAGGAGATTAACGACTTTTCCTGGTAGCTGCAGTTTATATACCGTGTATGTTTTGACCGCCCGTTAGGAGATGGAATGTTGTTTTTGCGCTGTTCAGTAAAAAAGCAGAAGCAGCGTAATTTGCGTGTTACTGATACGTACTTGAGAAACATGCGGATTTTAATCCGGTGCGGCCTGTACAAGTACAAAATTGATTTTAGAGCATGCAGGTTTTAATCAGGTGCGTAGTCCGGAATCTATGGTGTATGTATAGGAGTATATATGTAAGAAAATAATATATCACAATATATATAATTTCCATACATGGTTCAAATCATACTGCAATATATTATAAAAAAGTAGATTTGATTAATATTAACCTACATGCATCATGAGTGGTACAGCCTGCATCTGAATGGGGGTCGGTGTTTGGAAACCTGCTGCTTTGATGTTCTGAATGATCCGCGGGTCAAGCTTATATTCCTTCTGCAGCTCTTCAAACGTGCCAAGCGGGTCTGGGATATCTGTGCCGTGCACATTTATCCTGTTACTGTGACGCATGTGATTGACCTGAAATGAACATACAGTTAAAACCAATACACTTGTTTATCACATTAAAAGTTATCATTTGGAAAAACTGTAAATTATGTTCATCATTTATTTAAACAGAGTCTAACATTTTGCTAAAGATATCTGATGACACACTCAAAACTTTAATTACCAGTAACAAATATTTCAGTGCAATAACTAGAGATCAACCGATATATCGATTTACCAATATTTTTCTCAATATTTAAGCATTTTACCCTATTCGGTTATCGGTTTTGTAATATCGGGTTTACCGATAATCACCGCCATCTTGTGGGTGTTTTGAGAATTATGCGCATGATCGCCATTTCAGCACAGCAATTGAGGGGAAACTGCATGCAAAGGTAAAGTATACTTTCTTGCTTTCCTATATTTAGTAAACTTTATTAAACAGAACAGCCATTAATGCACACATTAGATGTGTAAAATAAATGACTGATATGTAGTTTATGCACCAATGTAGACTTTAGTAACAGTGCACTTTTATTTATTTAGTATTTTTTGCAATTTGAGACCCCTAGTTTTGATTTGTATCCAAGGAGGGGGTGATTGTTATAAATAAATCAGGTTTGTTCACTTCAGCGGTGGTGTAATAACTGTGTCAAAGACAGAAGTATAATAAGAAATAAATATCAGTTTTGAATATCGGTTATCGGGCACATAAACATGCAAATAATATCGGTATCGGTAACAAAACATCTATATGGGTCGATCACTAATAATAACTTAAAATGTCATCAGACAGGGTTTTCCCTACATTCTCCTGGTGAAGCTGTTTCAGTCTCTTCAGTGAGGGTTTGTCTTCCGCCTTTGTCTTGGGCCCGTGTGTCTTCTTGTTTTGTGATGACATCCACTGGATCCCCGCAGTCTCCATCTCCCTCTCATCACTGCTGTCTGCTTCACCCACATCTATACAGCAGCAATAAAGGTAAAAATGGAAACGTTGATTATTTATCATAAATATTTACTATTGCACAGAGAAAAACAAATACACACCCAACACACCATGGTAGTTTCTCTTATGTGCAATATTATTCTAGTGCAATTTTTTGGTGGAACAATTACTACTGGGTATAATGTGCAATTATTCTATTGCATTTTTACTACTACTGTCAATGCCTGTCACTCCATTGAGGTTTTGTATGTGTGTGTATCTACCATGTTCTTATATTTACTTATATATCCACTGTGTATATATGTTAGGGCATTAAAGACTAATCCATCAAGTGAGTCAAAGTCGAGTCGGCTAGTCGTGATGATGTCACACACGCAGGAACATGGCGTCCAACACTGAGACACTGTATAAAAGTTTTCTGTAACATTAACAGTCAACACCATTAAACTAAACTAAACAGTGTCTGGTACTTGTAATGGTAATGTGCTGGTAAATTTAAATGCAAAGGGAAGTGGGCAGAGTTTAAGCCGCAACGCTACTCAGCTCCTCAGGACCGGACTCCCAGCAGTGCTAGAGTTAGCATGTTAGCTAGCTGGTACCTTTCAGAACCGTGCAGAACAGATTCCGTTACTGAACTTTAACTCTGACTTGCAGGTTCTGCAGGTCTCTGTGCAGAACGCCGGATCTGTTCCTGTACTTTCACTCCGATTGCAGGTCTCCTGCTGTTTGTGTTCTAGAGTGAAGGATCTCCACATGTGTGTAATGTTTGTCTCTGTTCTCTACGTCTCTCTGGTCTTGTTGTGGTCTCCTGTATAGGTTCCATTTTATGTGCAAATGGTACCCCCCCTTTTATGAAGAGACTAAAGTAATTGGTTAAACCAAGGAACGCGTGTCAGCGTCAGCCAATCAGAGGCAGAGACAAGCGCGGGCAGAGAGAGAAAATCACACGATTAGTTGACCGCTCTCAGAGGCCATCAACTAGTCGACTTTTGTGTTAATGCCCTAGCATATATATATTGATATACTCATTGTGTACATACATACAACTTGTCTACCAAGTCTTCAATTAGTTTACAAATACATATATGTATATATTTTACACTACAATTGTCCATTTTCATATTTCTGGATTGTATAGTGTTCATTTTATACTGTGCTGTTGGTATAGTATTGCATTCTATTCTATTATTTTCTTAATTTTTGCTACTCCTAACTTTGTTCCGTCCACTTTCTGCTGTGACAAAGAAAAATCCCCATTAGAGGGACTAATAAAGGTTTATCTAATCTTAAAAATACAAATAATCATGACTTCAGCACTACATTTAATTTTCAAGCATCCAGCATAGGAACAGATACAGTAAATGAAGAACCACACCCTGAGCACTGAAAACTGTTCCTGCATGGATTGTCATAAATACAGACTCTTACCATCAGTTCCCTTCTTATTTCCTTTCCTTTTCTTCTTTGGTTTGCTGAACGATTCACCTACATCGAGACATTTTCGTTTTTCAGGGACAACCGCCTGTTCTTCTTCTGACTCTTGGTCGTCATCACTGTGAACAGATGTCTCTTCTTGAGTCTTGGCTCCAAAGAAGAGCACTCCATCCAAAGGCTGAAAAGCACCTTTGTTCCGAGTCCTGGTTACCTAACAGTGAGAATTAGATGAATTTTAGTCTTATGACAGGACACTTGAAATATACTCAACATGTTAAAAAGGTGCCTTTTATTAAACATTTTTACACACAACAGCAACGACTTTAGATTTGTTTTGATAAAAATGTGTGTTACTGCTTGTTGTGATTTAATTAAAAAATAATCAGTCCTGCTGTGTCTTCAGCTGTCCTGAAACATAAATGGAACGCCGGTTCTGTTCCTGTACTTTAACTCTGACTTGCAGGTTCTGCAGGTCTCCGTGTAAATTCACTCTGAATTGCAGGTTCTGCAGTTCTCCTGCTGTTTGTGTTCTAGAGCCAGGTTTCTCAACCACTGGGCCAGGGGGGGGACTGATGGGCCGCGAAGGTTTTTGATCGGGCTGTGTGTTTAAAATTGAGACGGGCCATTGGTCCGCATTTGGTTATTGAAGATTATCTAATATGTCCAGGTGGGCCTTTTCAACATGCTCTGATAAATATGTGGGGCTTAATGTTGAAATGGCGGAAAACCATTGTTCTAGAATGAAGGATCTCCACACGTGTGATGTAAGTTCATCTACTCGGCTGCCGTGTCACTTGTCTTGTCGTGGTTTTGTGTTTAGATTCCACTCGCCTCAACACCCATTTACATGAAGGGACTTCAATAATAGGTTAAGTGAGGAAACGCATGTGAGTGTCAGCCAATCAGAGGCTGAGACAGTATTGTGTACACAAGTGCGCGCACAGAGCGTAAAAAAAACATGAATTGTCAACTTCCCTTAGGGGGGTGTAAACTTCTGTCTTTGCCATCGACACTTCAATCAATCTACCTTTCTGTTAATGCCCTACTTTGTAGACACACCTTGAATTTTGTTTTAAAATGGGTCTTTTGTTTATGACCAGGTGTCTTGTCCTGAAGCCTGTTCATGAATCTGCTGTGTGTTTAGCTCCAATATCATTTTCCGGCCACGCCAGCCATGATGTCAACACTTGCTCTGAATCTCCTCAATTATTTAATCAACATCCATTTATGGTTCAGGACAGCTGAACACACAGCAGGACTGTATATTTTTAATTAAATCACAACAAGCAGTCACACACATCTTTACTCTATATAACTGACCTGAGCGTCCAATTATGTGTCCGTTATATGTTTTGCCACATGTTTGTGTTTTACACTTATGGTCCTGATGGTGGGTCATTTTTGTCAGTATGACAGCAAAGCGAGGGAGTAGCTGATATGATGGAGATGGAAGGTGGAACTTTTTACACCACAGTTGCCAAAGAGAATGAAAATGACTGTGGTGAACATGTATTTTAAGAAGAGGGTGCGGTACAAAAGTGAAGGAAAAAGCAGACAGGTTGATTATTTCTTGGGGCAGAGGACGAGTCAGAAAGATTAGAGAGCACTGGAGGACGAGCAAAGTTAAGATTAGAGAGCACTGGATGGTCTGTAGAATGTTTCTGGAGGTTAAAAAGAAGAGGACAGTGAGGATGGAGGAATAGGAGGACTGTAAACTGGAGTTCTGGGAGAAGCTAAAGTAGGGTTTGAGTGATGAGTGGTCTCAGGCATCTTCTCCAGAAGTAGTAAGGAAGACAGGCAAGAAGGTGCTAATGATGGTGAAATGAGGAAAGAAGAAGTGACATTCACACACATTCGTTTTCTAAAAAACTGAACATATACATTTGCACAAGTAGAAGAATAAACGGAAATTTAAAAATTAGATAGATTGTTATGACAGCATATGCAACAATGACGAGCCATTCTACAACGTGATATTTCAGCACTTGACCAACGGATAGCAACTCCTAATTAGCACTTAAAGCAGGGCTACGTCCAACGGTGTTAAGTGCATTTTTGGGAAACGCACATGAAACAATAACAAACGTTCCCGAAATGACTCGTACAAAACACTCTTAAGCGCCAAGATCAATCGTTATCTGGATTCGCATCCCTGATCAGTGGTGTCGTGTAGGTTTATGATCGTGCTGTTTGTTTAGCTTTGTGTTTTTTTTCTCTTTCATATTTATGTCTCTGACATGAACTATTTCTCAGTCAGACAGTTTAAAGTTCTCTCGGCCATTCTCTTGCTGCCAATAAGTCACAGAGGTTTCAAACACGTTTTTGAGATCAGTACTTTGCAACGGCAAAACTGATCACAAAGTTTTATGCAAGCACACTGCAGCGGACATAAATCTAAGCTTTGACACTGGAGCGGTTCTGAATGTATTTTTAAAGAACAGTAGTGTGGATGCAGACACTAATGATCATGAAATACCTGCAAGGATACACAGTTCTAGTCATGGAGGGTCAATTTCCTTCTCAGTTTTGCAGTTCCTCCATTAAAAACCAGGCAGTTAACAGATAAGCTGAACAAGATTTGAGCAGGTATGTGGGGATACACGCAAAGTTGTGTACCGCTGGTTTAGATGATGTATACCCCTTTCTAACGCTAAGCATTATGCTATTTCCAACTTTTAAAAATTACAATAAGCATACACAGCAATAAGAATTATATTACTATAAATAACTCTCCTGTATACCGACTGCTCTGTTACAGTATCCGTATCATTAAGTGGGTTTAAACCTCGGTTTTTCAATAATTTGGTAATTGCTTAACCAGTGCTTTATACAAATAACTGAACCAGCTCTGTGTATTTTAGAATTCTAGAGCATGCACCAAGACAGAGATAGGGTGCGGATAAAAACACTACGTATTTTGAACTATATGAAACAAGAGGGATATAAAACGTCTTTCAACGTGACTATTTACTTCCCAAGATGGCAAGCTAGCTTCCTGACTTACTTGCCTTGTGATTACATAATGACTTTAGTATTAAACACGAACGATATTAGTACATTTTTGGTGGTGGTCTAGTGGCTAGGAGCCTCGCTTCTCGACTAACAGGTTATGGGTTTGAATCCTACCTTCAGTACACTACCACAGGATTCCTGAGCAAAGCCATTAACCCCAAGTTAGGGAGACTGTCACCATGTAGACTGCCCCCTATAGACTGCCCTCTCTCCAAGCCAACTGTCCCCTATATACTGCCCTCTCTCCAAGCCAACTGTCCCCTATAGACTGCCCTCTCTCCAAGCCAACTGCCCCCTATAGACTGCCCTCTCTCCAAGCCAACTGCCCCCTATAGACTGCCCTCACTCCAAACCAACTGTCCCCTATAGACTGTCCTCTCCCCAAGCCAACTGTCCCCTATAGACTGTCCTCTCCCCAAGCCAGGGAGCATGTTCTCTCCCCAAGCAAACTGTCCCCTCTCCAAGCCAGGTAGCCTGTCCTCTCCCCAAGCAAACTGTCCCCTCTCCAAGCCAGGAAGACTGTCCTCTAAAGTCAACCGTCCTCGCCCCACACCAGGCAGAATGTTCCCTACAGACTGTCCCCTCCCCAAGCCAGGGAGACTCTCCCCTATAGTTAGGGAATTAAAGTCGTTTGGATAATTATGTCTCATAAATGCCGTAAATGTAATGGGAATGTCTAGATATCCGGGCGTACTGGTTAAGTATTCGTTAGGAAATCCGCGAGTGTTTAGTTCGAGTGTTTAACATGTGCCATAACACGTTAGCCGTGGCTAACTCCACTTAGCTAACAGGGGTTCATGCCCTTCCGCAGCACCTCAAAAATTAGCACTCACGAAAAAATCTACACATAAAGAATAAAAGACACATAACCATCACCTTAAACCGTTCCGCATCTTTGCCAAACCGTTTGAAATCAAACTTCGCGCCACCTCCGAGCTTCTTGAACAAGTCCACCGCGTCCATTGAGCCACGGTACTGGTGCGAGGCAGAAGGCCTGACTAATCGAGTACACGTGGAATCCATAACAAGTAGCTCGACGATTGATTATTACAAGTTTTGACGTACTCCCTGATGTTTATTTTATTTATTTATCGCCACAAGTCATAAATATGAGAGACCAGCGTTTCACACGATCAAAATATAAATACAAATAAATAAATACAAATTAAAATAAGTAAATAAAACGTTTCAACAACAACAATAATAATATTATTATTAAATAATAATAATACTTATTATTATTATTGTTATTATTATTATTATTACTATAATAATTAAAATTATAATTATAATAATTTCTTATAATAATAGTAATAATGATTTTTAATAACGAAATTAAAACGAAGAAACCAATCAAAAGTATTGTGTCATCCCGTACATTAACTACATTAAAGTATTGTGTCATAGTACTCAAGAAGCGAGACACAAGAAGTCACATAACACCGTACCTTCGTAAATGATGTGAGGTTTACATTCTTCCCTACTGCAGGAGGCGAACTCGTTAGACACATCCATGGATTTTAATAACACTGCATTACAGGGATATATCTTATGCAGAATCTTAAAAAGTATTTCATTTATTCTGTTGAAAATGTAAAATGCAAAAGGTAGTTATCTCCAGTTTTTATATCTGCATCATAAACATAGTGATTTAAAATAAGAGATCACTAATTTTGAGCTCGGACAGCATCGCGTATAAAGGTATTATTGCATTTTATATCCAGAACAAGGCAAACAGCAGCGATTAAATTAAGAACGAACTAATAATGACAACTCTTGAATTAAATAGAATCTTCTTGTTCAGTAGCTCTGGTTTTAACATTGTAACACGTAAAATAAGAAATAAGAAATATTGAATATTTTGAGTTTATTCTACTCACTACAGTGTTTATTTTAAGACATTTTCCCTATTACAAGAAATCTTAGAGATTATAAATATTTTGCTGCACTGGCAGATCATTTCATTTGGGTAAATTTTTTTTATTATGCTTCTAAATCATTATTTACACTGTATTATCTTCTTATATGTGTGTGAACGTTGCGTGATACTTTTACTGTTACCGAGGACCTTCCTCATAAAGAAACTTCCTGAGACGTCTGAAAGAGATCTTTCCACCTTCCATCCTCACTACGTTCTTCAGGAGGACCATGGAAAGTCTTCTGAGCAGCTGCATCACTTTGATCACGTGTTCACATTTAACAAATTCACACTTGCTACTAAAAATTAACCAGTATGAAACCGAGCAAATCTTTTTCTGAAACACAGCAATGCCATAGCAAATGCTCTCTTATGCTGTATATGCTGCTCATTAATACAGAGCATGTCCTCATTAAACACACAAAACAGATCTTTTGCAGTGGTTGGTTTGTTAAGGAAATTAATGATAAAATGAGAAGCCTTCTCCACTAGAGGGCGCTGTAGCCGCTGGTAAAATCTAGTGTCTGGGTTCCAGTGGATTAATGTGTAGTGATGTAAAATAAGAATCAACACGTTCACACATAAGCAAGAAAATACTCCAGTACGTAAAATAATTAAGGTTAATAAAAGGAAAATATCTGGCTCTCGTGAGTTTAATTAGACTTTCTTGATCACTGGACTTAGCAACAAATCAGAAAACTAACCAAAAAAACCCCAAACAAAACTAAAAGGTTGACATTTGCCAATCATAAAAAAAGACTTGTTGTGTCCATTTAGAAATAAAGCAGACTTCTGCACATGCGCGTGCACACACACACTCTTCAGGTGTCATGCAAATAAATAATATCTCTGAAGCTTTTACTTCTGTAAAATATAATGCTTGTATTTCCTCTGGGTTCTGCCTTTTTGTGTTACTTTGTATTGTTTTGTGAAAATAGACTTAACATGACACAAAGTAAACTGCTAGTGGGATATAAAAAGTAACAGGAGAATTTTCAAATATTGTTTCAATTACACAAATCTTATATTCCCCACATACAGGGGCCAGTCTCCCTGGAGCAACTTGGGTTTATAAGTCTTGCTCAGGAACCCAGTGGTGGTGCGCTGGATGTAAGAATCGAACCCATGATATTTTGATCCAGAGACAAGAATCCTACACACTTGGCCACATGTTTCTTGCCTTGAAGTGGGAATTTCAGATGTTTCAAGAAATATTTCAGACTCTTTGCAGACACCTTTTTGTAACTTGTGGTAGTTTAAACACGTCATTTCTTCTAGCATTCTTTCTTTGTGATTTTCAATGTATTCTCACTCGTTTTGGTTAGGTGCTAAGATTTTGTTTCCAGTTCCTCCAGCACAATTTGATCCTCACGGTTCTTTTTTTAAAGAGAAAGGTCAGTTCAGTTCGTTCTAATTTGTCCGGCACTTTTGTCAACAAAAGATTTTGTTACAAAGCAGCTTTACAGAAATCCTGGTTCAGACTCATAATGAGCGAATCAGGAGCAACAGAGAAAAAAAAGAGAAAACACACACACACACAATCACACACAGAGTCTCTGTGTTCTCAGAGTGGGAATTTAGTGCTGCCTCACAGCCACTAAATGTCACACAGTTCCCACTGCAGCTCGTTTCCTCCCGGGAACAGATGTCGTCCGTCATTAAGACTTCACTCCAGGACCTCAAACCCAATCAACATACATTCCAATCTGTCAATAAATTAAAGCTCTAATACATTTTTAGAGCTCAATTCAGGAGATCACAGCCCCAACGGTTACTAAGTCAAAGTCAAGGAGAACTTTATTGTCCCCTCAGTTAATTCACTTGTTACTTATTCATTCAGTTGAATGCTTTGCTTTGGCCAGATGTCAGAACAGCCCAAAGCCAGAAGTAGATCAGTTGTACTGACAGGGCTGTTTGAAGTCTTTGCCAAGGATTTAGAGTTTATTTTTTAATACTATCCCTGAAAATTATAGGAAGCTCCTTCTGTGTCATTTGTAGCTGCTACTTGTTTTGGGAAATCTTCCCAACCAAGTCTCATAGAATGACACCAGGTGCTATTTATGATAGATTTGTGAAAAATCTTTATTTATGTTTGTCAGAAGTATTGTTGACCACATGTACATGTATTCTAGACAGAAAAGTCACTGCAGGCCAATCGCAACATTAAAAGGAAAATGGATGGGAAGAAATTTGACCAATTTTCCTTATACTTCCTGCACTTTCTTTCCCGATTTCACATTTTAAAATGTTCTTCACACTTTTGGTTCTTTCTCTGTACGTTCTGAGGGAACCATTTTTTGCGACTAAATGTTTGAGTGTAGACCTGCTTGTCCTGTCCAATAACCATTTAGGAGTCTTAATTTATATAAAAAACCCTTAATTTTTCCAAATGTGAGAGTCAGGGTGTTGGTTTTATACTCGCTGAAAGAAGCAGGACACACACAGAGCAGCAGAGAAACTCTCCTGCTCTGTAGTGAGGAATTAACTAGACTCAGGGGACAGTGTGAACAGGGAGATTTTTCTTCGTGAGGCTGAACGTAAGACAAACAATTATCTTTCGTCTCAAGTATCACCGACAAACTGCTGTGACTCAGATCACCATGTCCTAAAATCTTTTATTTTTTCATTTGGCATTAAAATAACATCAGCGAACGGTCCTGCTCCTGCGGGGTAATTTTGTATTATTGGATAACAATTAATGAAAAACTAAAGAAAATAATACAAAAATAAGTGACAAATTTGAGTAATAATCTTAAAAAAATACAGTACCTTTCAGGTCCAGCATTCCTCTAAAGTCTGTCTACATTATCGTTTGACATCTATATATTTTCAGTACTTTGCTGAAATATATTTAAATAATCTGTTTGATATATTTTTTTTTTCTCGTTTCTTTACATTTATTGGTTCTTTCATTGTAAAGCAAACGAAGAATACATCAGTTATAGTGTTATTGTGTATATTTAGTAACACATAACTGTTATTGATTTAAGGTTTTGACGTTTTGCTTCAGATCCGCATCTGTGGTCCAGCAAGGATGAAAGTGAAATAGTTCAACTCTGGATGCTCTTTATGCTCTGGAAGATTAGAATCTCTGACCATTCAGATCCACTCTAGTTGGGTCAGAAGCGAGAGAGGTGTTGCTCCTGATAAAAAGTGTTAAGGAATATTCAAAAAATGTGTGATGAAACGAGTTGAAACCACAGGGGATGCTCTCATGTGAAACTGCACTAATATGTTCCTTGTTTCAGGTGATAAACAAAACCTTTATTAGTCCCACAAAAGGGAAATTTGCATTAGTATGGTGGATAGAACAAATCTTCTTCCTCATTCGGCTTTTCCCTTCAGGGGTCGCCACATCGAATCATCTGTCTCCACCTAGTCCTATCTTCTGCATCCTCTACCCTCACACCAACTAACTTCATGTCCTCTTTCAGAACATCCATAAATCTTTTGGGTCTTCCTCTCAGCCTCCTGCCTGGTGGCTCCAACTGCAGCACCTTCTACCTCTGTAATCATCGTCTCT
>JBBKCR010000022.1:3528477-3539174 GCA_037577295.1 Ladigesia roloffi
AATAACATTTCAGACATCGTTAATTAGAATAATGCCTGGCAACAATGCAATTGCATCTAGTAACAAACATATTTTGGTGATCTACTTAAAGATAGTTTAGTTTTTAATATGCCATCTGCTAGTATGATGACGACGCGCTGCACAAAATAGCAATGATGGGTTGCGCCAGTGACGAAAGCATGTTGCGCCGTGTGCATTATCGGGTCCAGAGTCCTCTTCAAATGAACAGAGTGTGAACATAAAAAGAACCAAGTCCCCTTCAAATGAATTCAGTGTGAACATATGAGTGCCTGGCTTGTTCACTTTTTTGACCACTTTTAGATGACTGAGTTTGGTTCTTTTAATAAAGACTATAGGTGAGCATCAGGATGTATCAGTCTCCTGCTTTCAACATTTAACCTGTGTCGTACATATTTAAATTGGTTTAACCTGTTGTGCAAATA
Source organism: Ladigesia roloffi (assembly GCA_037577295.1). Classification (NCBI taxonomy): domain Eukaryota; kingdom Metazoa; phylum Chordata; class Actinopteri; order Characiformes; family Alestidae; genus Ladigesia; species Ladigesia roloffi. Next base: position 3,528,921 of record JBBKCR010000022.1, read on the forward strand.
TCCAATGCATAAGTATGCACAAATGGGGAGACAAGTTATAGCATCAATTTTTACAAAGACTTTAGCATATCTTTGGGATTCTCCCATTTCTAGAGACCTTCAGAACATTTTCTTGGGCACAGAAAGGATATAAATATGTAGGAGTAAATATGTCCTCAAAACTAGAGTATTTGCTGGACCTTAATTAACTTCTACAAAAGGTCATATAGAACCTGGACAGATATGGACAAGAATGGTTAGTCCCAAATCAAATATTTTTGAGCAGTCCAGACTAAATGTATGATCGGTTTGGTACATGTACACAATAATAGCATTTGGAGTTGGAAATTTTCCACCCAACTCTAATAACTTATCTATAACTGTAAAAGATTTGTAGAATGGGAAATTAAAGTGTATGTTATCAGTCATATTTATGGGCTTGGAAAGATATTAAGAACTGTACTGAATAAAATATCTCTATTGTCACATTTTGTGGGAAAGAAAAAGTAAATGTAAACCCAAGCTGGCTCAACATGGGAAACTACTGCAGGATTGCAGGGCACCAACCAATCAGCAGCAAGGAGAAATGAATGATGCTCTGGTATGAGAACTTTCAAACCTCCCGCCTTCGATTACTGGGTTATAATCCCAAAATGTGTTGGTATACAATTGCTTTGTGATCTTTTGACAGTAGAGAATAAAATTATGGTAATAATGTATACGGATGTTTAGCTATATTTACAATAATATTTATTTAACAAAATTAGCAAATAATTTTTTCTTAATTTAACACTAAAATGCATGAAAAATTCCACAAAAAGATATACAAATTGTGGCGGATATTTGCAGGTTTTGCAAATTTGCAAGGGTTTCCACAAACAATTATTAGTTATGTTGTAAAAAAAATTCCTTGGAAAACTGAGGCTGCGAAATCTGAACCACACTTTCACAGGGCTACACTCTACTCCAAAAAAGGAGGGATCCAAATTCAAGACTTAAGTTATTCACTGATGGCACCTTTAAATCTTTTTTCATTTTAAACAAATAAAACTACTTACAGAAAAGACCCCAATATTGAAAGGAATAATTTCTGAAATCACATTACTGGTTCACACTGACTCAAGATTTTGGTAAAGCCCTAGATGATGGCCAGTGAGGATGTATACTATTTACCATGCTGTTTATTCATGTAATAAAATCATGGAGCAGAATTATAAACACACACACCAAATCTAGCCCAAGCCAATTTGGCTACACACAATATATCCTTAGGTATCCCCATTGTGTCCCTGATGCAAAGTATATATAGGCTCGTGTGTTTGGACCTGTATGGTTCTGTAGAAGTTTTGGAATGCAATACATTTTCTGTTAAAGTACTAGTCTTCACATACAAGATCAGATTTGTTCCTTTTTGGTACAGACATGGATGGTAAACTGGCGTTCTTTTTTATCTAATATGCTGAATCATGTCTTATATAGCACACAAATTATATTATGTGGAACATGAATAAACAACTACTTCCTACTTTTAACATTTGTACACAAGTGTTAAATGAGATACTCCCTCTGGAAAAGTAAATCTATTTTTTAAGTTATGGAAACCCTTGTATACTGATGGCTGTATATTAGAGCTTTGATCTGGCCCAAAAATGAAACCCGACCCAAGCCCGAACACCTTGTGTCTGAGTCCAGACCGGCCAAGCACATTAACCCTAATTATTATCAGCACTAGCCTGATTTAAACCAGACAGTTTTTCATACGTGGTCTATAAATGCTTGGTCACGGCCCAACCTGGCCCTAGGGTAGTGTCAGGAAATATTGGCCTCACCCAACCCACATTACCGTAAAAAATTCAAGCTGTGCTATTTATAAAGCTAATATTTCACAACCTCTTCATTTCTCCATAAAGTAAAAACATTTCATTGAAAAAGTAAATGTTCTGTGCGAGGCCTCAAAATCTTTGACAGATGCACAGAATCATATATCCCAGTAAAAAAGTAAACACCAAAATGGTACGCACAATAAGGAAAAACTGTACTGGACATTCAAACTTTATTTAAAAAGGACGGGAGAGGGGGAAAAACTATACAAATTGGAAATCACAAATAGCCACCTGAGAATATATCTCAAAATGCATAAGCACTTCTTATATTTGAACCACTAATTAAACTACGAAACCTCCTTCAAAATTACACTCCCAGCCCACCCACCATGAACCCTAAATCCACCTATTTACCAAGCTCCTCATGTGGATTCCATCCAAAGCAACTGATCCGGCCTCCTGGTTCCTGGCTTTGTTCCAATTTACCGAAAACCCATATCACAATACAAAAAAAACCGGCAGGATCCTGTCAGTGTGCACATCTTTGGTTTGGCTCCACAAAAAAGCCAAAAATTAAATTTGGTTCTACAAAAGCCAATTTTTCCGCTTTTTGATAACTCCATTAATTGCGGTTTGGCGAGGGGGTGTGGGGCTGGGGTTGGGATCCTCTCCTATGGTTCCCGCTCCCGGTAAATTGATCCCGCTCCATGTATGTAGCCATCCTTATCCTAATCCTAATCCTGCTCCTGATCCTGAACTGATCCAATGATCCGGCTCCAAGGATCGGGAAACAGTGAGCCCCTCCTCCAATCCAAACCTTTGAATACTAACAAAATCAAAAAAAGAGGGAGGCAACAAGTTAGAATCACAGCTAAATCAAATACTTGTGTGTAACTAATCAGTGCTATTGTTCCCTCCTTCTCAAAGCATTAATATAATAGTGTACAAGGCAATGGTTTGAAACCACAGAATCTTACACACCAAATTAACATATTGTGCTATAATCAGACACATAGCAAACTCTTTTGCGCATTAGCAATTCCAACTGGAACAAATGCAGAAGGCAAACCTACTTTTATCAGTATCTACTGAGATGTTTGTCTTGTTGCTCTACAGTGTCTCAGTCCCAGCCCAGTTCAGATGACAAGTAATATGTTTTGTCTTTTGGATAAGCAAAATAGTAATAATAAAAATACAAATTCTGTACTGATGTGTGCATGAGCATGGCAACATTCAGACAAAAAAAACAAACAAAAAAACAAAAAAAACCCAAAACCACCTCCAAAAACAAACAAAACACACAAGCATGCTTGGCAGAACTAACCAGTGAGAACAAGGAAAGAAAAAAAGGGGTGTTAAACGAGGGGAAATGGCACATAATGAATTAATTTCCTAAGAATATTTAAAAGAAAACAAGTAAAAAAAAAAAAGTCCTGCCATTTTAATGTGACTAAATACACTTGTACTCATACCATTGCCACAACTGAAATGCCTGCTCCATCTCCTCCGAATACGCTTTATCCTAATATGAATGAACTCTGCTTGACAATCCTTTATTCCAAAGCATTCTTTAATCCTGCTCTTCTGTTGTCTATAGAAAGACACACGAAAAGGTAAAAATAGAACAGTTTTGCAACAAAACCCTTAACCAAAAATCAATTTCCCCCCACCCAAATGAGCCCATTACTAAACACAGTGGTAATTCCTCAAACATGCCATTTGAACATTTCCCTGTTTAGCATATATACAAATAAGTCTGAAAATCCAGTTATAATATGGATGCAGAACACAAAACACAATAGGGAAAAGATAAGAGACAGGAAAGAACACCAGTGAGGGATTTTGAAAAGGAGGGAAGAGGAAGACAAGAGAATATCAGCCTTCTTGTTAGCCAAATTATTTTTTTTTAATCTTTTTTTTTTTTAAAGAAATTAAACTTTAGTTAAACTGGGTCATGGAAGGACAGAACAAGTCAAGAAGGCAATGAAGTACAACACTGGGTCCAGCAGAGGGTAACAGAGGGTGTATGGCTGTGGCTGGACAACAAGTGTTTAAGTGGGTGCTTAGGTGCGGGATCGAGAACGGCTGTGACGGGGAGAGTAACGTGGCGATCCTCTGCTGCGCCGTGGTGAGTAGCTGCGGCTGCGACTGTTGCTCCGACTGCGACTCCTGCTGTGGCTGCGAGAACGTGAGCGCCCATAACTTGGGCTGCGGGGACCATCCACCTTTACACGGATGTAAGCTGTCTCACCCTGGAGAACACACAACAAACCTCTTTCTAACAAAGAATGAGTAAAGGTGTCCTATTCAGGACAGACTTACCCCTTGCTGACCTGAAAGAAAAGTTATTCCTGTCTCTGTAAAGACCCACTAAAACTACAGCAAATTTACTGTAACAAGGCAAACTCGCATGATTTTGCTAACACCACAGCAGCGGACAAATTTGGCAGTAAAAAGGAGCTGGAACAATTCTGTCTGGAAAATGCACTACCCAATAGCAAATCACTTACATTGATATGAGCATCCTAAGCCATTCCTTGGATCCTCCTAGTCCATGTGGTTCCACCATGTGTTTCTGACATGAACCTTACCTGTACATTTCCAAATCCTTAAGCTATGCCCTGTTCTCTACTGTCCTTTCCAATGGCGGTTCCCATTAATATACTCAGACCTACCTCATGTGACCGGAACTTAGTGTTATCCAGCTTTCGAACAGCGTAGGTCATATCTTCTTTGCGAACAAACTCCACAACACCGGTGCCATCTCGGAATACATCAGCGTAACATACATCACCTGCTTCACGCATGTGATCCTTCAGGTCCTGCCAGCTTCCGCTAGGAGGGAGTCCTGTGTAAATGCAAACTCATTAGCAGAAAGCCTTTTTGCTGATTGTTTTAAAATTACCACATGTACCCAGCTGCCACAGACAATTTATGTAATGCACCAATGTAAAACATATGTAATACATAAAATACTGGACATTGGCATCTGCACAAACCTTTTTAAATTAAGTTTACTCCATTCAAGAAATGCAAACCTGACACACAACAATTCAAATAAGTTCATAAAAACTATTTAAACTCTAAATACTGACACCACTGACCTGAAACTATGACCCTGTACTCAGATCGTCTGGAAGGAGGGCCATATCTGCCTCTAGGGGCCCCAACTCCACCTCCACCTCCCCCTCCCCCTCCACCTCCACCTCTTCCACCACCTCTGCCACTCCTAGGGAACTCCACCCGCAAACGGTAGCCATCATAGTCATAGCCATCTCGTCCATACACTGCATCTTCTGCATCTCTGGGGGAACAAAAATAATTAATTACAGCCAAGCTGTGTTAAAGAATATTTCAGAATTAAACATTAAATAGAACGTTAGTATTTAATATCTAGTGGTAAAAGTAAGCAACCTCTGAATCCTTTGGTATGCTGAAAAAACTTTCCAACACTACACTGTTGCATTTTGAAACAGACCAAAGATAAAAAGCTGTTTCTCTTTTCGTTTAGACTCGTTTATTCAGCAGCTTCATTGCGACTTGAGAAAATGCATGCATTACAAAAACGACAAGGTATTTACAAGAAAAACAAAGAACGCAAATTTTTCAAAACCTTCTTCTATTTATAGACAGGCAGCTATATATTTGCATGGAAAACACATGGAAGAAAGACCCACAAAAAACAGTCTGTATCTTTTTAATTCACTTCCGAATTTATATTTGAGTTACATTAACACATTAGTACGCAATAAAGTAACGGCGATGTAAACAAAGATTCACAAGGACAAATCAATTAAAATGTCACAAAAATCGTTTGTTTTTGTTTGTATTCAGTCGCTAAGCATATACCTATGTACGTCTTAAAACACAGAACAATCGTTGCTTCAAAAAACGTTTCTCTAAAACGCCCGTGCACACAAAATTCTAGCACGTTACCACACACCAAACAGATTTTGTTCTAGCAGTGGCACATCTGGATTGCACCACTTCTCAATAACATATCGATCATGATGTAGCAATATAAAAACAAAAATATAACAATCATGCTTATGATGCCTATATACATTAGACCGCCTCCTCGCCCCGGAGACCGAGGACACCACCACCCGCCTGAAAAGAGGCGCTTTTTACCTGGGATCTTCGAACTCAACAAACGCGAAAGGTGGTCCTCCTCTCCGATTTTTCAGGTCGATGTCACGAATGGCCCCGTATTTGTAAAAGACGTCTTCGACGTCCTTCGTGCGGATGTCGGGAGGCAAATTCCCGACGTAAATTCGACAGTCGTTGTTTCCCGCAGGACCTCGGATCACACCACCGCCAGACATATTCTAAAAGGAGAACAAAACCAGAGAAAACACTATTACCTTTACCGAATAACGTATCCCAGTAACACGTGTCGTCTTTAGTTGGTAATTAATAAAAGTACAAGTTATGCAGTAATTCTACCGGACAAAATTATCCTTTAGATCTCAACAGCTCGATTGAGAAATGTATCCACCAAAATGGCGCCGTCTCTTCTACCTGCTTGGCGGAAGAACACATTAGCGAAGAGGCGCAAGACCGATGACCGCTCAGAGGACTTTTACACAAGAAAAAAAGCATTCATTAGGAAAGTTTGTGTTCCTATAAGTTTTTTATCTTATTTTGTAAATTAATATTTAATTATCTAAGGTTCGACAAAACAATAATTTTATGTATGATTTATTTATATAATTTTATCAACAAAAATAACAGAAACAAACAAACCCTCAGTAGCACAATCACACAAAAGAGAAAAGTATTAGGTACAACAAAGTTTCCTACCACTGATTTTAGGCCTATGAACACAACAACAAAATGAAAAAAAAAAAAAAATTAAAACTAACTTATTTTAGAAAATTTAACCTTAGAACCACAAAGTTTGTAATATATTCAAACGTCATAAAGGAAAAAGCATCCATTATCGAGAGGGAATAAGAGGGAGTGTTAGGGGTCTCACAGGAAGAGTGGAAAAAACTACAAGTTCAACAAATAAGATGCACAATACCGTCCAATTGCAGCGCCTCAACGCCATACGTCACCTCAGTTCTATGCCATCAGTTCTTGGCCAGCAGTTTCAGAACGGAATTTTATGGGCGGGGACAAACCAGTGTAAACAATGGCGGAGGATTATATGGTAAGTTTGAGTCTTATGTTAAGTTTTAGATTGCTAAAAGGGATGAGCGAGTACAGCATTATCTGTATCTGTATCTGTATCTGTTAACCAGATTAATTATCTGTATCTTATCTGGACTCGGACTGGGCGGTGCATATCCAGGAAGTGGGCGGGGTTTAACCAGGAAGTGGGTCGGGTTGTCTTGAAATAGGCGATGCGTTAATCTGAATGTTATTTTAGCATGCAATTGATTTGTATTGATCAGAAATTGTTATATTTATTGCTGATTAGAAAAATATTTACATGACAGCATTAGCATTGAGCTTCAGATCATTGGTTTTGATCATGATAACAAACAAACTATATACAGAACAAGTTTTGCAAAAAGGAATACAACACATGCGGTTGCAATTATGAATTAAATGTAATGAATAAGAGTTTTCATCTCACCATAATTCTTTGTTTTGAACTTAAATTTTTTTATGATCATTGTGATTTATTTTGGTTTTATTTATTTATTTGTTTCCACACCAGGTATGTGTGTGTGTGTGTGTGTGTGTGTAACTTAATTCGTAAAATTATTTATAAAACAACTACCTTTATTATTTTTTTATCAAATACAGCAAGAAAGTGTCACTCAGGGTGTGAAGTAACAAAAAAAACTCGATGAGAGGGGGAGAGAGAGAGAGAGCTCCCCTAGAATTGCTCCTGGCCCCCCCTATGCCCCCCCTGCTCTGAACAGCCAAATATGTAAATATAATAAAAAAAAAATCTTGACATGCAAAACGAAACTAACACGACTATACTTAAAGCGCTACATGCGCGCACTGACACACATGTGCTGACAGACCCCACTGCAGACAGAGACAGTCAGCTACACAATGAGAATTTTTATTCAATCTGAGCACAGATATTGACTTGTATTACTCGTATGATACTCTTACTCATCGAAAGTGCTTTATCCGTACCGGATACTCGTTTCAGCCGAGTATCCGGCTCATCCCTAATAGCAGTCCATCTAATTTTTGATTTCCGCTTATTCTTCTACTTGTGTGAATGTATATTCAACTCGAATAACATAAAAAGTCCTGCTATTTCTTCTTGAGCAAGTTTAAAAACATAAATTATCTGGAAATGTGGTACTGTCTTGCTCCAATCTCGCATAAAACAAATTCTAATAGTCCTTGCCCGAAATGACATCAGCATCATTTTTGAGAATTATATGAAACCTTAATTATTTAGGTAGAGTTATTTATCATTTACAGCATTTAGCAGACGCTTTTTTATCCAAAGCGACTGCCATTCCTAACTACAGGGGACAGTCTCCCTGGAGCAACTTGGGGTTAAGGGTCTTGCTCAGGGACCAAGTGGTGGTGCTGGGGGAACCCAGGACCTCATGGTCCAGAGGCAAGTACCCTAACCACTGAGCTACCTCCACCCCCTATCAATGTCTTTATCAACAATTGCTTATCTCAAATCAAATTAAATAAGTACGTAACGAAATAAATAAGCTCTTACATTTATTTCTAAAAAGTTTAGCCTAATTATCTTCACCCAACGTTCATTTACTAATAGGACAACTATTTAACCCTCTGGCTGTCCTCGTTTTTGCTACCTTTTCAGCGTCCTCGTGGCCAAAAATGGCAACCTCTTGTTTACATTCCCAAAATGTTATAAAATGAATATATATTAAATATTTTTAAACTTTCACCAACTTGATTTCTTAGATTAGCATCAGTCCTTGTCATGAAAAGCAAAAATTCATTTAAATTAAGAATTTTAACAATTTAAATGCCAGTTAGATGCCCGAATCCTAATGGTTTATGAAGGGTGAAAAGCATAAAAAAGTTTTTTTTAACCAAGTAATACATCCAACCTAATCTCAGCTAAAGATATATCAATAATTAGCAGTATCAGTGACTTATATACATTATTATATTTTTAAGCAATGACAGAAAAAGCATAAAAAACTCACACTCAGCGTCCTTGTGGCCAAAAATGGCCACCTCCTGTTTATACTCTCAAAATGTTAACAAATTTATATATATTACATTTTTTTTCAACTTTCACCAACATGATTTCTTAAATTAGCATCATTAACAAAAATTCATTCAAATTAAGAATTTTTGGCACTCACTGCACCTGCATAAACTCCAGGACAGATTTACAAACAGTGCCAGAGTTTGTTGTTGATGCCATTTTGCCTAGGAAACTCAAAGATCAATAGACTGACAAAAATAAGTCATTGTACCTTGGAGGTTTGATCAATTTATTTCACCCTGTCCTGCAAATCTTACATATATGTGCTGCAATTTATTTCACACAAACCATTAACTGTCATCCTTGAGGTCAACCCTCTTTCAAAATTGTGTCGTTCATTTGCTCCATTTGAGTGCAGTAGGCATCATACCCCCCTATTGGATACTAAGAATATTATATTAAATTGCTCGCTTGGCCAAATATGGAAAAAATCTGGTAGAAAACAATAAAAACTACATTTTTCAAGTGTTGAGTTTAGAATGAAAGCTTCGTAATCCAAATTGGATGATTTAAAAGTGTAAATAACAAGGAATTAATAAATGTGGTTTTAATAGGTTTCAATTGGCCAAAAATGGCCACAAAGGCGCTGAGTGTTACAATTTGATGTATGGAGTTCATTATTGTTTTTTTTTTACTGAGTTGAAGTTAAAAATTTAAAGATCTAAAATAACTCCACACCCTTGGGAAGTTTCATTTCATTTGCATTAACACAGCTAATATGGTAAACAAAAAAGAGAGTGAAGAGGCCAAAAATGGCCAGAGTCAGAGGGTTAAATAAGCACACACCTAGGGGTAGACACTAGAAAATGGCTGAAACCAAAAAACAAAGAAAAGACATTTTTTTTAAAGTGGAAATTAATATTAGTTTAGAGGACATGGAGCGACAATAATGGAGCGATAATTTTCAGCATGTTTAAGGGCAGTCATACAAATAAAGAAAAGCAAACAGTCTGGGACAATATTGCTACAAAACTTTGTATACATTTTTTTTATTCGTTATTATTTCTATATGATATTGTGTAATGAGTAGAAAATAGAAATTAATAAAAATATACGTACAAATAAAATGAAAAATGACTGAAGAGAAGTAAATTGTAGGTGCAATTTGCAAGTTGTCCAGCAGGTGCCCTCATAACTGATGCACTTCAGGCTGTACTGTTACTCCAGAGCCTTTGTAGATCTATGAAGAATTTCAAGTGCTACTTAAAGGGATAGTTCACCCCAAAATGAAAATTTGATGTTTATTTGCTTACCCCCAGGGCATCCAAGTCGAAGGTG
>JBBKCR010000022.1:3545185-3570747 GCA_037577295.1 Ladigesia roloffi
ATCTGTGAAAAGGGGAGCCAAGCTCGGTAAGTTTCGGTGGTCTTCCACCATAATGGGAGACCAAGCAGGATGACAACTGCGGCTATGGCCAGGGCAGCATGTTTCCCTCGCTGCTTTTCTGCAGTTCTCAATAAAATACAGACATTTTAGGGCCATACTGATTACTTGCTATATGCATATCAACACGGGTTACGTGGAGACATAAAGAAAGATACATATGATACATATGTTTGAACGCCCAATTTGAAGCCCATAACAACTCCAGCCCTTAACAACCAAGACCCGGAACGGCAGCTGAGCAGAGCTACAAATATTCGCACCCATGTAGGCGTTCCAAAAACTGTCTTTTATAAGATGCAAGAGAAAAAGACATACAATTAATTTACTGACATGTAAAGTGACAAGCATGGGAGACAAGAAGTCATTTATAAATTACCCACCAAGCTCGAAAATAGCCATTGCTGCATGAGCGTCCCACCACCCTCAACCCTAACGCAGAGAGCGAACCAATCAGAACAGAAAAGGGGCGGAGTAATCGATGGACGGAAGCCTTTATGGGACAATTGTGGTTCAAAGCCGGCTCGATGTATCTCCTGCTCAACAATTAATGCCTTACGTAGTGGTGACGTATTTTTGACAGTAGGGCAACGTTTGTGTATTCGTATTCATACTGAAGTAAGTGTAATCGTAAAGCTTCATTTCGTAATTGTATTTCTAGAAGTAATAACAAATCAACTGTATTTTGATGAAAAAAATACATTTTATGTACGACTGAACTCATTCAAGAGTTTACAAATATTTATTTTTTGCACAACTATAGAGTAATACGTACGGATTTCTATTTTATGGATACAAAGATTTTGATCCATAGTTACGTGTTACTTCCCTAACATATCTATAGCTTACACAAACGTTGATCATACAAGACAAAACTGTAATGCTATAAGGAACAGAAAAGTTTAATTGATTGTTTACCTGTGTCTTTAATCTATGATACACTCACCTCGCCTCTTATCTGACAAGTTTTCGGGTTTCAGTCATTCATTCATCACCTGACAGCCCATTTAGCCAACCAATGCAGGCTGAGCTGGAAAGAGAATTGATTAGTTAATCTCTCAAATCTTCGGGCTTGAGTCGTACGTTCATCACGTGACGTATTCAAGAACGACCCATCACTAATCCCTGTATAGTTACAATATTATTAAGATAATCTACAATATTTTTGATCGATTTGTGCCATGTGTAATTGTTTTAATTGAAATTTTGAATATTATCATTTTTTTCTTTAGGGTCATAAATAACCTTACAAAGGCTTTTTTTTTACAGAGGCAGTCGTTCCTTTTTTATTCAATTTTAATTTGTTTGCTGGAAGTTCTCTTTGTACCAAGAACTGTGTTTTTTATTGTTAATTTCACTTAATTTGAATTTTAATTTCCTTAAATCACTCAGGATGTGTTCCTGGGGTGAAACATCATACTCGTTCTCTAATGTTTTTATCTTTTGCCCAAGTTCTGATATAGTTCAGTTCTATAATCTTTTTTCATGTCATCTTTTCTGAACAGAAATGATTTCTTATGGAGTAAGAAATTATTTTACCCTTTAAGAATTCTTCCAGTATACCTGCATAAAAATACTAAGGAACAGATTTTCTTATTTTCTATATAAGAAGGAGAAATGTAAACACACAAATAAAAAGACATTAATAAAATACCTATTATAGTATTATTATTGTTACTTTACTCTTAAGGTAGTAAAAAAGCATTTGGGGTAAACTAATCAATGCTTTTTCAAACCAGAAATGTAATTGTAATGACTTACCTGATTGGTGCTTAGTTAGATACATGAACTCATGCTTCAAGTGCATTAAAGCCTTCTTCCAAGATAGTATACTCTACATATCTAATCAAATAGCAGGTGGAACACCCTCACTATTTCTGGATGTGACCCAGCCATGGCTATTCCTGTGTTATGCCTACGAAAATGTTATTACAAAGATGTTGTAATGACACCATTTGTATGCAAGCAAATGTCCTGTTTCATTTGTAAATCACTGTAGTCTCTCTGTGTACAGTGGGCTCTCTCCTACAACAGCCCACAATAGATAGAAGCAACAGCAAGAAACACCACGAGTAACCATAGATGTACTTTTAAATTATGCTCATGCACTCCACAGAGAAGTGTCAATGTGGCGGTAGTAATAATTCATGTTAATATTAAAATTTAGTGGGTATGGAATCAAGTGGACAGAGACTAATTCAAATTACCTTAAACTACTACTCCCAGTGTTCTACTGAGCAGGAAATACAGCAAAAGATCCCAAGCTGGTGGTACACCAGGACCAGTGTTGTGAAACATTGTACTACTATACACTTTAAAATAGGACACACTTAATGAACAAATGGATGCTCTTTTGTTGATAAGTACTTAAGATAAAATAAGCAGGACATTTGGACCAACGATAAGAGGCAAATGTATTAATAATGTTTCTGGAAAGCATTTATGGCACATTAGCATGCTACATTCTTCAGCAAAATAAAGAAATTCACAGGGAGCTGTGTCTTAGATTTCAATATATTTTTATTTTAGTTCTTTTTTCTAATCTTACCCACTAAGCATTTAAAAGTACATCACAACGACATCATGGTTTATCTGACTCAAGTGACTACCCCTCCACCCCCGGCCTCAAAGTTTGGTCTGTGCCACCAGGATAAGCCAAGGAATTACATTTGACATTAGCGTGTTAAGTTGTCTTCAGGGTCTCGGAATTACTGTCCACACAAAGCGGAGGGAGAGCATAATACACTCCATTTAAATAGACAGAATGGCATATTTAATCAATATAGTTAGTATTATATTTAATAAAACATTAAACACACAACCAAAAATCACTACAATATATGACAAATGAACAACTGAACAAACGAAATGTTAATTTGTTCAAACAATTGAGGCCGTGTCTTTTTTCCTCTCATGGGTAATAATATATACTCCACTCCCTCCATCTCTCCTTACATCAATCTCCTCTACCTCCGTAAGATTGGATTGATCTGCACAGGACAAACAGGTGAGACCACACAACATATCAATTATCAAGGCTGTTGCTGCACTTCGCTGGAATGGAACATAATAGACAAAGCGATAATTATGCAAGCTGAGGGAAGGGTGCCAGACTCAACACTCAACACAACCAAAAAAATCAGTTGTTAATAATCTGGCTGTAAAAGCAATACAGTTGATTAAATACAGCACAATAACCATTTGTGTTAAAATGTTAAATAACATTCACTTAATTCAGCATCTGCACCATTCAATGGTTTTCTCATTCTGATCTCCCACAATATAGAGAGCCCTCTAATACTCTTTAAATTCCCTTTAATCTCTCTCTTTCCAATTGTCCACCTTTCAATAAATTCTAAATCGACAGACTAAAACAAAATTGTAAAGACAACCCTAGACGACAGGGCAGGTCTGTGATTGGTCAGTGACATGTAGGGTAGCAGCAGTGGAAGCTGGAGTAGGCGGGTGTAGAGGAATGTTTTTAGTAGGCGTGGTTGGCCACATACAGAGACTGGCCTGCGGCTCCACCTCTTCCACTGGACACATATTTGCCCTGGGCAGCCAGGCCATTAGCCTGCAGGAAAAGGGGAAAAAAGTCAGTGTCTGTATAAGTGACTCTTCAGCTACTCATCTAAGAAGTTAAACATAACATGTAACAGTCAGGGCCAAAACAATACACACTATTTTCAAAACTTCCTCTACAAAAAATAAATAATAATAATAATAATAATAATAATAATAATAATAATAATAATAATAATGAATGTTATTATTATTATTATTATTAAATTAAAATATTGCTATTACTGTCTACATTCCAACATTTATGAATTTTTGACCTAAGTATATCTTTAAAAAATTCTAAAACATATCAAAACCTTATGAAAGTGTGCTGAATTTTGAAATTTCATGATGTGTTGCAACTTCTTCCACAAAAATCCCAATCTAGTGGAACTTCAGCAATATCAGAGATGTAAACTAGTCTGCAACAATAAGCCTGTGTAGTTGTGGTAGATTCTGTATGTCAGGATCAGGAATAATTAACCTCAGCACGCTTGATGAACTCTTCAGTGGCGGCCTTCTCGTTCTCTCTTGCTCCACGCCAGGCATTGAGGGCAGAGGCCTGCAGGGCACGACCATATGAGAAGGTGAGAGCCCAGGGCCTGGATAGGGGGCAGTTGTTGATGGCATTCAGGTTGATGGATGCCTCCTCCTCACTCTGTCCTCCGGACAGGAAAGTCACACCTGTTAAAAAAAAAGGTATCAGAACAATTTACTTAACACCCTACAGTGGGCTAGCACACAAGTATATTACAACTAAAATCATCACCCCTCTAGGGATGTAAGCATGGCCTTATTGTTATAATACTAAACATCTAATCACAATGTCTCACAAAATATAAGCTTCATCAGAACTTGTAGGTGACATAGCTGCTATAATCTTTTAGGTAAAAATACACCAAACCTGACATTGCAAACACAACTCAAGCTCTATACATACAGTCAAATCAGGCCTTTACCTGTGACTGCTGGAGGAACGGTGCGGCGCAGGGCAGTGACTGTTGCCATGGCAATTTCTGTAGAGGAGAATTTGGTGGGACAGGAGTGTCCAGCTGTCACCATATTGGGTTTGAGCAGTGTGCCCTCAAGGTAGACATGGTGGTCAGACAAAGCCTTGTAGCAGGCAGCAAGGACCTGCAGAAAAGGGACAAATGGATGCATTAACAGTTCCTTGCGCGTAGTTGTAGCTTGGAACGGTGGGGAACAAACTCGTCAGGTCTAATCCAGGTCTCTCTAAGGCATCAAGTATCAAGATATCAAGTTTCAGTCATTATTCCATTGAAAATAGCAGTTTTAGGAGCAAGCGATCTTATGTTTAACAGTCCCAATTTTAGCAGTAATCTCTTTGTTTTCAGAGTTAATCTCATGTTTTCAAAAAATATAATGAAAAAAGAAAATATGTACAGAAAAATTCAAGAAATATCTACCTTTTCTGTGACATACTGGCAGCGCTTAAGGTCATGATCACCATCAGGCAGAATCTCTGGCTCCACAATGGGCACAATGCCATTCTTCAATAAAAGAAAATAAAAATAAAATTGCATATTAATCATAAAAAAATCCTAGTGAATAATTGCCTTTATGCCCCATATGAGCTGGTTCAGTTACACCTCAGTAAAGTGGATAAACTTTCAATTCATCTGTACATCTGTGGTCCGTTTGGAGAAATCTTGCCAATTCCCTTAGAAAGAACACCATAGAACCTCTTCTGAGAAAACTACTCCAGCTCAAGGTTTCTGAAAATGACCAAAAGGGTTTACATCCCACCTGCTGGCAGATGCTGGCATAGCGGGCCAAAACGTTAGCGTTCTCTTGGATGGCTAACTCTGAAGGCGTGGTCTCGCTGATCTTCAGCACACTGCGCCACTTAGCAAAGTCAGCGCCATCCTTCTTATACTGAGCACACCGCTCTGACAGACCGTCCAACCCTACACACAAATACAAACACATACAATTAGCCATTTTTGCCCCCATTCCCCCAACACTTGTATTAATTTATTCAGTGTCATTTTTCAGTATTGTGATAAAATATCCCAAGGTTTACCTATACTGTGTTTATGTAGCAGTTAATGTACTTACCCTGAGTTGTTGTCTCACCATTGGTTCCCGCCAGAGGGACAACACCTTTGTCAACCTTTTGGGAAAGTAACCAAAATTAAATCAGATAGCCTGAAGACTTTTAAGAGTTAGGCATGAGAAGAGGCGCATCTTGTCAGCAGGCAGGGCAGGCAGCTGCTTGGGGCCCCCAAGCCACTAGATGGCGAACGAGAGCTGAATGTTTACTACGATAGTGTTAATTCCTTTGAACTTTATCAGAAAATGTATTAACCTGCAAATATTTTAATATTTATTAAAATGATGCCAAAAAACGGTTAGAGGGGGGCCCCCAGTGAATTTTTGCATGGGGCCCCAACAGACCCTAGGATCGCCTCTGGGCATGAGGACACAGACCCATTTGATTCACTAAAAATGTATAAATAAAAGGACACTTGCCAAATGTGCTTCATTTAACTGAACTCCTAATCCTAATCCTGCATTCATTGGCCTTTACATAAACGCTGGCCCATATAGGGCTTACAAATTTAGAAGGACGAGGGGATCATGCAAATTAATTGTTTATAATAGATTTATTTTACTCATTTTTACCTTGATGCCTA
Source organism: Ladigesia roloffi (assembly GCA_037577295.1). Taxonomy (NCBI): domain Eukaryota; kingdom Metazoa; phylum Chordata; class Actinopteri; order Characiformes; family Alestidae; genus Ladigesia; species Ladigesia roloffi. Next base: position 3,551,461 of record JBBKCR010000022.1, read on the forward strand.
CGACAATGCCCCTATCTTTGATCATCTTGACAAAAGGTGTGCCATCATCTGCATTCTGGTACAGCGTCTCATGAAAGAAGATAACTCCCCCAATGCAGCTGTCGATTCGCTCGTCAGCAGTGAAGAGGAGCTGGCGGTACAGGCGGCGGTTCTCCTCAGTATTCTCAACGCCAATGGGATTCAGGCGTTTGGCCATGCTGCCTGTTTACACACAAGCACTCATCATTGAGTCTTTTCAATGAATACATAAAGAAACTATGTAAAAGAAATCATTGTACACATCTAGGGCTGTAAGCACATTAAATGTAAGTAAATGTGAATGCTACTAGCACTTATGGATACATAGAATACTTAAAAAAAGGACATTTATGGACATGAATTCGTCCCTAATTGACTAATAATGATCAGATTCATACCTGTGGACTCATCTGCAGCAAGGATACCCTTGCCAGGGGCGACAATACGTTGAGCAATCTCCTGTAGTTCCTTTTTCTGATCAGCGGTCAGAGCAGGGTATTGGTGAGTCATGATGACTGCTGCTCAATAACAAGCACACAAAATAGTAGACTCAGTTAATCACACTCATGCATAGAACATTAATTTGTGCAATCAATCTGCATACAAAGGGAATCCCAAGATACAAGCAGGTGTTTTGGCTATGTGGCTTCTAATGCTTCTTGGACTTCCTATTCACTACATATGTTGGCCTTTGTGGTTAGAGGATAGACAGGATAACAGTGAACTATGGAAAAATTGCTCTGGAAACCCACACAGTATAAAACAGCACAGCCTAAAACACCTTATAGTAAGCCACATGTCCATTCATGGACAAGTTGCACAAAGAGAGAATATGTAAATATATTTGCTGTCAGTGCTCATTACATTACATTTGCTCTCTAAAGTGTTTTAGGAAGACCTACACACAGCTGTCTATAGCCACATTCAAATTTCTCTTTTCTCAACCTCGTTCTAGACACCTGTACTCTAATCAGTGTTTATTTCTGTATTATGCATCCAGAGACCACCAAGACCACCAATAATTGATCAAATAATTTAGTTTAAGGCCTACTCTTTGCCTGAATTACATCAATTTATTTGACATTTATATATTTTACATATATTTCCACATCAATTTACTTTACATGTATTTTTCATCAGTTGTTTCTCTCTCTCCCCTTCTCTTCTCATGCTCGCTGGAACAAGTCAAAACCTGTACTGACAGGCTAACTTTTCATATAAATAACACTGGTCAGCTCTAACAAAAAATAAGATCCAAATAAGATCCATTCCAATTAAGTGAACTGCCAATGTCTCTAATATTGCATACACCTTGCTTGTGTTGTTTCAGTGTAGAGTCATAGCAAAATGCCTCTTACAAAGATCAACCATCCCCGCTGATCTTTCTGAAAGGAGTGTGTTTTCACGCATGGCCACTAGGGGGCATCTTATATTCACCTCGGCTCTTAACGCACGCTTGATCCGATACATCATAGGATTTGCTAGAGAGAATCCCTCATGAGCTCATTGGAAGTTTCCACTGACATCAAGCTCTGAGTCTAAGCAACGTCCAACACCAGTTGTAGATAAAAGCAATTGTGTTCAAATGAAAAATCATGACTCATGGTGAACTGTATTACAGTTAATACATTGCTGTATGGCTGGATAGTAGTTTATGGCTAGCCTGTTTTCAGTTGGATCACATGATTCACAGATGTTATGATCACAGAGGATGATTTTCCAGGGCTATGATGCCCAGGAGCCTTTTCTAAAATAGCACGTTGTAACTACCTGCTGACTGCAGAGCTGAGGAACAACCCCCTGAGCACGTAGGCCAGGGGAAGGACAACAGATCGGCCAAGTCATTTCCATAATGCAATGTGCACTGGCATACAAAACATGTTACAAATGTAATCAAAAGCTGGTCTTGATAACTGCTGCGAAACTAAAACCACAAAATCTGGAGATATACAGACGCATAAGATTCATAAATTAGTCTTCTTCATACGCAGACGCAATATCTAGCTGGTCTCCACATCGCACAGCCAGATTAAAGTGGACGAACACTCAGAGTATGTTAAGAACAAAAAGACAGCCTAACTCCCTAATCATTCCGTTTGCATCCTCACTGTCAACCTGCTATGGTGTTCTGCACTGCGTCATGTCAGCAGCCAGCCGCCTCCCATTTGTGTACGCGTCACATACAAGGTCACCATAGGAGACGGGTGGTACCCACACTAGCCCTCCTCTAAGAACCTGAATTCAAAGGGCTGAGGCCAACACTGCTGTTAGGGTAACGTTTAGTAAGACAAAAACCGCGTACAGGCGATTTTGTTGGAGATGGGGCCAGTATTGGGTGGCTTAAAAAGTATGATCGTCGAGACTAGTCAACTCAGAGTATCACGAACGGGAGATGTGTAACGTCACACGATCATAGACCAACAGGGGAACGCGCATTCCGTTATGTCATCAAAACCCGGGGTCACGCGAGCAACCGGGATGCGCTAAAGGACCTACCAGTCTACCAGTGTCGAAAGCAGCGTTACGTTGACGCACTGTTGATGTTGCCATTTTACGCCCTTCCTTACATATTTAGTTAGAATCCGTATCTATTCTCCGCTTTAACGCCTGTTAAAGTTATATGTTCAAAGCTGAGGATAAAGGGCTGTTATAGGTGTATTTATGCTCTGGATCATTTTATTTATAACGTTGGTGCCTGTCGGAGCATCCTGCCCAAGGCCCTAGATACATTAAAAACAACTTAAAGAAACGTTAAAACATAATAAACTGGACCGAACTTCGCTTCCACACCAGAGCCGTGCGCCGAAAAGAGTGTAAATGTCCCCTTTTTTCTGTTTAATAGCCTAAGGAAATGCGCGAGGCAATGACTCTGGCAGCAGCAGTTTTCCGGTGAACATAAATTAACACAGCTCTGTGGTGGCGGTGCCTACGTGCAGACAGACACAGCGCCGTGCGAGCATCAGTGGACACACGCCCGACAAACCGTGACTAATTTACAGTGGCAGTCATTCTCGAGGTTCTCCAGAAAGAACCTATTGAATGTCCCCGTCCATCAGTCCACAACGCGGAAGAGGAGAAGGAGGGGAATGTCCTGACTCGTGCTCAAGGTTGCCCGTGTTGATGGGGGCGGGCGACATTTTATCATGATGCAGCTCTACGTTGATACTCGAGGCTCCTCTACACTCACTTAATAGAAACACCCAGATACGTGTAGCAATATTACATTACATTATTGAAAAATATGTACACATGCACCTTTACGTAATATGAATGAACGCCAGCATTAGGTTACCGTAAGATATCTTGCTAATGGTAGGCTAATGCTCATGTGAAGATGTCGGTTGGCATCCGCTGTAGGATAATTCGGTTATATTTAACCATTCTGTTTAACATTTGTACGTTATCACCCAGCTCTATATATTACTACACAAGTTGCTTTCATCAAATAACGTACAACACGTACTGCTAGCTCATTACACACGCCTAAAGTAACGTAAGACGTTCTGCTAACATTCGTAGGCGTCTTTATTAACTTACCTTCTTGAAGTCTAGAAGGTAGAGCGTGAATGGAAGGGATGGAGTACAGCCGCAAATCTAGAGTTCTGACACCGCAGCGCAACGTGACCGCTTACAAAAGCATGACCCGTTCATTAATATTTATGAAGCTCGTGAATAATCATGTTGTGCGTCTGACGTCACACGCTGTCAACGTGTTATCCGTGAAACGTGTCGGTTTAGCACGTAGGCCGGTTGGGCGGTGTTTTTCTTGGATTTTCTTGCTTTTACAAACTCTACATCATTTTTGCACATGGTCAGTGCTTTTGGTAAACTAAGGAATGACAATTAAGGAGTTGGGAAAAAAACAATACTGAATCATGAAGAAATCTGTAAAGAATATGTTAAATCTTTTTATTGGACTCGCCTACATTTTAACATATCTGTTTATTAGAATATAATTTGTTATTAAAAGCAAAATGTTGCATATGATTTACAGTTGTAAAAATACTGAATTCAACACAGAACATCAGCTTGGCAGCATCTCATATAGAAAGAAGGTTTGATATTTTGAATAAAGACACATTAATACACATTTAATGATACAAGAGAGAATAAAAAGTAATGGGGCAATTTCAAACAGGTTCTGTCCCTGAAACAAAATAAATGACTTCTTAAATGGGGTATTAGTGATAGACTGGATTTGATCCCAGCCCATTACACATTGATACCCATTATTATGTGCAATGTGTTTCACCCGCAAACTGCTTCAATCATACCACCCCTCTATATGCAATGAAACCTGCCTCGCATAACAGCATCAAAAACGACATAATTTGAAAAGTTGGTTGCACTTTTATAAGCACCTGAGCTGAAATTTAGTTCCTCCACATTTAAAATGTAAAATGCCCTGCAGGCCACTCGAAGACAATAAAGTGCATTAGGGGAAAGGCCTGAAATTAGAAATGAGAAAATATTGTGCAAAATGGTATCCATTTAGAATATTAAGGTTCCAAGTTTATACTAACATCAAAGTTTACTGCACAATGTATAATGTATAATAGCTCACACAACTGTGAAACCCAGGGAATCTGGCCAGGGTGCTCAGTAACAATTTTATTTGTGCCATAAAATGAATATGAAAACGATCAATAACAAAATTGGGGAAAATATCACATCAGGTACATATGAATATTCCAATAAGAGACATTTCCTTGTACATATGCAACTGAGGGTTTATAATGCAAACAGGCAGGAAAACATGGCACATTGCACATTCTCTCGGAATTACTATCATTTGAGAAAATAATGGAGTCTGGTTTTGAATGAAATGTTTGTGTCTTTTGAAAATGGGTGCACATAAACAAGAGTGTCTTTTAAGCGGGTTGCTTGGATAGACACGCAGACACATGCTAAAAGAATATTTGCAACACAAGGAATCTATAGCAGCTTTTAGGGTCACCTATATGTACAACACATATACAGCCACTTGCCTATGAATTTAAAATAGTCGGATCTTTCTTGATATGACATCAACACAGATTTGTCGATATTAATAGTAATTACAGTAAAAATGATTCAGTCAGAACCAAGTACATAACCATTTTCAGTGACAATATTGAATCAGTGTAGAATTATATATTTATATGTCTTGATAATATATCAATTATCTCTATCCCTGAATTTCCATTGTTGGGACATCAACACAATTCAAATCTTTTTGGCTTTAAACATCCCTGCAATGTGTTTGAAATGAAACCAACAACACGTGCTTTAACAGCAGACTTTCAGCTTTAATTGAGTGTATTTACATACAAATCAGGTGGCCAGATTAGAGTTTGCCAAACAACACTGAAAATAGCTTTTACAGTTCTGATGCAACATCCTATGGATATATGAGACAAAGATCACCTTGTACCAGAGTAATGGGAAGAGAAGAGTATGGAAAAGGAAAGGAACTGATAATGATCCAAAAGATACCACCTCATCAGTGAAGCATGGTGTTTATTGATGATGTGACTGCTGACAAACGCAGCAGGATGAATTCTGAAGTGTTTCAGGCCATATTATCAGCTCATATTCAGCCAAGTGCTTCAGAGCTCATTGGACGGTGCTTCACAGTGCAGATGGACAATGACCTGAGGCATACTGTGAAAGCTACAAAAGAGTATTTTGTGGAAAAAAAGTGTTAAGCAATGACCAAGCAAATCACCCCACCTGAATCAGACTGAACATGCTTTTCATTGCTGAAGACAAGATTGAAGGGAAAATGCCCCAAGAACGGGCAGAAACTGAAGACAGTTGCAGTAAAGGCCTGGCAGAACATCACCAGGGATATAACCCAGCGTCTGGTGATGTCTATGCATTCCAGGCTTCAAATGATGTACAACCAAGTATTAAAATGTTAAAGTTTGATTTTTAATTGTTAATTTGTCCCATTATGTTTGGTCACTTAAAAAGTTGGAGGCATATGTACAAACTGATATCATTCCTACACAATTCATTTGATTTGTATATTATCATATATACAGTATATATACACACCCTCAAATTAAAGCTGAAAGTCTGCAACTTAAGCAAATCTTGTTAGTTTTAACTGAAAATTCATTGGGCCGGCCAAAAAGTTAAGAAATGTGTCGATGGACCTGACTGTGCAATGTGTAATCTAGAGTATCTTGTCTAATTAAAAATTTAAAAAGCTTCATTTGAACTCCCAAACTCTGATAGCAGGTCTGATTATCTGCAAAAGTAAGACATGATGTTTAAATGAATGTGAACAAGTATCTACGTGTTTAACTGCAGTCAGCTGAATGCTATACAAACACTTCTTGCTGTGGATCAGTGCTCTGAGGTACTTGGCTTTGCACGAGGGCCTCCACTAGTTCCAAGTTATCCAATGTAGGCGGCATATCTGGAGCTGGATTGGAGGTAGAATCTATAAGGAAATCACACTCAAAGTTGGGGAAGGGCTCCAGGGTGAGGCCTCGGCGAGCTTTGGCAGGGCGGTCAGCCCGCTTCTTCAGCTCCAGGATCAGATCCATGGGTGCCTTCTGCAGCAGCAGTGAGTCAAAGGGTGTACCCCGAAAAAAGGACTGACTTTTGAAGCGCTCCAGTGTTCGAAGACGACATAATGGGTTCTTACACAGAAGCTGGAGGATATGTCAAAAAGAAAGTAAATATGCCTTCATATTTCCTCAGACAATATCAGATTTGAAAATCACAGAACACATTGGTATACTGTATTGTAGTTTACTGTCAATTAGCTACAACTGTGTAAATAACCAATGCAGATAAATTCATGCTTAATGCCACCATAAACTATTTGCTTCATCATTACATCTGAATATTTATGTCTTACCTCAGTAAGCAAAAGAGAAAACGGAGGAGAGAAACTTCTGGGCATCTCGTAGGGGAAGCAGCGCACCTTCTTTAGCATGGTGCAGTGATCTGGCTCAGGAGGTACAGGGAACTGACACAGGAGAGGCCAAAATATATTCAGAGACAGGTCAAGAAATTCTGGCTTCAATTGGAATGTTAATACAGGGTTTCCCCTCTTTTCTACAGCACCTTGACAAGACATTTCCATTGATGATCTAGCTTGACAGGTACTACAACATGAGGAAATCCTAATTAATATATTTGCAGAATACAGTATCAAGTTTTCTGAGAAATCATCCCATACATGCGAAAGGATTATGACAAATAGGTCATAAAATAATGTACACTTGTTCCCCCAACAAATATATCACTTTATAATGAGAACTACTTTATAATAATGGTTGAGCAACTTTCAACCTGCTGACCAAACCAAATTAACATTATTCAGCATTAACAAGCTGGGAAGAAAGAAATGTGAATCTTTATTATCTTGATAAAAACAATCACAGTTACCAACTGTGACCAACACATACATTAGAAACATAACATGACTCATTATTTTGAGTTTTGGTCACTGAAATAATAATATAATCCAACAGGCAGGTCCTATTATGTGATTACTATAAAAGAATCATAAGCACAACCAAAAGCAGCCTATTTAAATACTATTGGCCGTATTGCAATTAACATTTGAACATTTATGTGACCCTTAACATCCCATGTTTGTTTTCAGTATCTGGTGTAACCTTCTTGAGTAGCAACAACTGCAGCTAAACATTTTCAGTAACTCTCATTAGGTCCTGAACTTTGGGTTGGATATTTGGCCTTTATAGAACTACTTTAACTCTAGGATTTTACTGGTTTTTCTCACATGAAGTGCTTACAATATTTCCTCTGGGTTAATGAATAAGAACTTTTATTTATTCCTTTAACCATTGTTTAGTAAAACAGTTTTAGTATTTAGGATTGCTGCATGACCATCTTTTGGCTGAAAACCGATAACTGACATTTGTCCTAATATTTTAAGAGTTCATTGTTCAGTCAATGATGGCAAATTTTCCTGAACGATACATAGCAAAACAGGCCCAAACCAGGATGTTAGTCCACTAGATGGAATGACCAAGATACTTCACAGATAAAATAAGGTTTTTAGACCAGAATTAATTCTTTTCTTCTATAGCTTCTGATATAAACCAAAAGTTAACTTCTACCCAATAGCATTGTGGCTTGTCTTTAGCTAATTGTAAATACGCAGCAATGTTCTTTGAAAGCAGTGACTGTTTCCTTGCAAACCTGACATTCACAGCATTGCTGTTCAATGTTCTCCTGATGTTGGACACATGAATGGCCTTTACAAGTTTGCTTAGATGTTACCTATGGCTCTTTTGTGACCTTGGTACCTACATACCTAGGTCTAGTTGGTCAATCACTGTTTAGGATAGTAACAGTGATTTGGAATTTACTCAATTTTCTCACAATTGTTGGAGTCCAAATTCGTCATAGAGTTAGTCTTATCTTCTCTGATGAGCTTCAGAGTTTTTTTTTTTCTGGAGGTCCACAAACATTTTTTGGATCGATCAGATTCTGGAAGATTTCTGTTCTTAAAATGAAACAGGTAGCCCATTCACTCAATTGCCAATCCATTGAGCTCTAACCCAAACTTATAATTAATCGTTAATCCCAGAGGTTCACATTTTGCCAAATCATAGGTAAATTGTAACATTTCTTTTTCCTCAATAAATAAATGACAATATTTTTTACCAAAAAACAAAGAATAACACAGAAATTGAACTGATTAAGTGGGATAATTGGGTATATTGTAAAACTTGGACAAGCCAACTCAATAATCATGCAAAACAATTGTAAAAGCCATGATATTGCCCTGAATGCAAGCAGGACAAATTAAAAATGTAACTGCCTGCACAATGATGCAGTCACATGGCAGTCACACGTATTATGACCTCACCTTGCCAGTGACCAATGCAAAGAGCAGAATGCCAAGAGACCACCAATCAGCAGCATGTCCATATGGGCCGCTGCTCAGCACTTCAGGAGCTAAGGAAGAAGAGGTGGTTTGTGTAATGTTATAAAAAAACACATGGGATTTCATATACATTATTGTGTATATAAAATATGTGTCACGATTCATTATTTGGTCTATGAGAATGTGGTATTCAAAATAAACAATAATACCTACATTCAAAATGATATAATAACCATACATATTGTACACGCATGCATTTTTACCTTAATGAACTAATGAATGATTGTTTTGTCTGTCTTGCATCATTCTCTGCTAATAAAATTACCCATGTACTGAATAGTGCCACAGATGGTAAATGCCCTCCCTCCTCGTTCAAGCCGTCGTGACAGACCAAAATCAGCCAGTCGCAAATGCCCTGTGACACACCCACATAAAGATATTACAATATTACAAATGATTTCAATAGTCTGAACCATTCACACACCTAAAAACTACAGCATAAAACAAATTTATAAAACAACAAGACTGTAATGAGCTCACTCATGAAGATTTTTAAAAGAAAATATAATCCCAGAACTATAACTGCCATATTTGAAAATAGAATTCCAAAACTATTTAACTGCCATTTAACTGGCAGTTTAAAAAAATAAATGTTATTGGTAACACTTTACATCTGTATGTCTTTTTAACAAATATTTAATAAATTAAAGGCAATAAAAATGTATCTCGTAAGCGCTCAAACTGTCCATCAAAATTCACAACTCCGCCCCCTGAGAACCTTTAAGTTTCAGCACATCGGTCAGAGTCATAGAGCAGAAGAAGATGAATGTCTTCGCATTTTAACGGTAAAATATCTTTTTGTTTGAATAAGTGCAACGTTGTCTTTATGAAAATATCACTAGTGTGTCTATAAAGGTTCATATAATGCATCACAACACCGGTGTGATGTTGATGTAATGTGATGTCGTTGTTTTAATGATGGACAAATTGCACACATTCGCTGGTCAAAAACCTGCGGTGTAACTGCATTTGTGTTTGACAGAAAGCAACTGAGTTATCCTTGTTAGCTATGTAAAATATATTATAAGAAATTTCTATTTTGATTTTATCTGCTTAATGTGCGGATGCAAAGGTCTGTGCACGGCCCTGACTGCTATGTGTACTTCAGGAATTTTTGATTAGCTGAAAGAGGTGTTAGATCTGCACTAAATGTCAAGAGGATAGAACTTTAGAAGGGGCCTAGAGTCTATATCACCATCTAATGGATGTTATGTAGAGTAGTGTGCTGTTACCTTGGTCTGTTAAGAGGATATTTTCCATCTATTAAATAATAAAAAAGGTAAAACTGTTTTATTTACAAACATCTGATCACATATCCCTCATCTCATCATTCATATTTCAATTTAGTAGGATGCACAAATGTATTTACCTTCACATCACGGTGGATGATCCCAAAATCGTGAAGAAATCCTGCCAAGAATTTTGAACATTATTCAATTGTGAATACAGAGAGAATGTAAAAAGTTTGAAATTCAGTACAAAGAGCAAACAAGTACAACATAATCATACATAACCTTATTTGTATTTTCAGGTATTCAAACACATCTTTTTACATTTACAACTGTAGTTTTTGACACTAATCAGACACTAATGAGATTTAAAAGACTAGTGCTGAAGGATAATATGCAAAAAATATATCTTCAAAATGTTTCAACTCTCCAGATGCAAGTGTATGTTGATTGCAACTGTCATTTAAAATATACAGCTGTGTAAAACATTCAATCTAAGTAAACAACAGCTGCTCTTAGAGCAGGAAAAACAGGGAAAAACCAATTCACAGTCTTTTTGAGTCTATATGCAACAAAAGACATGAGATTGTCTGTGCAATGTATAAAAATATTTGTCTCAGTATGCTACATTAGGCATGACCCCAGAGCACAGTGGTATGGAATACTAGATGGGCAAAACTGTTGTTGTTAGAGCAGGCATTACCAAATGGCGGACCGCGGTCCGGATCCGGATCGAGTGAATGTCCTGTCCGTGACCAGTCTGGTAAATGCACGAGATTGAGTAATTTTCATGGACCTATTTTTTTGGACGGTCGTAGCTATTGACAACGGGTGCTGCTGTTCCAGTTAATATGACAACAGCTTCAATCGTTAGTTTACAAGTGATGGAAAGTTCAGCTTATTTCTTCTGGCACGGCTTCCAAAGAGGAGCCGGTGTTGTGCCAAAAAGTGATCGTCTGCCAGAAGACGGGAGCGCGCTCAGCTTCTTAAAGCTGTAGCGCCCAGATTAACTTGCTTGATATCATTCAGGCGAGTTACATTTGACAATTTATACTGCAAGCAGACCATTATAACTGCTAAAATACATTGAAAAGGAACATTACAAATGATTATATGCGTTTTTTAAGCTGCCAAAAAGTGATTACAGCTTAATTCTTGTGACTGTCACAGGTTATGAGCTGCAATAAAGTTTTGGCAGCTTGAAAACTCCATGTTCTCAGATTTAATGTTCCTTTTAAAGGTATTTCCGCAGTTATAAGGGACTGTTTGCATTATAATGTGTCACATTTAACCCTCTTGAATGATATCTAGCAAGTTTGAAGTAGAAACAGTATTTCAGTCACAAGTTATAAGCTGTGATCACTTTTTGGCAGCTTGAAAATCATATCACCATCTTTAATGTTCCTTTTCAATCTATTTACTAGTTATAAGGGTCTGTTTGCATTATAATGTGTCAAATATAACCATCCTGAATTATATTTAGTAAATTAATCTGTGGTAAATTTTTTAAATGTATTTAGTAAATTAATGCCTCCCGCGGACGGCAATCAAGTTCTGGCAGATGATCACTTTTTGGCACAACACCTGTTCTTTCGGCTCCAAACTGGCTCTTACTTTATTATCATCTGTAGTAGTGTTCCGGAGGTAGGCTTTTTTAAAAAACTCAAACCGACCCATCAGGAGATCCACACCCCCCGCCCAACCCGCAAAACTACTCATAGATAATGACCCAAAACCCGACCCAACCCAAGGGAAAAAAACAAATAGTTTACAAAACGTTTTGATCAATAAAGGAATGTGTTGTGTAACTTATGTATTTGCCTGGAACTCCTTTTATTTTTGGTAAAAGAGTCAGTTTTGCATTCATTGGAAATGAACAATAAATTTTGAGTAAACTACATGAAAATATGGACATAGGGGAAGGATCTAAGTCACACAAGATGGACTTCAGAGCGGACCTTCTACTGCGACGAAATGTAATAACTGGACCTCAGGGACTTTTAATTGAATACCCCTGTGTTAGAGGTTGATGCCATATGCAACTGTTGGCTGATCTACATCCTTTTTTCTGCTGACAACTCAAACAGACAAAAAGCCCTTGATGTTACATAGTTCTAAGGCCAGCTCCCCAGTCTGCAATTCTTCTCAATGAGTCCCTAGAACTCTTTGGTCTCTTAGATCCAAAGCACCTAAAAACCACCCGTTCTGCTCTACGGTATCTATAGGTTTGAAAAGGAAGAAGTTGTAAAATGCAGGCCTGTCACGATAAACAATAAATCAATTAACTGCACCATAATTAAAATGAGGTCGGCACTTCTTTTGGAACGTGCCAGAACCTCTGAGTCTCATTTCTCCTCGCGTGATGTGAGACGTGCTTCAATCGGTGTCTCGCGCTCTGGTGCGCTGCAGAGCTGAAAAAGCTCTACGTTTGTAATACTGATAATATTATAATTAGGTGTAAATATATTTTAATTAAATGAGAAGACTCTAAATTTACAGAAAGACCTTTAGAAGTGCAGAGAGCCAGTCCGGTTATAACATGCACTCATTGAGCTTTCCAAAGACCCCTTGTTTGCATTAATACTCCCTGGCGAACCGGAGTTAAGACAAAGACGATCGCCAAAAATATAGGACCTCGCTAGAATTTAGCACAGCTGGACACATTGCTATTCTTGAGAAATCCTGCCTTAAGCCACACAAAGTCGAGGTATGCTGACTCTCTTAGCATGTCTTCCACTCTCAGGGTTATGTGATCTTTAAAAGTCAAGGTTTATGGGTCTTTAAAAGGGTGCATTTGCAATATTATGTCATTATCATTACATCAGTAGAAATAGACATTGACAATATTATCGTTTATCGCAATAATTTCTGGGACAATTTATCATCCAGCAAAATGTGTTATCGTTACAGGCCTAGTAAAATGTTCATGTATAAATTAAACGCGACTGTTTTTTAAACAAAGTCACATACATCATAATTTAACCTCTGGGAAAAGATAAATATTTAAAAGATGTAGGACAAGGGCCCTTTAACAACCTGATTTATTTCAAGGCATGTGTGATCATTTAGTTACACAGTAAGCACAGCGCCAATGATGCTGCAACATAGCTCCAGATCAAAACTGAACAGCAGAATTCAGACACCAGGCTTGGCTGACTGAATATAATTGGGGTAAGAAGCAAATCAGAAAGCATTTGACTTTCAATTCTAGCTTTAAATTTATGCCCTAAGTAGCAGCTGTTATTATTTTAAACGATGTAAAAATTTCCACACACACTGTTTATTCAGATTATTTTATTTATATTATATATGATATTATTATTCAGTGACTCACCTAGAGCAGAGCCGAGTTCAGCTGCAAACACTTTCACTGCATCCTCCCCAAACTTACCAGTCATAACCCAGTAGGTGTATAAATCTCCTGTGCTGCAGTAGTCGCACACTACAAAGGAATACATTGAGTAGTAGTTAACAAACACTAATATACACAAATTCTTAAGGAGTTACACAGTAATACAGAGAGAACTAGCCAACCAAACATAGAAACACACATACACAAATGCAATTAATCAAATTCCAAGTTACTTTTACAAACACATTAACAGAGATCAAGTTTATTACGCTGGCAGAGGCAATCCAACACATCTGTCAACACATCTGTCTCAATCACAGATAAACACATACAATACAAATACATCCACAAACACATTGACTGTAAACAACATTTGCATAAATCACAGATAAACACATACACATAGATCCACATAAACACTGACAGCAGGGAAGAAAACTACATTCTTGGTAAACCCAAATCATTATCTTACAATGCTAGTGACAAGCTAGCATAAATAAACTTTCTTCATTACACAAGTGAGGGGTGGACTACTAGGGCTGTCCTCTGAAATAAGCTATTGAAATCTTCATTACTATTTTTATTTATGTATTTTCTCGTTTGTATTTATTTGCATGCAAAGTGAGACGTCCCTGTTTTTTTATTTTTTTTTATTTGTTACTTAATTCAGGTAGAAAAATGTGACAATAAGTTATTTTATAGTAATTGTAACATATGTCTATATGCTTTTTCTGAGCATATTGGGACGTCATTTATTAAAGAACACTGACCACCTGTATTGGTCCTTACAATTAGTCCTGCTAAACTGTAGCTGGTTATTCTTAAAACATACTGAAGCTTTAATTTAAGAGCTACTGCTACATCCTTAAGATCAACAGGTTTCCCCACAGCCTCGAAATTCTCTGATGCTGTGCTATTTATTTATTAGACTTAATTTTTACAGGGATCCTTAATTGGAAACAGCAGTATTATTTACACAGGTTGGTGAAAATAAGTCTAGAAGTCAACAACAGTGGCACCATCACAGCTTGGTCTCAAGACTGTACTGGGGAAAACACCACAGTTATCACCACAAAAATACATTTAGTGCAGGGAAATTAAGACCAAGCTTTGAACAGGAGTGTTACACTGGTTGTGAGGTGAGCTTCAAAGCAGGAGTGGAGTCATATCCTTTATTATTCACTCCTTTCTTTGGGCCTGGAAAACACCTGCTATGCACATTTTTGTTTTTTAGTAGTCTGAGGAGCAACCATTTGATTTGTGCTCCTGTTCTTTCTTAAATGCCGAATACATCTGCAGGAAACATGCACATTGTACCCAGAGTTTTTCAAAGCCATCTTAAAATTGGCTCTATTGTTTTTGCAGGTGCATTTTGTCTGTTCCAACATGCTTCTTAAGTTCAGAAAAACTAAACATCCTAATACATCATTTGAAACATGGTGATAACCCTACCCCAGAATTGGCCCTGAACTGGAATAGGCAACTTGCTTATTCCAAATAAAATTCGATGGCCCCTGCAGGGAATGTAATATCATTACTAATCTGAGTCCCTGTGCCCATTTATCCCTAATTCTGCTCATAATGCAGGTTCAGACATACAGTATGTTTGGTCTGTTTAACACTGAAACAAATTGTACTCAAATCAACCAACAGCAAAGAGAAAATTGTGCCATTGGCAGCCACTATATCCTGATTATCTACTTGTTTCTGCAAGGAAATTAAGGATTTTTCGCATATTTTGTATTTCTTCATTTATCAGATGATTCTCAATCAGTTCTCCCAAATTGATCACTGTTCCAAAGTCAAGTCAAAAGTGCTTGAAGTGACAGTTCAGAGGAAATCACTATCATTTTACAATAAGATTACCCATTTTATGTATGGCTAAAAATTAGTTTACAATTGGGTTAAAAATACCTATCATTCACAAGCATGCATAACACATAAATTACAAATGGTGACACTGAGCTGTTTTATCTGATGAATACGCAAATATGATGAAGCTAACAGACAAAATTTTTAACAGTACGGATCAGTGTGAACTCACAATTTGGGATGCAGTTGGTCACCCTTTTAATTTGTGTAATTTTAGGTATTTATGATCTAATTAATTATCTTTGCAAAATTCTTTTTAGACCATTTAAAAACATATAAGGGCACTCAAAGTGTACAGTGGTACTAAAAAAAATTATCTGTAACCCAAATATAATCAGTTTGCTGATCTGGCTAATATTGGTGTCTGAATTTTGCTTTTATAGTTTTGAACTAGAGCTTTGAAGCTTACTTGCTAATGTAAGGTTTCTGGCATTGTGTGCAAAAGTATATGGTTGATGGACCATATTCTGGAGGAACTGTGTAAATAACCACTTCAGATGTTATTCATTTTGACAGTGAACAGGTAAATGGGATTTTTAGGGAACAGTGATTAGGTGTGAGGAAAGGTGGACATTCTGGTGGGAAGAGTAGGACGAAAGCTGGGCTGAGAGGGCAGGGTCTGAGTCACTCACTAATGTAGAGATGACGCTGGGTCTGCCAGCAGTCCTGGAGGTCATGGACAAAAGGGTGACGGACCTGACGCTGCAAGGCAACAGTCAAAACAACAACAACGGCACAGGCTCTCTTAGACAAAGAGCCATTGCATGTCTGAAACTCTGCCTTTTCATGCATAGAAGTGAAACATGGGCCAGACACAAAGGTGGAGGGTTAAACCTCCATATTGTATGATCTCATGAATAAAAAAGTGCAATTTTTGATATTGCAGATTATGTAATATACATTTTCAGGTGGAGGCAAAGACGGATCTGTCTGAACTGACCTGGATTATTACTTCTTCTTTAGACTGGTCCAGAACTCCAAGCCGGAGGATCTCAGATTTTGGGATAACCTAGGTGACCAATTACAAGTACACAAGGTATAAGAACACAGTGAAGCCCCATGTGATATCCATAATACATGGGTATGTTATAATGTAAATTGTCAAAATATTATGACATTGTAGGAGTAATGCACCTTAACTGCATACGTCTTTTGTTTGGACTTATCCTTCACCTTCAAGATGGGGCCAAATGATCCTTTAGCAATGTATCCCAGAACCTGGGTGCACAGAACAGAGGATATTTTTGAAAGAAGGGAAACACAGACCTGTAAAACACTGTAAGATGTAAAACACCAGAGCCATTCCATAGTTTTGGGACCTGCACAATTGTAACCTCACATTTCCAAATGTTTAAAAGTTGTACAAAGTACTATTTTTCAGCCAGGCCCCACTAGGTCTTTGTCTACTTAAAGGTAGTCAGTTCTCACTGTTGTAACATCCTACATTTAACTAACTAATCCCTTAAGCTCTAGGCTTACTGTTCAGATATTTAGACTTATTATTATAAAACTACTATAAATAATTTTATACTGCAGTGAAACTAATACATAATCGTTGTAGTAATTACAGTAAGTATCGGAATTATGGACCCACACACTTAAGCTCTTAATGCAAGGAGGTCAAATGCACAAATATCTGGTATGGCTGCAGGTTTTCACTCCAAACAGGCAAGAGTTTACCAGATTACACATGTTTAATTAAAGGATCTCAATTTTCAATCCACTGTTATTTTGTTGGAATAAATATCTGCAGCGAGACCAGTCCATTGCCGATAAAACTGGAAGCATTTGCAATAGAGGATTACACCAGTTCAGAGCTAAGAGAATTCTTTATGTAAATAACTTTTTGCTTATCTCATCAAGCACCTCACCGTAATAACCTGCCCACCTGAAAGTTCTCATGCCCAGGTTTGGTTCGGTGGGGGAACTCGGGCAGAAACATGGTGATGAAGCCAGGGAGACCCCACTCCATCTGCAGTATCTCTGGGCCAGGCAAAGAGGACAGCAGGGTTTCTGGGACATGCACACCCTTGTCCTGAATCATACGGCGTGGCGGGGCAAGTTGGCATAAAGGCAGGTGGAGAGAGATGCCCTTGCTTGAGAGAAAGCCATGCCATCCAGAAGACTGTTGCTGTAACATATGAGATCAAGTAAGGCAGGTTTATTCAACTGATTGCCAAGATAGAGATGTGAGTGATAACATGTGTGCTAAGTGGATTAACTCATAGAATGATGACTGAGTTTGACCTAAAAGACCCTTTAGCATTCTTTAGCATTGCTTGCAGTGAAAAAGTTTGAATTTTTAATGATAAAATCAGGTCATGCATCACTGTAATGCACCTTATGCATTAACCTTGGTTTAATTGTATGATTGCTTAATTGGTTAGGGTGGTATTTAAGTCAATCCATTAACCCTTAGCATTATCTACATTCAAAACAGTGTTATTTTCCCATGGGCTATTTGCAATAATTTTGTATTGCTAAGCTTAATTGCAACTCTGCTCATACTCTTAATAAACAACAAACAAATAAATACACTTCATGGGAATTAACAAAAAGCCTACATAATACATACTCACGGTGAGGTATTCCTACATTTGTGAGAACTCCACAGCTGACTTAAACCAAAACTTAACCTCTGCTTTAGTGTCCCTCCCCTTCCTAACATCGTAAAGTAGCACGCTTCCTTTTGATGTACTACTGTCATTTTGGGGACGTAAAACATCTCCAAAACTTACTCACTCTCTCTCTGTCTGTCTCTCCCTTTCTCTCTCTCTCTCTCTCTCTCTCTCACACACACACACACACACACACACACACACAACTGGGTTTCCCAAACGTCAAAGTAAAAGCATTACTTATTTTGCAAAGCAGCACTCCCAGTTTGTACGCACCTTGCTGGTCTTGCTCCCACTGGTGCCCATTATATCTCTGATATGCGCTGAAAGCTCATCCTATACACAGTTCGTCCATGTTTCGTACGGCCACGATGTTAGCCCGCAGTTTTGGAGTCTCGCGATGGAAATGATTTTGCATTCTTTTTTCGTTTTTTCATAGTCAAATGGCAAACCTGAAAACAGAAGTGTGCGTAACACAAAACAAAGCGAAGTTAGACTGAGGTGCCATGAGTCTGAGAATTATGGCGACATAAACAAGATAATCCTGGCCCTGTTTCCCCCCACCCGTTATCGGTCAAGCCCACCCCTTCTGGTTCATTGTCAGAAGCGCTTCACCCATCGATAGCCAATCACAGGCTGGATCGTCCGCGCTAATCTAGAGGCGGGACTTCTTGAGTACGGGTGGAAAGAAAAAAAACGCGGATTCTTTCACTGTCGTCATTCTGCCAACATATAATCGGCTGTTGATCGACTGCCCAATCGCTCGCTTATGGCAAGCCGTTTTAACAATTAATAGCCAGACTGGATACGCATTTCAGATGTCCGTAATTCAGTTCTTCCCAGTCAAAATTACATTATTCCTAGTTAAAAAGCTTTTTTTCAGATATCCTCAATCACTTTGTAACTAGTACAAACAGAAGTTTAAGATATACAACATTAGCTTTGTACTGGGAAGAAATCAGTTTAAGATATCTGAAAACCTTTGCTTAACATTTAATGGCCAGGCCGGATATGCATTTCAGATATCCGTAATTCAGTTCTTCCAAGTCAAAATGAACATAACAGATATCTAGAACGACGTTCTTCCTATCTACAATGAACATTACATCTCAAGCGTCATCCTTCCTAGTATAAATGGCGTCACTTTCCCCATTCGTGTCTATTGGATTTTCACTTTTAGACAGTGTTGTGCATGAACTAGTTAAAAAGAATGCGTTCATTGAACACGTTCATATTTCAGTGAACTTTGAACTGAACGCAACTTATTAGTAAATCAAGAAC
>JBBKCR010000022.1:3581953-3598510 GCA_037577295.1 Ladigesia roloffi
AATAAAACAATAACAATTATTAATAACACAAAATATGAAGAATTACCATTAATAAA
Source organism: Ladigesia roloffi (assembly GCA_037577295.1). Lineage (NCBI taxonomy): Eukaryota > Metazoa > Chordata > Actinopteri > Characiformes > Alestidae > Ladigesia > Ladigesia roloffi. The sequence continues at coordinate 3,582,010 of JBBKCR010000022.1, forward strand.
TGCTCATTCTGCCACAACACTACTTAAAATGTTTTTGGGTTTGCCTATTTCCAGTAAAACAGACTGTAATACTGACAGTAGTCTAATACAACAGGACAGTATTCCCACTACAGCACACTAGACTACATTACTGCTGATTGCAATGGTGCAAGCAATGGTGCCTCAGGCATTGACAGTGCTTGCTGGTATTTACACTTATCAGATTAAGACGCACCATCGTAGCAGTATAAATGATTGTTACAATTGTTAATTAAGGCCAAGGGGTATGAGGAATTTCCTCCAATCTGAGTAATTAACAGTACTACAATTTTATTTCCATACTGTAGGCCAGGCCTACATGTATATAAATGTAGAAATTTTGGAAGTTACAATTGGCTGTGGTTTAATTTATAATTTGGCTTCCCCATCCCCCCACTTTTGGAAAGCTCATGGAAATTCCGGTTCTCATCGCGGAATTTTCTGAGGATTGAGGCCACAACTGGTCTTCTGTGATTTGATTGAAGCATTCAAGCTGCTTCAGTCATTGTCATGCCATGATTTATGGCCAGGTCTACAACCATTGTTCTTATCTCATGGGATAATCTATGTTGTTGCTGCCAATGTCTTGGTCTGTTACCGTGTTACAGATGGAAATATTTGATCTTCAGTTGTGCCCATTTGAACAGGTGATTTAATTTCAATGACCAATTGATCTTTGTTTTATGTGTATGATTTTCAAGCTACTGACAAATGTGCATTTTGATAATCTGTTTTGTGATTAAGAGTTTTGAATATATACACCAATGTCCTGTAACTAGTGAAAAAGTGATTAGAAAAAACTGTACTTTGTGAATAAATCATATTTGAATACTTTTGGATGTCTAGTTTATATAATAATATAGAACATAATTTGCTGAATAATCTCATTGCATGTTATCACCACTTGAATGAAATATATACAGTTTACACAAAGAAATGGTTTCCCAACAAACAAAACAGACTAGCTTTAATGCATAATCCAGTGGTCCACATTTTCATTCCAGTCGTATGAGTTAGGCTGGAGCCAAAACGTGGACCAAAGTATTCTCTGAAGATTGTCCCATATCATGCTCCACATAAATGACACATTACAGTTTCCAGTATTACTATGGGCGGTAATCTTGACAGTGAAAATATAATTCAAAAACAGACCAGCATTTTTTTCTCTTTACAGAGAATAAGAGACTTGGAGGATAAAACAGACATTCAGAGAAGACAGATTAAGGATCTGGAGGAGAAGGTGAACTAACTAATTTCTAGCGTTTGTCTCAATCTTTATCCCCACAGGTTAAAGGAAAGTTGCACCTATTCATGCCAGCAGTGCATAAAATAAATTCCATTTGGTGGATGGTCTTAATGTAAATGCTGTATTGAATTTAGGTTTATTTCATTATAAGATCAGGGATATTTTCAGTCATTATACTTAACATAACTGACTGGAATATTCAAGAGGGGTAATTGTGGGGAGCACTGTACTTAACATCAGATTAACTGTCAGTGATCTTATAATTCCAAAGGAACCCTCTGCATGTTTGCTGGGATGGAGGTTGTGCTTGTCTTGTTCCTACTTCTCTCACTTTGACTAACACTCTTTTCTCCTTGTCTTCTTTATCCTTCCCTTTTGTTGTTCCTCATCTGCAGTTTTTATTTCTGTTTTTATTCTTTTCTCTTGCATTTATACTTTGGCCTTGATGTCTGTGACATCTCTTGCTGTGGAGGTGAGTGTGTATTCATGTGTTGTCTGAGCTGTTCCTCACTGTCTTCTGCTCTTCGTCAATGGAATTAATACTTTATTGTTATATTAATTAAGCACTGTGAATGTGTACAACACACCTGAAAATTCAGGAGTATTCTCTAAATGAAGAAGTAACTTTAAATGTATTTCTGTCTAAGTCACTACTACAGTGAATCTATAATTTTGTCTTTATGATGAAAATGGGCAGTGCCAAACGAGGGGGAGGTTTTGCCTTGTTCGAGCAAACTGCCTGCATTTACTCTGTTAAAAGAATAGACAGATTATAAATTACAGTCTGGGGGGTTTCTTCCCACAAAGAAATCTAAAAAAAATTAAAATCTATTTTTAGTGAATATGCATGAAGTCTTTGACTTTTCTACAGAACATTTTTATTTAGTTTTGTTGTGAGCAAACATCATTATTTTTTGTGCATTGTAATACATTTGTGTTATCTCAGGTAGAAATTGCACTTCTTGACATTAATTCCTTATAAATACACTGTTTGACAGTATATGACTTTCTTATGAACTCAAAGGTTCTAGTTCATTTATGTCAGTTTACTTCAAATGTCTTGCTGATTCCATATCAGTGAAAATTGATTGATTTTTTGTGTCATTATAGGCTCTGAGGCAACCAAAATGTCTTGCAAGCAACTGCAGTTTACTACTTCTGAAGATTAAAACTGTACCAGTAGTCATTTTGTCTGTCTGTGTATTGGGCTGGTTGTGGGAAATGTAGTGTTATGGTTATGGATTTTAGACTCCAATTTTTTTCCTCTCTCTGGGGCTCAACAGCATTGCTGCACTGGATTTTTCCCTCTAGATCAGGAAGACCTGACCTGAATTCTGCAGTTTACCTTGCAACACCCACATTTGTGTATATACAAACATATATGGACATGTATAAAATATGAACATATTAAAAAGTTTGAAACCCATCTTGTTCCAACAAACCAGAGGTATAATAAACCAAAGTCTGGAGGATTTTACTGTTTATCTCTGCAGTGCAGGGGATCTTTAATGCCACCTGCCATCACTTGGCTAGTGCATCTATCACAGCCTGACACCATTTTTCATCAGACTACCAGTCAGTCCTCTCTCTCTCTTCTTCCCTCTGCACATGCACATGTACATACGCATGTTTTAATAGCATAAGTGTGGAATGGACACACATACATACATTTATGGGTTTCAAGATATGACTCAGGGCTCAGGGTCTGTGTGCAATTGAACAGCCTTGTCTTTGTTGTCAGGAAACACTAGCAGAGGCATCTCTCATACTCCCTAAAAACATAGGTGACAAAGAGAAAAAGTGATCAGCAGGCATCCCCTGCTAATATTTTATCTTGCAAACAGTCCAACCTCCAAGAGTTCTGCCCATATTAATGCAACCAAGTGAACTTCAAACTGTATAGCATTGTTTATTATTGTTGTAATTAATATTGTCCCCATGAGCTCTTGTGTAACCCCACTTTCCAGCCAATAATTGAAAGTACCCTTCAGTTATTGTTGTGTAATATATGTTTATTGATATGTACATGTGTTAGGAAGGTATCTTCTGATTCAGCTTTCTCATATGATAAATATGCTTTTCTCTGCAGCTTGAACAGTAGCATTTCTCTGCAGTTTATATTTTACTGCAACATTTATTGTGGTGACAGCTGCAAGTGAAACACAAATCATGTCCCATAGTTCTTTCCAAATCTGTGGATGCATTTCTTCTTCTTCGCTGTCTGTAACATCCATCTTTTTTACTTTTTTGAATAGGAACAGCAGTAGCTTACCGGCAGGAGTTTCTCATCTTTATTTGTATCATACGGAATGACCTATCAAGCTACGCAAAAAATCTGATGTAATTTGTTTGTAAATATATTTCCAGGTGTTTCACACTTGCACTGGGTTTGGACTGCTCGTATTTCATTAAATCTAAATACTTCTTCAGCAATGTATTTTTCTATTTTTTATTCATTTTTGCTCATTCTAGAAAATCAAAGGCTCCCAGAATGACCACAGTATCTCTATAAAATCCAGTTAAAACATGACTCATTTTTTGCTGCTTAGAAGGAGTTTTCCCTTTACAAAAGGGATAACTCTGGATAAGACAAAAGGGATAACTCTGGATAAGATACCATTCATGTAAATTTACATTTTATTTTTTATCTACAAAGTGGATTTTTGTCTATACAAGTTATTGCCATAATGCATAATCCTATTCCTGGACTATGAAATAATATCCTCCATTATTGATAACATTTTCCAGTACTGGACTTAAAACTGACTTGGAAATTAACTCCAATGTTCAGGTGCTGCATCTGTTTATTAGATTATTTTAAAGCATATTTGTTTTTCACATTGGTGTCAAAATGTACACAGCACTGACACGGCAGGTCAGTAGTGGATGGGATCGCTAAAATTTATAAATCAGTAGCCCACAGACTTCAGCACCACATCTGAAATTTCTCCAATCAAATAAAACCTTGTGTATGAAAAAAAAACATAATTTGATGTTCTTTTTCTTTGAATAAGAAGGAATTAATCGCTGCTTGCCCATTTATACCAGCTGTCCAAGGGGCAAAATCCACCCAGAAAAGCAATAAGATACATTGGAGTATCTGAACACAAACATCTGTGCCTAAATCCTCACTTGGAGAATGCAAAGAAACAAAATGACTAGTGTCTGAAAGTTAACTAACTTCCTTACCAAACCCCAAATGAATTTGCAAACATGGGTTTCAGCTCTATCCATCTGCACCACAAACTTGAATCCAACTGTTTTCAATTTTTTGAAGTACCTTAAAATTATTAGTTTTAGTTTGTCATTTTAAGTCACTCAGCTTGTTGTATATTTGTTTAACCCTCTGGCTGAAATTTGTGCTTTTTTGCTATTTTTACTGCATAATGTGTTTAATTAACATCAGTACTTGTCATTAGTATAAAATGTCAAATTTTCTTTATCCTTCAAATACCAGTTTGTTTGCACTACGCACTTGTTAGAAAACAACCCCAAAAGTGTAAATGTTCTATATTCTGAATGCTGCTGGATTTTCTTTTGTTAATATTAGTACAGACTAAGATATGTAACTGATAAACAACAACACTGATTATTATGCATTGTTTATTTCTTGCAGGGAAAGCAAAGTTTAAAAAAATCAAACTCTTAAATGCAGTTACAGAAAAAGCATAAAAACTCACACTCAGCATCCTCATGGCCAAAAATGGCAACCTCCTATTTACACTCCCAAAATGTTATAAAATTAATATATATTGAAATATTTTTCAGCTTTCACCAACTTGATTTCTTAAAGCAGCATCAGTCATTGTCATGAAAAGCAAAAATTCATTTAAATTAAGAATTTTAGCCTTTAAATGCCAGTTAGATCACCTAATCCTAATGATTAAATCTGTTTCCTTTAACCAAGTAATACCTGCAACCTGATTTATTTTTTAGCATTATTTCAGCTAAAGATATATCAACAATGAGCAGTATCAGTGATTTTTATACGTTGTTATTTTTTTATGCAGTAACAGAAAAAGCATAAAAAACTCATGGCCACCTCCTGTTTACACTAACAAAATGTTATCAAATTAATAAATATTACAATATGTTTTCAACTTTCACCAACTTTATTTTTTAAATTAGCATCATTTATTGTCATTAAAAGCAAAAATTAATTCAAATTAAGAATTTTAGGCACTGACTGCACCTGCATAAACTCCAGAACAGATTTACAAACAGCGCCAGAGTTTGTCATTGATGCCTTGTGATTTCTGTTTTTTGGAATGTAAATATTTGGGTTTTGAATTTTGTTTATGAAAAAGAACAAAGCTATAGCTGCTTTTTGCATGTGCATCAAAGCTAGGTTTGCTTGGGAAACTCAAAGCTCAATAGACTGACAAAAGTAAGTCCTTGTACCTTGGATGTGTGATTAATTTATTTCACTCTATCTTGCAAATCTTACATATATGTGCTGCAATTTCACACAGGCACAATTTTTTCCACACAAACCATTAACTGTCATCCTTGAGGTCACACCCATGTCAAAATGGTGTTGTTCATTTGCTCCATTGGAGTGCAGTAGGTCATCATTCTCCCCTATTGGATACTAAGAATATTATATAAAATTGCTCGCTTGGCCAAAAATGGAAAAATGACTTAATCTGGTAGAAAACACTAAAAACTACATTTTTCAAGTGTTGAGTTTAGAATTAAAGCATTTTAATCCAAACTGTATAATTTAAAGGTGTAAATAAAAAGGAATTAAAAAGTGTGGTTCAATTGCCCAAAAACAGCCACGAGGGTGCTGATTGTTACAATTTGATGTATGGAATTTCTTATTGTTTTTTTTTACTGAGAAGTTTAAAATGTAAAGATCTAAAATAACTCCAGACCTTGGGAAGTTTCATTCCATTTGCATTAACACAGCTAAAATGGCTACAAAAGTCTACACTGTAGAATTGCTCCTGGCCCCCCTTATGGCCCCCTTGCACTGAACAGCCAAAGATTTAAAAATACATTTCTTATAGCAACACGCGCGAGCTCAAAGAACAGAACTAACACTACATGTGTTCTAGGCAGACTACTAAGCGCTACACACGCATGCTGACACACTATGCTAAGTCCGAAATCGCATAATACTTGAGTAGTTACTAAATTTGAATTTAAATGTACTGCCCTACAGTTAAAACAGTACGTTCTATATAGAATGAATGAGGGTAGTATGAATGGAATTCGGACGTACTACATCCGCTGTGTCATTGTTGTCACGTGTCGTGTTGTCACAACAGAATGATTTTATATTTAATGTAATAGCATTATTTTTTAACTTTGCAGAGGGCATTTTCTCACAAGTGTAATTTCACCACAAGGAAAGTTTTCCTTAAGGTACATACACTTGAAAAGAGCCAAGTCTCCATTTTGTGCCATTTTTTGAATATGACACCACCTTTCCCTCTGCCTTATGGGAAATTGCAGTATCCATGGAGTGCCTACTACAGAATTCGGCAGGAAGCAGTAGGTCATCCGGGTACTTCTCGCATAGACTTTATCGAGTACTATGAATTCAGATATACTACTCGCCTCGCATACAGTTTTACGCATACTATACAGTAGGGAAGTACGTGATTTTGGACACAGTGATGGGCAACACACAGAACCGCCACTGACTGGCACAAAAAAGCAAGGTGCTGAGTAGGGACACATTTAAAATCAGAAATATTTTACCCTGGAAAGTTTAAACTAAAGTCTAGCGACGTGAGCCATACCCTGACACCCAGTTGTTATGTGGACATCTCAGGGTTCATGCCTGGGCACACGTGTTAGACTGGTCATAACACGGTATAGAGAATTCTGTATTCTGCCTGCCAGTACCCGAATAGCACCAGCTGCCTGATCGATCCACACGTGTGTGCATGTGCTCTCGAAAAGCCGCCGTGTTGCTGCCCACTTGGTACAGGATTCTGCGCCCAAAATTCCATACTACTTGAGTAGGTACTACATTTAAATTTGAATTTAATGCTCTATGTGTATTGAATGAGGGTAATATAAATGAAATTTGAACGTACTTCATCCGCAGTGTTGATGTTGTCACGTGTCATGTGTCGTTACACCAATGACATTATTTTTTAAGATCCTTAAAGATCCTTAAGCTTTGAAAAGAGCTGTGTCTGTTTTCCACCATTTTTCTAATATGCTGCCACCTCTCTCGCTGCTTCTACTGCCAGTAGATACTAGGAATGAGCGAGTACAGCACTATCTGTATCTGTAAACCAGATGAATAATCCGTATCTGTATCTGTACTTGGACTGGGCGGGGCCTATTCCGGAAGTGGGTGGGGTTTAACAAGGAAGTGGGTCGCGTTGTCTTGAAATGGGCGGGGCTTTAACCTGTATGTTATTTTAAGCATGCAATTAATTTGTATTCCTCAAAGATTGTTATATTTATTGCTGATTAGAAAATTATTTACATGACAGCATCAGCATTGAGGTTCAGATCCGTGATTTTGATCACGATAACAAACGAACTATATACAGAACTAGTTTTGCAACAAGGAATACAACACATGCGGTCGCAATTATGAAGTGAAATGTAATGAACAAGCGTTTTCATCTTAACATAACTCTGTTTTTAACTTTTAATTTTTTTTAGGATCATTGTGATTTATTTTTGTTTTTTTTTTATTTATTTTAAATATAATTTATTTATTTCCACACTGTGGGAGTGTGTGTGTGTGTAGCTTTATTTGTAATATTATTTATAACACAACTACCTTTATTTTTTTTTAGAAAATACAGCAAGAAAGTGGGCGTGAAGTAAAAAAAAAAACTGGCAGAGAGAGGGAGAGAGACGAGAGAGAGAGAGCTCCCCTAGAATTGTTCCTGGCCCCACTTATGGCTCCCCTGCTCTGAACAGCCAAATATGTAAATATAATTGTAAAAAATCTTGACACGCGCTGGCTTGAAAAACATAGGTAGAAGGATGCTGCAGTTGGAGCCACCAGGCAGGAGGCTGAGAGGAAGACCAAAAAGGAGATTTATGGATGTGCTGAAAGAGGACATGAAGTTAGTTGGTGTAAGGGTAGAGGATGTAGAAAATAGGACTAGGTGGAGACAGATGATTCGCTATGGCGAACCCTGAAGGTAAAAGTCGAAAGAGGAAGTAGTTTTGCCCAGAGAAATTCTGAAGAAGTCAGTAAGCAAGGCCAAAGCTTACGTAAATTTGTGTATAAAGATGTTAAGAACATCATTGTCACTCAGAACAGAACAGACTTGGATAGGCGTAGGTGATCTGAGGGTCCCTGTGTTACTGTCTGTTCTCCTTCTGCAGTCGTATTTGCAATTAAAATCTTTGATTCTATTGAGCAAAGAAAAAGACTCCGTTATTTCAGTGAATCTCTGACACCTGGGCAATTTTCTCTGGCTTACTGGCAAATTGCCATAACAAAAAACCATTCCCATCTCCAACCCTTTTATGCTAGTCTCAACCCAATCACACCTAAATGTTCTTTTTTTTTTTCTTAAAATGTTGAAAAAATAATTTAATGTTCGCAGATTTGTTTCAAAAATTGAGCACCCTCACATGATAGATTTTGATTACAATTCTTAGTTAAAATCAATTTTTGATGGAAAAATGACGATTGCTTTCACTTTAGTTACATTTCAGGAATTAAGAGAGTAAAAATGTGTGACTGTCATTTTTCTATTTAAAATGATTGAATCTGATTAATGTAAACATAATGACTTCCTTAGAAATACATTTTATGATAATATTCAGAGAGGCTCCAAAGTGTCCATAACTGGGTTGGATAATTACAGTCACCACATCCTGAAAATATGATCAATAAAAAATCTAATGCCCGAGATGGGGACAATACATTTGTCTGATAGTCAAATATATCCTTAATGTTGGATATACATACAAATAATACATTTGGATAAAAAAGTGAAAATATGCAAGTCCAATTTTAACCATTCCCATGGAATGACTCCTTAATTACTAGCCGTCTGAGTAAAATTAGTCAAATTCCAGCTCAGGTATGATGCAACATGTTCATGGATTACATTAATTAAATGTAAACCTACCCTGTGTAATGAATCAGTGATCAATATACAGAATATAGAACATGCCCAGCACCCCCTCTAAACGTTATAACGTTATAAAAAAAAACAAACAGTAGAAAAATTCACATAAACCTTAATGAAACCAACACGCAACTCTATGCTTTGTTTTACCCTTATTGGTTTGTCTGAAAATCAAACACTTCAGCTACTGTAAATGATGCACAAAACATTATTGTTCTGATTGTGTATGGCATGCAGAAAAATGATTTTACATAACCACAAGAGTATTTAAAATAAACAAAAAAAAAAAACCACATACAAATGTCAAATAAGCCATTTCCACAGCAGGCTAAAAACTCAAGGATAGTTCGTGACCTACCTAGAAAAATACTGAAAGTGAACAATTACGATTAACTTTTTTTGTTGACAAAGTAGCTTTCTCATACGGCTGCCAGATGGACATCCTGCAGTCTTTGCGAAGCTCAGGGAGTGGTTACTTTTGCCACATTTTATGTAAACAGCAAAAAACAGCAAGAGCAATTAGACAAGCTAAATGTATTCAAGGCCTGATCATTTACTGAAGATATGTCAAGACATTTAACAAGTTACCTTAGCATATTTTAGGGGACAGAACCTTTTAGGTAAAACAAAAAGCAGCAGAGTACAAAAGATCACCAAAAACGCGCAACTTGAACTTTATTTTTTTTTGTCATGAAAAAAAGAATACAAAAGAAGCATGGCCGCCACCATGCAGAGTGACAAACGCCGACCACAGCAAACACATTCATTAGAACACAGATCTTAAAGCAACAGAGGTTTCAAAAGAACTTAAAGATGAATTAAAGAAGTTGAACAGAACAAATCTGTGTAACCAAAGCACTTGACATGATATTTCATTAAAAGGAAGGAGAGTTCAATCGCCAATGTATTTATATGAAGCGTATAACTTGTGTCTGAGCAAAAAATGGCAGCCATATATTATTTCTCTCAACATTCCTGGTTTTTCTTCAGATTTGCATGCTCTGTTCAGGAGTTACTCATTTACTTTTGTTATACTCTTAAAACCTTTAACGCAGTTTTGTTGACTGTCATATGTATAAAACCCTAGAAAAATAAAGATATTCCTGACCAATTTACATTTATTTTGTATTACCATTGTTCAGTGCTATCAGAGGACATTTATTAGGTGAGGTTAACTTCATCTCAATCTCATCCTCTTTAAAAAAGACCAGCACTTATTCCACACTACAAAGATTTCAAGTCATCACTTGTTTGTATTGTGCCAACAAAAATATTTAAAGACTCAGATAGGACAAAAAAATCCACATCTACATACATTTCACCTGCCAGTCAAATTACATTTCTCTTATAGAAGAAATTGCTAAATACATTGCCATGGTTTACTTTCAGGATGCAACCACCCCCTCCCTCAATGCAACCCAAACTACTCCACCCAAACCACAAAAATTTTGATCTGAAATTAGACATGAAGCAGAACTGAAATTCTCAACTTGCAAATGACATCTTAAAGCTCCTGAGGTCCTCCGCCAAAGGGAACAATCCATTTACAAATTGATGACCAAAGAGGTTTAATTAAGCAGACTCTTAAAATAGTTTTTCAAAGACACACATCTAAGCATACAAGGAAACAATCACACAGGAATGAATTATCCAGATTTGTGCCTGTTCAAATTTATGGGCCATTAGGACTTCAACTCTGATTGCACAAATTTAAGAAAGCCCTGCATTCTGTATCCTGTCCTGATTTTTAGTGTGTAACAATGTACTCCCGTAAGTAAGACTGGGTGAGGCTGCGAAGTTCTTCCAGAGCATAGTCTTCAGGCATAGGCAGGCGCCCAATATGTGGGGCCAGGTGGCACAAGGGGATATGACAGTGGTCTGGTGTGCCCTCCCCACCTTGCTGAAGCCTTAGAACCACACGCAGGATGTTAGCCAAACACTTGGCCATTTCTGCAATCACAGACATTAGTTCACACATTTTCAGAATAGTTACACAACCCTGAATTAGAAAAATCATGCAGACATGGAAGGTAAAATACATGGAATATTATCTCTGACCTGACTGGGCAAGTTTGTCTTTGGCGTTGCAGCAGGGGAGAAGTTCAATCCTGCTGCACAGAGATGTTACATCAGTGTGTAGACGCTCCAGCTCATATCCTGGGCTCTCAGTCTATATGCATAAGTAAAACAAAAATGTATTTCAGAGGACAAAACATGCACAGAGCTTGCTTCTTTTTCATTTTCAGTGTAAGTGTAAGTTAAGAGCCCCCCCACTTGCTGTTGAAGTACCTGCTGAATGGCTTGTAGGGTCTGAATAACACGAATGTAGTCCTGGTAGACATGGCCTGACGTGTCCCAGTCCTGGATTTGAGCACTGCGCTCAGCCACTGCCAAGCCCTTCAGGAACTCCATTAGGTAATCATGATCATCATTAATGATGCAGTCTTCCGGAGCACATTAACAGAAAAAGTAGTAAAGCACATTAGATAAGGCCATCACCTCTAATGTGTGCAAGATTTACAAGGTTGGTACACAAACCTGAGGCCAGGTTCTGGATGACTAGCTGGTGGCAGTGATTCCAGTGGCCAGCTTTGTATAGGTGCAGTGCTTCTTGGTGTATATCTCCATTTCTGCAGGCATGGATGGCCTTGGCTTCATGAATCCACTGTACAGGGATCAGCAACTTGTCTGTAAGGAAATGCTCCTTTTCTGCAGATTCCTCTGTCTCTTGTAGATGGCAGTGCTGATTCAACATTTCCCGCACAGCGTGCTCTCGAAGCCTACAGGCCCATTTGTGATGATAACCAACAAGAGTAAAAGTTAAGAGTCCACATGATTTCCAGGAAAAATTGCAGTTGCAGCTGCAGTCCATTGCAGATTTATGCTGAGAACTAACCACTGATTGCAGAAACCTGTGACACTAAATGGACATATCATTCTGCATTTTTTATTTATTTTTGCTTCTGCGAAGTCCGGGCCCATCTACCAAGCCCACACACCCTCAAGCTGGTTGGTTTTTTGGTAGCAGTGCGTAGCAACCTGTGCCTAAACTTTCAACCAGCATGAGAAATTGGGAGGGTGGCGGACAAGGTCTGGACATCACAGCATTTTGGGGGCAATAATATAATTTTTCATGCATTTTAGTGCCAAATTATTTGGTAAGAAATATTAACGTATATTAGGGGTGGAGACAAATACAAATAAGGTATTCAGATTGGCACAAACAACGTATTTTTTACTAATACCGTATTCGGACAAATACTTAATTAATTTGTATCTACTCAGTGGTTGGAGGTTTGAAAGTTGCCAATCCAAGTACGCTATATATTTCTCCTTGCTGATGACTGGTTGATGCCCTATGATGCAGCTGCAGTCCAGAATTTCCCTAATGGAGCCTCTCAAGTGTTCTCATGTCTTTCGTTTTTTTCTCCTTAAAGCCTGTTCTTTTTATTATTTTAAATTAAATGACTTATTATTTCATTTACTCTGCTTAAACCAAAGAAACGATGTATACCAAAGAACACACACATGCATGAATTACAATATGTTGGTATTTTACATTCTAGCACTGCAGCACTTCTGTGTAAAATGTGAAGAATGAAAATTGGGTTCCTTTCATTTATAAAGTAATTTCCCCTTAAGTTTTGGGGGCATATTTACTACAAAAATGTTTATCACAATTATTCAATATACATGGGTGCTCTTGAAACGTCTATTGTAATAATTAAATCGGCAATCCACAGGAGCCTAAATCTATGTGATACAAACTGTATTTGTCCAAAATATTAAGTCATAATTGTGCCACATAGTGTTTGGGCAAACTGATCCTTCTATCAACTGTCAAAAAAAAAAAAAAAAAACAAAGCAAAAAATGTTTAATCAAAGCATGGTTACTTACACAGAGTCAGGTAGATGTAGCAGAACAAAGACTGCCATCTCCCACAGGCCTGCACTCTCAAGCTGGGCAGCATAGCTAGTATGTAGTAGCCCCTGACGTGAACTTGAGAGGCAAGTGTAGTTAAGAGCTTGAAGCAAGTTCCACAGATGCCAACTCAGCCTGTAGTCTAGCTGCTCTGCTGTCACTGTAGAGGGGTCCAGCAGCTGCTGCAGGCTGTGGTGCCTGAAAGGAGAAAGTGGGAAAAAAAAGTGTGTATTAATCTGCTCTTATGGGCATATATGACTGAATATGTTGCAGCACTCACAGGCTGTTTTTGGTTTTTGTTTTTTAGAACAAACGCTCATTTTAATATAACTAAACTGATTTTTATATAATAGATTTTAACATATTAATTTTGTAAAAACTATTTAAAAATGGGAACATTTTAAAGTTCCAAAAACTATAAAATGTAATGTTTTGAACAACATTTTAATAAAACCCAAACACTCACAAAAATGTTTCATATAATTTCGGCTTTAGTGCCTTGAAGTTTGCATGCGACTTGTGTTAGTTCATCTTTGTTTTTTTAAGTTTATTATTCCTTTCCAACATCCATATTTGTGACTTCACAATCTCTACAAATGTTTTGTAAGGGGGTTCAGCGCTCGTCTCCTCTTCCATTCATTGAGGTCTCTCGACCACAAAAATCGATTTTTAAACGACCATCCTGTACAAGGCCAATTCACTGTACATTAACAGGAGTTTTGACTTTGAAATGACAAACAGATCCTTAGAGTGCGGCTGTGGGTGGTCCAAGGATACAATGTACCTTGGCATGCACATTCATTAGAGGAGGGCAAAATGTGGAGAAGTTGGCCAGATGTAAGCTTTCAGATAGGCACATCCTCCAGTAGCAGCATTTCCAGGACACATAAGAGTACCCATGAAGGAGCAAAAGAGAAATCAAGGGTAGTGACAAGGATGATTAAAGATGCTTCGAAACAAGCAACTTGCCTGTCAACCTGACGACCACAAAGTTGCATGTTTAAACTCCTACTTTCTACCACTGTGTCCTTGAACAAGACACTTAAACCTCAGCTGCTCCAGGGGGACTATCCATGTAATTATGATTGCAAATTGCTCTGGATAAGGGTGTCTGCCAAATGCCATTTTACATATTCCCTTACCCTCACAATATCCTGCAAAATGCATTGAATGTTAGCCTGTAACAATACATTTTGCTGGATGATAACTGTCCCAGAAATTATTACGATAAACGATATTGTCATTGTGTCCACTTTCTGCTGATATAATGATAATGACCTAATAATACAAATGCACCCTTTCAAAGACCCATAAACCTAGACTTCTAAAGATCACATAAACCTGGCCAGGGAAGACATTGTAAGACTGTCAGCATACCTTGACTTAAGGCAGGATCTCTCAGGAGATGTGTCCACCTGTGCTAAATATTCTCTTGCTCTGGGCAATACATTTCAACTTAATTCTGCAAAATCAACTGCAAAAAATCTAAGGGCTTATCAACACACGAAGCATTAACATAAGTCAAGTTTGGCTGAAATATGATTCTACAGATGATAAACTAATAGCAGTGTCCCCATACTTTGTCCAAGGCGATCGTCTTCGTCTTAATAACTCCTGTTTATTAGGGGTATTATGGCAAACAAGGGGTCCTCGGAAAGCCCTCACTCCGCCCTACATAACTGAAGTTTCCCCAGCGATTGGTGGTTGCCCCATCTAGAAAAGCTGTGAGCAATGGGTGCATGTTAAAACCGAACTGGCTCTCTGCACTTCTAAAGGTCTTTCTGTAAATTTAGACTCTTCTCATTTAAATAAAATATATCTACACCTGATTATACTAGGGCTGGACTCGAAAATTCAAATATTTGTTCGGTGAGATGGGATTCGGGTTTACAACTCGAATGCCATCTCGCCGAACGAATATTCAAATATTTGAGTCCAGCCCTAGTATAATCAGGTGTAAATATATTTAAATATTGGAAAGAAGAAGAAGAAGAAGAAAAAAAAAAAAAAACATTTTACACGTGAAAGCAATCCCTGAGAAACCAAGAGCGTCTAGCTGCAGACTGTTGGAGAGTGGAGCTCCACAGGAAATACATGACCTCCACTCTTTACAACCCATGACGTCAGTTATAAAACTAGGATAAATACATAAACTCCAGAATACAGCATTTTTCAATAATTAATAATATTTTGTTACTATTTTTGTTCATTTATTCGGCACACACTAAAAACCAGTGATGCAATGATCATGCAATTAATTGATTTATTTTATCATCATAACAGGCCAACAGCACAAGCTTGCTGAACATGTTCAGTCATTTTCTGTTTGAAGTAGAACAGAGGGTTGGGATGAAACGTCTAAAAGAGCACAACTCCCAGATAGGAAGGACAAAATATGCCAACTGGTGAAGGAGTGAGTCATTTGCATGGCCTGGAGGAAAGCTAAAGAGCATGAGAGGGAGGGCTTGAAGAACCCATGGGAGCAAATTAGATCAGGACTTACTTATCACAGATGAGTGGAGAGGATCAGAAATTGGAGGGGTCTGAAAAGCAAACTTCCTCAAATACCCCTCCAACTGTGCCCCCACTGCCCACACCTCTTAGAGGAAAACAAATCAAGGACAATAGAGACCAAACACCAAGCAAGAGCGAGAGAATTCCATTAAGACCCAGGTAAGCAACATCATGAAGGAAATTTTCTTGGATATCCAAAGTACGTACCCTGGCCACACAAGCCAACCACACCATTTGACAAATCACCCCCCAAAAGGTTGACATTTTACCACCTGTGCCCAGCATGATTTCTTTGACTTTGTTATACCAATAGAGATGCATCAGCAAGACCATATACACATTACTTTAGTTTCTATATAGCATTTGCACTGCCTTCCTCAAGAGGGGGTCGGATATAAATATTCCTAGACAGCTCCATGCCCTGCAAGAATGCAGATTTGATGCCCATAGAATGGACCGGTCACTTGTTCTGACAGATTACTGACAATAATAGCCTAAGTGATTCTGAGGAACAGGTTGGAGAATCTGTCTGTGAATCTTGCACTTTGAGCTCTTCAAAACCTCTGGCTACAAGTCTTGCTTTAGGCACAATACTAGGGATGAGCGAGTACAGCATTATCTGTATCTGTATACCAGATGAATTATCTGTATCAGTATCTGTACTTGGACTGGGCGGGGCCTATCCCGGAAGTGGGCGGAGTTTAACCAGGAAGTGGGTCTGGGTTGTCTTGAAAT
>JBBKCR010000022.1:3603307-3619132 GCA_037577295.1 Ladigesia roloffi
CCCACACAACACGAGAGAGCTCGCGCGCCCACACAACACGAGAGAGCTCGCGCGCCCACACAACACGAGAGCTTGTGCGCCCACACCACGAGAGAGCTTGTGCGCCCACACCACGAGAGAGCTTGTGCGCCCACACCACGAGAGAGAGCTCGCGCGCCCACACCACGAGAGAGAGCTCGCGCGCCCACACCACGAGAGAGCTCGAGATCGCGCGCGCGAATGCCGATTGTAGGGAAAAAAAAACAAATGATTACTGTTACACTTAATTTGTAGTGAGTCCAACTTTAAGGTTAGGTTTAGTGTTCCAGTTATTCTGTTCTCAATTTGTTTGTTTTAAAATAAAAAAATACAACAGAAATTACCAATAAGAATTCCGTGTAAGTTCTGAATTGATAAGTGGTATTGACTAATGATGTTTCGAATGATCGACCACCGATCATGATTGGCCGATATTGGCTAAAAATAGCTTGATCGGCGAACCCCAAAAGCGACGATTAAAATAGCCCATCACTTGACGCTAATTACTCGCGCAACTTCTTGACAAGTGCATGCATGGCGCACAGGTAAACAGCAGCAGAACTGAGCTTACTAGTTCTCCCATCTGGAAGTGTCCTATAAAGCCGTGAAGTTAGCCGTTAGCAAAGTATGTTGTGATAAAATGCCATTGCTTGCTTCCACCTCCAGGGATTTAAACACCACTAACATGATTAGGCATCTTAGAACACACCATACAACTGAATATGCAGAGTATGAGAAACAAAACCAGCCGAATTATGGAATTCATTTGGGTTACAGTAGCGTACACTTATTTTTTTGGATCTGATGTAGTTGGTTCTCAACTACATCAGATGTTTATAATAACAGAAAAAAAACACTTGCCATTGTTTTGTCCTTTGTGGCAGTAGCCAGTTTTGGTGTAACAAGTTTTACATTTTGCTACCAATTATAAAATGTAATCAGTGTATTAAGAGGTTACATCCAATTAAGCTGATCTGATGTGTGTTGGTCTGCCTGACACCTCTTTGTTTGGAATAATTTTAAGTTACTCTGCCTTATTTGGGAAAGATGACCTATAGTAGCCTTAAGTTCCCATGTTCTAAAATAAACACTTGGTGGATCTTGACTGTATCCTATTTCTAAAGTTTTTTTTCCCAATATAGTTCATTTAGAATTAGTTTCATTTCTACAAATCATGCAAACTCTGCTAGATTATAGATAAAATTTTCCCATTCCCCTGACATTCTGTGACCGGCAGTAAAAAATGCTGATCGGAGCATCTCTAATATTGACAGAAGTAGCAAAACCGTTAAAACCTTAACGATACCCTACTATGTTATTTCCTCACCAACATGGAGAATTTGCCTTAAATTATCTTAAATCTAAATCTTAAATATGAAAAACTGTACCTCACACTCCAAATGTGAAACTTCACAGTTAGATAGGGCTTGGTCGCATCTTTCCAACCACCCCTTGTTTTACATAACCCTCCACGATCCAGGATTATTAGCTGAAAACTTTTCGCCTCTGACAAAATTAATGGGATACTGAGGAGAGGAGAATGGTTTTTGGCAAATAATTCTGGATTATGGCACATGAGGTGCCACTGGGAAAAGTGATAAATAAATAATTCCATGAAATTAACATGGTTTACGAGTTATGACTTACAAGTAAAAACATCCAAGTCAAAGTCAAGTCTCAAGACGTTGAGGGCACAAGATTTTGTGCGACTTTAGTGTGACTCAAGCCTAAGTCTCAAATTCGTGTCCCCCATCTCAAAGGCCGAGATAAGGTACAGCCTAATTTTAAAAGAACTAACCTATATTAACACATTTAATGTCCTTAAATTTGGCAATTTTGATTTATCACCATTTATATTTTAAAACACTGCAAACACCCTGCATTTACTACATTTCTTACATGTATTTATGCTTTCATTAAATGTAGGGGGGGGGGAGAAACACTGGTTTAAAAAACAAAACAAAAAAACAACGTGAAAGCTGAGTGTATTCCACTACATGCATGTCCACCCACATTCCCAAACGCAGAGTTGTTCTGTCCAAAGAGGCCTGTGCCTGTGCCAAAGCCTGTGGCTGTACTCGTGTTCACTGTGTTCCCAAATAGTCCACCAGCCTGAGAAGCAGCAGTGTTCCCAAACAGGCCCTATCCACAAAAAAAAAACAAATACAATAAAATAAAATAAAGACAACAACAGAATTGCACACACATCAACATATGATTAAAGTTGTTAACATCTACATTTTACATTAATTACAGTTCTCTCATTATTAAGAGAGAATGTGATAACACTTCCAATACTAACCATGCCGGTGGTGTTGGGCTGGCCCATTGTGTTGGTGCTGCCAAAGGAAAAACCAGTGGTCTGGGCAGTGGTGGCCTGGCCAAAGGGCTTGAAGAGACTATTAGCCTGTGGTGCTTGGCTAAATAAACTGCCTGTGGTTGCACCAAAGCCACTTGTACCTAAAGAACAATTATCCCATTAATGGTTAATAATGCTGTTTAGAAAACTTCAGAAAGCAAGATTAGGTTATGGAGCTATGCAGGTCACGTTTTATATAGAAAATATCTGGATTCTTTGAATATCATGTATCCAAAGTTTCCTAAAGTATGTGTAAGATCAAAGCATATTCAAAAACAAGACTAAGGAAACAAAAGAATCCCCAGGTCTATTAACTTAAATCTGAAGTGTCTTGCTCACAGCTTAAAATCATAAATGACATGGCCACTTACTGGCACCAAAGGAGGTCTTATTCTGGCTGAAACTAAAACCAGTATTCGTAGCCGAGGAACCAAAGAGCCCAGTAGCAGTGCTAGGAGCTGCTGTCCCAGTAGCCCCAAACAGGCCACCAGTGTTTGCTGCCATTAGGTTTGAGGGCCCCTTCCGACCTGCCTGGTAATCTTCTAACCTCAGCTCCTGAAAAGCAAGCATCAAATCAAATGTACCACCCTGATATTTATTATGTTCTGATACAGACTACCACAAAATCCATTTAGGCTGTAGCCCAACAAAGCCACTTACCTCTAGAGATTTGTTTTCATATTCCTTCATGGCTGTGATGCACTGGTGTTTGGTGTTAATGCTGGTCGTCACACCACTCTTTACCATAGTGTCACTTCCAGTTGGCGGCTAAAGGTTATATTTGTTTAAATAGAGTGAATTAAAATTTCACAAAAGCATACTTCAGCAAATTCTATAATGTAAACATAGTGTTAAGAGAAGATAAATGAAGTCAAACTTACATTAAATTTTATAGTTGTGCCAGGCTGTGCAGCAGTAAAACTTGAGGAACCAAACAAGGACCCGGATGTACCTCCAAAAGGATTAGAAGTGGTGTTGGTTGTCCCAAACAGTCCACCACTACTAGTACTGGTGCCAAAAGCTGCAAAATAAAATTTACAAGAGTAATCAATCTACTTCTATACCACTTCCTACTGCTTTCCTGGAAGCCACTGATAATATTTGGTCAACTGAACTTACTGCCAAAAGTGGCAGGTTTGTTGGCACCAAATGCATTGCCCTGCTGGGAGAAAAGTCCTCCACCTCCACTGTTGGTGCTTCCAAAGAGACTGTTTGAAGTACCGCTGGTGGCACCAAACCCAAATCCACTGCTAGTGGAGGACGTAACAGGCTGACTGAAAGTGCTGGATCCAAACAGTCCACCTTGACAAAGCAGAGATGATGAAAATTATGTTTCCAAAAAATCTAATGACTGGTTTATGTAGTTCATTCACACTATTACCTGGTTTTAATATCGCACTTAGCCCTACAGTTGCAAAAATGTGAAATTTCTGTTTTCATCATAAAATGTGAGCTGAGCTTCCTCTAGATCAAGGGAATTGACAAATATAATTTGACTACAACAGTAATACAAGAACATCCTGATCATTCATGCATAGTCAAAAAGAGCTTTCAGATGATCTACAATCAAGAATTGTTGACTTATACAAAACTGGAAAATTGATTTACAAAGGCTTCAGAAATTAGCCAAAACCTCAGACCATGTCCAAAACAGAAAGGTTTCAGAAAAACAAGATCAGCCTTTTTTTTTTTTTTAGGTTAGTGCTACCAAGAGTGTCAACAGTTTTTAAGTGTTCACATAGTTTTTCCACTAGCACCAAGTTTTTTGTTTGTTTGTTTTTATGGCTGTTCTTTTTAAAGACATGAATGATCAGATTTTTTCTTAACTTAGAATTTCTAAGTTATTTGAGCTCTGATGATTGTAGGCCATCTATGTGCATGAAAATTTAGTTTTTAAGTTCAGGGTCTGAACTTCAAAACCTAAATTTTATAAACCTGTAAATGACCATGTAAATGATTAGCTTCACAGGAACACACATAACATATTATGTTATGTTAACATTGTCATTAGCAGAACACTGCTTTCTACACACAAAACAAGCATGATTAACTGCAGTGTCAAAGAGAATACTTAAATAAAGAAATTAAATATTTTAATTCAGGGAAGAAATATTTTAAATGTGTGAAACTAAAAAAATGTGCCTGCCATGAAGGGTGATCTTACCATTATAAAGACACAGGCCAAATTTGTAAAGCAACTAAGAAGTGAGTCAGACTATTCTGAGCATGTAAAAAATTGTTAACGATGAAGCTTAATCAGCTCTAGTACGCAAAAGAAAGATTACATTTGTGGTTTCCACATCTGACAAATAAAACAAAACATGTTTTTGCTGTACTACATTAAGCTGAAAATAATGTCACATGGAAATGACACTAATTTTATTTAATTGAACCATAACAGAACACGAGCAACTAAAACTCAATTGTGAGGAGCTGAAAACATGCAAACACTTGTTAAATTATCCCTTACAGACTCACATTTTGTTTTAAGGACAGAAAAGAAATGACTATTATTGTTTATTGTATTTATGATGCTATTAGAGCGATTTTGAAGAGATTAAAGATAATGAGAGACCCATGTAGCCATCAATTAAACGACAGCTGCACAGCATACCAGGCTTATTTTGAGGTGCCCCAAAGAGACCTCCAGTGTTGTTTGTGGTCCCAAAAGCAGAAGAACCAAAACCACCTGTTGTTCCAAACCCAGTGTCTGAAAATATAAAGTAAAAACAGATTATTGAGCTGTTCAAATACAAGAAAATATAGTACTCTGGTCTTTAATCCAGAGTGTGTACAATTTGGGTGGCTCTAAATACCAATTTGAACACAATACTACCAATTTAAGCCAGCCACAATGTAGGACTAAATTGACATTAGATATGACCAAAATATGACAAAAATGTTGTCGAATTGTTGTCCCATGAACAAGCAATCTCTTCTACAGATTTGGAAGGAAAATGTGCTAGTAAAACATCGTTCCAGTTGCAGGCTTAACTTAACTACATGGATCTAGAGAAAACAGCCAGACAACTCAAAAGTACAAGTTTTATGCATCTCCAACTTACTTTGTTGTCCAAAGGCGGATGAAGTCCCAAACCCTCCTGTTCCTCCCCCAAAGGGGGCCCCAAACGATTTGTTGAACATCACGGGATGGTCCTAAACCTGCATAAGTCTGACAAGAAAAAAAAACTTTCCTAAAGCAATGTAAAGCCTACACAGGCAAAACTGTATTAATTGAATGAGCATGTATAGTGCACTTTCAGAGATTAACTGAAACGATTGGTGCCCGACATATATAAAGAAATCATATTGATGCGTTGAAACTGCTAGTAATAAAACAATAACCAGGAACAATCGCCAAAAATTAATTAACTAAATCGACATATTTTGGTGGACTAGTCACCGGTTAGCGCCACCCTTCACGTTTGACCGTCTTGGGCGCCAGAAACAGACCTTATGTTAGCACCACCGCTGTGTTGCTTTGCGGCCTGTTTTCGGCGGCTTAAACTGGTATGCAACATGAACATGGTTGCTTACAGGTTAGACACTGACACACAACACACAAAAGTGTAATTACCAGGCTGAGTGACAAACGTGCCTTGTAATCGAATTTATCCCGAAAAAACCCTACACAATGAGCCACTGACCAAAGCCAGTTTCGTTAGGTTGTAGCTTGCTTCTTGGGTTTTTTATTCCCTGCTATTTTTCCCTGTCAGAAACACTGTTTCATACGCTAGATTCACATAGCATACTGAGAAACCAGGCGGGAGCATGAATCTAACACCGAGGCACTTCCAACACAGAACAATCTCCTCCAGATGTTAGCAAATTTAGCAGTACATTGCCGGATACTAGTTAGCTTTTAGCTGACAAGCGTACATCCCATACTATGTTTAGAAAAGCACATACGAAAGTCATAGGCGGTAAGTGTAGACACGTGTACTTAGTATGTACATCTGCTAGTACACCAAGCGGTCGGTACAATACTTCTGAAGTCCATTCGAATCGGCAAACTTGCTAACTAGCCGCCGCGCTAACTGCTGTGACAAACCTTTTCCAAACACTCACCGTCTGTGCTTCGACCTCGGCACAAAACGTATTGGAGAAGCCCGTTAGAGCTTCTTTCTGGCGCCCCAAATGGTGATTATTTCACAGGACCGTCTGCGCAAACGTTAAAATACACCGTTCACAAATAATTCAGGAATACTGTTAAATTGTGTCGGAGGAGGGCAACGCAGCTAGCCAGTGAGGCTAACCTTTTACCAACTGCGTAATTGCTCGTCACCGGACGTCAAAAACGTTTGGCACGAATCCGTGCGTCTATTTAGCGCACTTTATTCACTGCAGTCTGTTAATACAGATTAATTTCAGACTGAAACAACCTTAATTTTCCGAAAACTTTGTCGTCACCTGCTTCCTCTTATTTATGTAAAATGCATGTATAACAACAATAATAATAAAAATAATATCATGACTATTTCAAATGACTATTTAATCAAAAAGTAAAACAGATAAACATACTGATAACCATAACAACAAAAACACTAATAATAATATGATAAATATTATCATTGTTTTATAGACTCCAGCCGCCGCCGTCGTCACCCCCCCCGCCCCACCAAGTGCGGCATAAAGGGGTATTATTATTTATTATTATTATTATTAGTAGTAGTAGTAGTTGCAATAGAAGTAATAGCAGTAGTAGTTAGTAGTGGTGGTGGTGGTATTAAATACTAATTTTATACTACAGTAACATTATATACTAATGTTAACACTTTTCCACTAATGAACATCATCCCAATATAATTTTGTGTTTGTTCCGTTACAAAAGCAGGCATTCCTACTTTTGTTTAATATTTTAATTAAACTTTTAACTGCAAACAAATCCACAGAACAACACTGCAAACAAATAGAACAGAGACACAACTTAGTAAACAAAAATTATGTCCTCAGTGCAAGTTAACATTCAGAAACTTTTAATGCCTCAGCTTGGATGGGCTGATGCGGTTTCTCCTCTCGATTACTATCTGCCCTGTTTTTGAGAAAACTCTCAACTGAGGACATAATTCTTATTTACCAAGTTGTGTGCCACGATGCACAGTTCTCCCCACCGCCAGACACACAACTCAGACGAGCTGCTCAAACCTGTGTCTCACTCACTGCCAGCCAGCACTGTACTCAGATCAGCGACAGCCCACTGGAGCCTCACCACACCCCCCGACAGCCCCTGAGCCATCGAGAGTGAGAGCGGAACAGCTAAATGGAATAAAGTGAGGTGCCGGCTCTCACTCGCTACTGAAAGGGTGCCCCGGTACTGAATGTTACGCTGCTTTGTAAGGACGATTCTCTCTCTGCACATAATGGGTCCTGTTGCACATGTTGAAAAGGCAAGTGATGGTGCTGCTTTAGTACGATATCTTGGCGGTTGTGAACACTTGGAACAAGGTTGACAGCAAGGTTTGTTTTGGAGTTTTTTTCCTGAAACATCGACTTTGCAGCTTAGACCGTGACTACATTTAATCAATGAAACTGGTTAATTTGGGAGAAAGGAAAACCCCATTTTATTTTTATTATTAATCAATTTTTAAAGCTGAAATTTTATGATGGAATGCCCATGAATTTTTCATTTGACCTAAACCTAAACTTATGGTTCTTGCTGAGGAACCCAGTTGTGGTATGTTGAGGCTAGGATTCGAACCCATAACTTTTGGTACAGAGGCAAGTATCCTACCCACTAGACCACCACCAAAATTGGTAGTGGAATGCTTGGGTGGTGTGGTGATGAAACCCAAACTGAAATGTAGCTGGAATTACCGACAGAATATTCAGTGGTTTTCTGAACACTTCTGAGCATCTTAAGTACTTAAGTGTTTGAATGAAGTTTCTCTATCTGTTTTTTGCAGGCTGAATGGATTACCTTGGATGGCAAGGTAAATGGAATCTATTGTGCTGCAAACTCAATCATGAAATCCTTTATAATGAAAACAACTGAATAACTGGAATTATCGGCAGACTGCTAAGTGGTGACAAGTTTTGTGACTTGGAGGAAAATCACTTAAATTGAAATATAAACGATATAAAATTCATAATTTATTCAGCTGTTTTCAATCATAAATACCCAAAGAAGGAGTGGTAGATCTGCTGGGGTTGGAAACTATAACCATAAGCTGCAAAGTGCCCCACGGATATAATTTGAAATAATGCTGATGTATACTGAAATAATAAACTTTGGGACGACATTCTTGTGTTTGAACTTTTTTTATGTATTAATTGTAGATTTAGGTGGTTTCTGCACTTAGATTATTTATTTAAATTGTTCATCAGTCATGGGTCATTTCAGTGTTTAGCCTAGTCATAGACTATGAATGTATCCCACTAGGGATATAAATGTATGAATTTGTCTATGAATGTATCCCACTAGGGTGGCCAGCAATCTACTGAAAAAACTATTTTTTATACAGGTTGCGCAACACAAGTATATTTTCAATTACTATTCAGTTTTCATGTGCTATGGTAAGCAGTTACATCTGTTATTTAATAAATTACAAGATATGTGTAAGTATTCTATGTATTCTATGTTTTTAGACAAAAACAAATGCAAACAAATACTTGAGTTCAATCTTTTATTATAATAAATTACAAGCTTACAAGTGTATTGTGGTATGTAACTGATAATGTGTAGCCAAAATGTAAGCCTTCTGAACTATGTGAAATCTTGCATGCAGCTTTGCAGCAGCTTTAACCATGGACCATGGACAGCTGTTCCTTATACTGCATACTGGTGTGCTATAATATTTAACATTTACAAGCTAAGATGTATGTCAGCAGTAGATAAAGATACAGGGCCAGCTCATGTGTGCTGCCTAAATGTACCTGCGCCAAAACCAACATTAAAGGGATAGTTCACCCCAAAAGATTTCTCATAGACTCTTGTGAAATAGAAACCACAGTGTGATCAGTTATTTTTCCAGTGGCTTACAGCTTGCTACAATTAAGTTATTTCTAAGTTTACCCATGACTTGTTCAATGGAGCTTTCTAAGGTTGGGCATTAAAAAAAGCATTTCACTGCATGTTGTACCATGTATGATAGTGTATGTGATTAAAGTCTGAATCTGAAATCAGTGAGCAGTGAAATTCATACATTTCAGCTGTTCCATTATGACAAAGAACGAGCAGAAACAGTATCTGCTGGAGGGTTTCCTGAGCCACAGGGTCAAATATAAAAATGCTAGGCAGTCACTGCTGCTTGGTGCGGGAGACGATGGATTAGTTTGGAATTGGGTATCCATAGACTTCATTAATGCATTCTTGATATGACACTTTTTCAAATAATTGCTGCTTCAGTTTGTTATTAACATTTGTCTCCACAGTAATTATCCTCAACTGGAAATAGTTTAACTGATGACAAAATTAAATCTATTCATATGATGACAAATCTGTTAATTTTAGACCTGTTGAGCAACCTTTATATGTGCATTAATATTTCAAAAAAATGTACCGTGAGCTCCTGTCATTGGACCTAATACATTGAGAAGGTACCACATAGAAAATTCTGAAGTTTATTTTTGACTGGCACCTTAGCGTGCCACCGCAGAGCATTCTGCAAACCCAAATCACATATGAACTTCAAACAATAGTTGTGAATTTGGATAACACTTCCCCAAATTCAAGCATTATAAAACTGGCCTATGTTAACTGAACTTGGGCTATATGGATACATTAAACAGAATTATTCTCCACTGATGAACGTGTATCATATATACCCATGGGTGTCATCGGCATTCAACCAGAGGGGGACGTGTCCCCTTCATATTTCATAATTATTCGTATACTGTTTAGCCCACAAATTCCAGATGCCTTAATGTTGGTTTTGGCCCAGATACATTTAAGCAGCACACATGAGCACATTTAACATAATTAGTTCACCAGTGCTGTTGAATCTTGAAACTTTCGCTAAAGAATCCTCTCCACTAAACCTATAAAAGGATACACACAACTTGAAATCCAAGCTGCCTTTCTGTGCACTGAGGAGTCACTTCAGTGGCTTCCGGTGAGTTGGAAGAAAACCCGAGCTGATTTCCAGTGGTGTGTGTTCTTCTATGGCTTAGTGGAGTGGAGTGTATTCTTTTACGAAAGCTTTAATATTGAACAGGGATTCCAAACACACCCACCCTATAAAAGAACACATTTTTCATGCATGCAGCAACTCAGCTGCCACCTTAACCCGGCTCACGTATCCCTCTCACATAAAAAATGCTTCCCACGCCCCTGTATATACCTTTCATAGTAAACTACATGGGCAAAAGTAATTATATTATAAACAGCTCTGTACCACATTTTCTCGAGTTTTGACTATACTACATTTTCTTCATTGTAGCATCAGTTTCCTCTGTGATCAAAAAAAAATTCTGAAACTAATTTATTTTTAATTTGCACAAAACACCCAGGTATATACTGCAAAATATGAGTGGTAAATTGCAGTGACATGTATGTTTGGAAAATTTTCCTAGTTTTGCCCTCTAACCAATAGCTGTTAGTTGTCCTCTTTCTCGATGTAGGGCTTTGCAGCTGATCGAGCCATCTTTCGGGCTAGAAATCTCTCCCTGGCAGAGCTAACAGTCTGGTTACTGTTGCGTTTTGCAAACTTACTGACCTGTTTTACTGCAATTTCGGCACAACTTGCAGCATTTGTATCCTTTTCCTTCCCATCTATTTCTTTCTCTTCTTTCTGTTTTTCTGCCATTATTATTTCTTTGTCATTTATTGTGCAACTGTCTTTCTCTTTCTGACTCTCCTTCCTTCTCACTTCATTCTTGTTATGCTCCCTCACTTTCATGCTTATTTCCACTCTGTTCCTCTTTCCATATCTGTCCTCTTTGTCCCTGTCCCTCCCCTCACATACTCCAACCTCCTCCCTGTCCCTCCCATCATGCCCTCTGTCTTCATCCCGGTGCCAGTTCGCGTTTCCTCTGTCCTCTTTCCGACGGCCATGCTTGTCTTCTCTCTCTATGTCCCTTTCTTTTTTACCCCTCTGCACTTTCTCTAGTTTCCTCTTCTTCTCTTGATCATCACTGCCTGAAGAAGTAGATCTTTGACGGTAGTGCCTCTTGGAGTGGTTAATGTTTACGTTTGTCTTGCCAAACTCCACGTTTGACCTCTGGTCTTTATCAGAGTGAGGCTCCTGATCACAGTCATTTGCTTGTGGTGATAAGTTTACAACTGTAGATTGTTCATCCTTGGATTTATCAGGTCTGTGACAGGTTCAAGATTCAGAAAGTTAAAAATTTTCTCCATGATTTTAAAATACAGAAGATGCACAAGTTGTGAGTATTACATAAATGAATAAATTACTATCAACACTTAGGACACTAAAATGCAATGTTTCCTTTTCTAACCTCCCAGTTCTCTGGTTAGGAACAGGTTCTTCTCCCACTGTCTGATTCAGAAGGTGTCTGTAAAATCCGCTGAGATCCTTTTGCTTCTTTACATCCAAAGCAGCTGAAAAAAACAACAGTATTTACACTTTGTAGCTTTTATCCTTTTGCATTCATGAAAATATTTCCAGCAATCCTGTAGTAGTTATGCACAACATTTAAACACTCTGAAAGGGCTAGTGTGGACTTACCCTCCAACTCTGCTGCTTTCCTCTCTTTCTCTAGTTCCTCTTGTCTTTCTTTGAGCTTCTGCCTATATGCTGATGTGACATATGCTTCTTTATCAGCAAACTTCTCACCCTCTGCCTCTCTTTCTTTCTGAATCTTTCTCTCTTCACGCCTTTCTTGCTCCTTCTTTCTTTCTTCAACAGCTGTCATTAGTTGCTTTATGTACTTTGGCTAAAAAAAACAACACAGGTCTGTTTTGTTCAGGGTCCACTACGCTCTATATAATAATCTTCTTATAAGAAATCAATCAATATTACATAAAACTCATTTAATGAAGTTTAATGAAACATACCTTTTGGTCTGTGCCTCCTAACAGCTTCTTATTGTTCTCAAATTTATTTTTCTTAATGTCCTCGTACACATTGTCATACTCATAAACACTGCTGTCCTCTTCCAGAGCCTTTTGCATCTCAAGGTGGGTCTGACATTGGTATCATTTAAAAAGAATTACATAGTAATAAGACAGCATGCAACTGTTTCTCACTATCAGAGGACAACACAACAGTTAAAGCAGTAGAGAACTGTTTCCCAAAAATACACAAACCTCATTTTAATTATTTCTTTTAATCATGCATATTGTTAGAATCATTGCAAGAAAAAGGGCTACTGTCACAGTAGCTAATCTAAATCTTACTTGCTTCATCATTTTCTTTTTGAGTGCCTCCTTCTGCAAAGTCACACCAACAGACGTCTATGAATGAAAAAACGTGTCAAAAACACATCATAGATATTGAAAAGGCCCAAAATATTGGAATGTGTAAAACTCGTTTAACAATAGTACTTCTTCATCCGAGTCATCTCCAAATACAGAGGGTCGTACGAGCAAGCTAGATTTGGAAGACCTTTTTGGGTGTAATATGAGCCCATACCTGAAAACAGAGAGAAATGCAGAGACAAACATTCATGACATTTGGGTTCATACATCTAGGTGTAACAATACTTGCTCTGGTTTTGTGATTCACATTAGTTTTCACAATTAGCGTATTTAAATCTAACTTGTCTCACAAGATTTACTTATAAATGTACCCACCTACCCTATTATAATATTGAGTACCAGTGACAAATAATCGTCTTCAGGAACTGAAAAGTGTGGAAAGCTACAAACACCGATCAATGTATGTTAGCTGCACTGTCTCGGTTAAAACACGCAGGATGCTGTAGCTTTGATAGCGTTTAGCTTCCGTAACACTTGGTTAAAATAGTTATTTATTATAAAATAAAAATAATCAGGTCAAGAAAGCACACACAAACATCTTGAAGTACAAATATTTAGTTCCATTATGACGTTAAAAAGGCCCAGAATTGCACACGAGGTTTCGGCTGTAAATTCTAAGCAACTTACTGTTTACCACCGGAGGCCGCCATCTTGTCTTGGACACAATCTGAACAACAAGAACTGCAGTTTCGGTTCTAGTTGTGACAGCGAAATACATAGGTAGAATATTTTAGCCATAATAATAAACAAGTAAGCAATATTTCGGCATTTATTCGAGGCAAACTGGTTTAAAATATCTGTGAGTGCCATGTGAAGAAAGTGATGATTAAATGTCCTTTTATAACAATATTTTTTATTTTCTTTGATATTTTCGATATAAAATAGTAAACAGGTTAAAATGACACGGTTTTACCAGCTAAATGTACATTAGCATGCACAATTGTTAGAAGTAAACAGCTTTAATTCAAAGTTCGAAAAAATACACCCTTACCTGGTTGAAATAAAGTTACAATTGAATTACAATATTAATAAATATAAAACAATGATAATACAACGTTGACTCAACATTTAATTTGAAATTATTTTATGTAATAGTTTTATGGAATTTGTATGCTTTGTTTTAGCTTGTCTAAAAAAAATAGATAAATGGGCAGGGCAATAATTTGTAAACTATAACCAGAGACCAGGGGGGTATTCTTCGTACGTCGCTAACTCAGTTAGCTGGATTTGATTGTTGTGGACTTGTCCTGAGCTTAGATTGTTTCGTTCTTCGATGCACTCTCGGATTTGCTCTCATAGCAACGTGTCCGTAATCTCAATCCTGTTCGGAAGCAGGTTTGTTTAATGTAAACAGGATTTAGGCTGCGCTCCTGGCGGGTTATGATTGGTTGAAGAGCACGAGTGACGCGGACTGACTCAAAATATCTTGTACATGTATATACAGGTGTGTATGGGAGTTTTATCAACTTTGCTTTCCCTGCAAAAATTAAACAGTGCATATTAATCAGTGTTGTTGTTAATCAGTTACATATCTCAGACTGTACTATTTGTAACACAAGAAAATCCAGTAGCATTGAGAATATAGAAAATTGACATTTTTGACGTTGTTTTCTAACAAGCGCATAGAGAAAACAAACTGGTATTTGAAGAATCAAAAAAATAAAAAAGAATGGAAATTTTATACTTATGACTAGTACTGATGTTAATTAAACACTCTATGCAGTACAAATAGCAAAAAAGCATAAATATAATAAAAATCACAGAGCTAATCTGAGGGTGGCCATTTTTGGCCACGAGGACGCTGAAAGGGTAGCTAAAACGAGGAGGGCCAGAGGGTTAATAAAGGGCGACCCGTGATTGCTGGCATACAAGGGGGAACTTCATCAGACCCACCATGCACAAGTAACATGGTGAAATGTAAGTTTACCACTATGATATGGTTTTATATGACTTAATAAATTATTAATTCTGTCACTCAAAAGCTTTTTGAACATGCTTAACGTTTTTTTTATGGAGGCTTAATTTTGTAGGTTGTATTTTCAGATACTAATGGAGGGTTTGTATTATTGGACCCTATAAAAAAACACAGTGTGTCACAGTTGTAAGTGTTTTATTGTCAAGGACCTTTCGTTGCTTTTAGATATTTTTTTTGCCAGATAATATATGCTTGCATATTTTCACTGAAGAATGACGATGATGGAGATGAAGAGACCACATCTGCTGTGACAGAAGTGGATGCTGCTAGATCCACTGAGGTATGATGCATACAATTTTAGGGTATGCCCCCTTTTTACATTGGTGTAACAAACTTCCATTGTCCTTTCAAAGTACATGCCTGGGGATTTGCCAGCAGATAAAGGTCATTCAACCTCAGTGCACACTCTAAGCAGTGTAAGAATTTTTATGCAGTTGTCCATATTTTAATTGTATTGTATGACAGAACCTACTTTTTTATTATTTTTAATAAATAAATAAAAATGGCTAGTTGCCAGCAAAGGAGCTGTATAAAAGGTACATCTTCAAAAACAAATGAGAAAAAGTTATATGGAGATGGACCTTATACAGCTTCAAATTGAAGAGAAGAGACTACAAATAAAAAAAGCTAAACTCGAAATTGAATTACTGGAGCATCGCCTTAAGGTAAGAACATGTGTGAATATTAATCTGTTTTATGTTAGATTTGTGTGTATATTTAAAGCAATGTAATTAACCTTATTTATTTCATGTTACTTCCACTGTTTTTCAGAAAATAAAGAAATGAACTGTACAACAGACAAGTGTAAACAATCTACTTAAAGTAATTTTCACGAAACCTGTCTCTCAAAAGTCTTCCATCTCTATGTGGACAAATTTGTAGGGGTTCCTCTGTGCTGTCTTCCACAATGGCTGGCTTTCTCCTCTTATAGTGGCAATGTTGTGAAACACAACACAAGCCACTAAAATGTCGCATGCCCTCTCTGGACTGACCCAGAACCCACGCAGACACTGAAACATGGACTTGAGGATCCCTATGGTCATCTCGACCTTGGCCCATGTTCGGCTGTGAGCCAGGTTAAAACGTGTCTGTGGT
>JBBKCR010000022.1:3636849-3653701 GCA_037577295.1 Ladigesia roloffi
GTTTTAGGAGACGGAGTTTGAGGAGTTGTAAAAGTGACCATAAAGTCTACGGAGTTTAAAAAACAAATTAAATAAGACCTTGAGAAGTGTATAGAAGGAGAACAAAGAGGGTGAACATACCAAACCTGTATAGGGACTTTTTGAGGCTGAGTTTAATTTCTAACTCCCTGCTACTCTTACAATGGGACTTCCAGCTCTGGAGTTCAGCGATTCCTTTCTGGACAGCCCGGATTTCAGAGATCGTCTAAAGTGTCACGAAATCGAGCTGGACCGCACGAACACATTCATCAAGGAGCTTATCAAAGACGGCAACATGCTCATCAGTGCGCTGAAAAGTAAGTCGGAAAGCCTCAGACTCATTGCAAGCCAGGGTCCTTTTTTCCTTCTACTGAATCACAATGAAGGCAAAAAACCACAAATGTGTGTCATAACCTTCCTGCTGTAAAAAGTAGCCCACCCCAGGATTTTTATACAGCAATCTGTAAAAAAAAAAATCTCTAAGGTAAAAAAAATGCAAGTCGATTTTCCCTATTTCTACCTTGCTTGGACGTAAATAAGTATAATGCAGTTATAACAGTGGGTAATAACAACAACAATTATAATAATTACATTCATAATGCTATATTAAGCAGTTTCTTTCTTTATTTGATTATTTGTTTGATAGATTGATCTATTTACAATGTGTCAAACTCATCCCAATTTACACAGAGCACAGTTGTGGGTGTGATAATTTTCCACCCTGTGAGCTTTGGGAATTTTTGCTCATCAGCTGGTAAAATGAGACCTATCACCATGGAATCAGCACCAACCTACAGTTTACATGGAGGCGTGTGTGTGTGTATGTGTGTGAGTGTGTGTGTCTGTGTGTGTGTCTGTGTGGTTGATAGGCCGCTATGGAATGTGGCTTCCTGTGAGCCAGGTTGTGGATTATGAAAAGGACCCTGTGTGTCAGTCTGATGGCTGACCTTCTGACCTAAGGAATACCATCATCCTGCCCCTTAATACATTACACCTCAAACGGCTCTAAACTTTTTTGGTTATGAAGTATATCAATTGTTATTACAGAAACAGATTCAAAATCTCCCATCATGCAAAGGTTTAAGAGATGATTATGCAAATTTTAGACATTCGCTGCGTCCGAACTTGCATACTACGTGTGTAGGTACTACATTTGAATTTGTACGTACTGCTCTACTTAAATCAGTACGTTCTATGCAGTATGAATAATGGTAGTATGAATGGAATTTGGATGTACTGCATCCACTCTGTTGGTGATGTCAAGTGTCATGTTTCATCACAAAAGTGATTTTATATTTAATGCAATGGCATTATTTTTTACTTTTACAAAGGGCATTTTCACACAAGCATAATTTAACCACAAGGACAATTTTTCTTAAGGCACATACACTTGAAAAGAATCGTGTCTCCTTATTCCGCCATTTTTTGAATAGAACGCCGCCTCTTTCGCTGCCTTATGGGATAGTGCATCGTCCATCGGATGCCTACTGCAGAATTTGGCCGGAAGCAGTAGGTCATCCAGGTACTTCTCGTATGCTGTTTTCGCATACTATGAATTCAGACGAACTACTTGCCTCGCATACTTGGTATCACATACTATATAGCAAAGAAGCATACGATTTTAGACGCAGACATTGTTTTAACATTTGATGATCTGCTTTCCCTGAACTCATTTACAGATGGATGGAAAACATCATTCTTTTTCAGATTATGTAAAAGGAAACATTTAAATTAAAAACAATTAAAGGAAACATTTACATTTAAATTCAGTTGTTGGGATATATATTTGTTTGAGAGTGGTTAAATGTTAAACGGGTTTCATGTTTAAAAATTAATATTATTTTTTTTACAGTGGTGGTGGTCTTGCGGATCTGGCCATTTTATTGACCATTTGTAAACCCTCTGAGTTTTATATAAAAGTTAGAAGATTGGAATATAGAGGTAATCTAAAAAAATAAGAAAGATTCCTGTAGGGCTGTACTCGAATATTCGAATATTCGTTCGGAGGGATGACATCTGAGTTTTCATTTTAAGATTCGAATATTTGAAAGAAGAAGAAAAAACATTTTACACGTGACATCAAGCCCTGCCAAACCAAGAGCGTCTAGCTGCAGACTGCTATAGAGTGGAGCTCCACTCTTTACAACCCATGACGTAAGTTCTAAAACTAGTGGATACTCCGCAATACAGTATTTTTCAGTTGAAAATAATATTGACACCACACATTTAATGTTAATGATTAATATTATTTTGTTATTTATTTTTGTTCATTGATTTGGTACACACTAAAAACTCAATATGACCTTTCCAACGAGCCCGAGCACAGAGTTCTCCTCCACCCAGAACCGGAGAAACTTTCCAATGCGCTCCGGGTCTAACAGTGCATTTCTCCCTGCGGCTCAGCCGCGGAAAAACAGCTGTAGTGGGAGGCATACTAATATACACACTTCCACCCCAAACCGGAGAAACCTTCACCAAGCTGGCGCATTATATA
The DNA here is from genome assembly GCA_037577295.1 of Ladigesia roloffi. Taxonomy (NCBI): domain Eukaryota; kingdom Metazoa; phylum Chordata; class Actinopteri; order Characiformes; family Alestidae; genus Ladigesia; species Ladigesia roloffi. Next base: position 3,639,362 of record JBBKCR010000022.1, read on the forward strand.
ACCGCATAGATCCACTGAACAGACACCAATCCGCTTCACAGTAAAAAACATAGCTTTTATGGGCGGCATACTAATATACAATGTTCAATGCTCACTAGGGGTGCATCAAAAAGAAGACCATGTTTTATCCTGTAAAAGCAAGTATTTTTAGCATGAATTTGGATAAAAAATCACCACAGCAGAACAGTCAGAAGACCTATGAAGGTATTCGATGGGGATTTGTGACCAGCAGTGAGGATTTTATAGGAGAAATTTGAAATGCCGCACTTTGAGTCTCGGAGCCATGTGGTATACTGCAAAATAATTAAGAAAAAGGGTTTATTTTGCACTTCGCCGCCGGTGGCTGGTGGTGGAAAAAATGCTGTGGAGTTGGTTTTGAGATGTTTGTGCGAGTTTTGAGCGAGATTTGTTGAGTTTTGAGGCTTTTTGTGAAGACGCTATCTGCCTAGCCGGTTTCCACTGGCTAAAACTGGCTAATTTTGCATGTAATTTCTTCAGACATCTGGTTCCCATCACCACCACTGTGAAATACTATTGCAGTATTCTGAATTACATTGTTTATTCTTATACATATAATTATGCAGATATTCAAACAGAGGAATTCCCTCTTAGCACTGTCCATTTTGTGTGCAACAACTTGCCTTATCTTGACAGGATGGGCCTCTTGCAGACCTGCTGACCTTTGCACTGCTTTCTATCAGTAATACTCCCTTGGCATGTGTATTATGTGCATGGTAAATCAAGTGCTCAATCTTAAACTGGGGAGAGTCACATAAATGTATGTGGATTTTCAGTACTTCAGTACTGTAGATATATAATGATGATGAAGATGATGGCATAAATGTTACCATCCACCCCAATCCTTACATGTGCCAAATTGCCACAAAAGTGTTTCTTTATAATGTAATAAAAATTAAAGGAAACTGGCAGCAACTGACAACAACTAGTTTTAGAGATTACCAATGGCTATAATGATTAGTTATTTGAAATTAATACTCAAATATTGTTGATAAACCTTCTCTACAAAAGAAAACTCTCTGTCATCACTTAAATAGATGATACCAACAAAAGCAGGGACATCAAATGAACATTTGTTGAATGAAATAGTTTGTTATACATTTTATATACCGTACATTCCGGATTACAAAGCGCACCTCATTAAAAACCACATGCTCTAATTTTAGTAAGAAAATCAATGTTGTACTTGTACAAGCCGCACCGGATTATAAGCCGCATGTGTCTCACAATGTAATATGAGATATCTACAAAGATTATTTTTACTTTTAAACGCTAATCTTGCTTGTCGGTCCACTTTGCAGATATGACCTTATTAATAATAGTTTATCTGATTGATAGCCTTTAGTTCCTAATTAGTGGTCAGTTTTTGTCCATAAAAAAACTGTTGACTGTATTTTTATCAGCCCAGCAATGTTGTTTAAAAATTCCAGTTCTACTGTGTGTGATCCACTCTGTGCAGCACACATGCATGCACAGACACACACACCATTTTGTCTGTGTCACTGCTACATTGAGAATGATTTACCACCTAAATATCACCTGTTCATTGTGGCTCATTGGTGGTCCTGACTGTTGATGAATGGGGTAAAGTGTGCTAAGAAATGATCTCTAACAGTAAACTACAAGGAGTTAAAAACAATATAATGGACAATACATGTTGATACAAGGTTGGTGCCCCTAATTAGGTAGCTCATAATGATAACTATTAAATATAATATATATAAAATATAATTATATATAACTATTTAAAAAATATATAATATGTTTTCAGCATATTCTCTTCTATTATTACTCCTAGTGAAAATAAAAGATTAACACTCCACCAAGTAAATTTCTTCTGTTTTTATAAACCTCGTCTTACACTCTATTCTTGGATTGTGCTAGTCAGACAGAGTGTAGGCCAATGGCTGCTCAGTGCCATGGCAACATGGCACCTACTCAAACCCTTTCTCACCCAACAAAAGGGAAAGTGAATGACTTCCCAGAAACATCCAGTTCCTATTATACAGTCGTTTAAATTGCGAAGGTAATAATATAAGTTTGTCTCATGTTTGTGGCTTGTGACAATGTAAACATGTTGGATGCTTGACAGTGTTTGGTTTCCAATAAATGCAATCACGTTACATGAGAAACACTAACGAAGATATTTGGTTACATTGAAAAAAGAGCTTTTAAGAACTGCTGTGATCACTGATTAAAGAATGTTTTAACAGATCTTTCTGCCGCTGTACAGAAGTTTTCACAGTCCCTTCAGGATTTCCAGTTTGAATGCATTGGTGACGCAGAAACTGATGATGAGATTAACATCGGTAAGTGACTAAGTCTGAACTCATATGGGAATTCACAGTATTTTCCAGCATGAATGTGGTTTAAATAATATTATTATGCTGAGAATGACACAACCATGAATTAGAATTAATTCTTCATTGAATAATGTGTGTAGAAGTGCATATAAATGCAAACTGAACTCTGCAACCTAATAGTTGTGTTTTAGTAGGCATCCTCTGCATCATTTTTCCACATGTAACTAAGAAGAGTCACAGGCCAGCTTTATCTGATCCACAGATGAGAACAATCCTGCTCATTCCCTCTCCTCCTAGTACCACCAAGCTCCAACTTCAGTATCATTTTGTGCTAAACAATAAAGGCCCTTTATCAACCAGAGGCCAGCTGTTGCCTAGAGTTGAATAACCTAAATACTCGGAATGCCCTGATTCATCTTCTGATATCCGTGCCATTGTCTGACACAGACAGGTGCCAGTGACTTCAAAGTTTACTAGTAGTTATGTACATAAACCTGAGCTAATCCCAAATAAACATAGGCATTTACAGACATCCGTACATAAACACTTTATTAATCAGTCGGTTTCAGTCCTTCGGTCTTTAGATAACTGAATGTGTTCTCGTACTGTGTTGGAGTTAAAACCTACAGCCATTCAGGCCCATTGTGGATAAGATTCGAACTTCTATGCCACAGAGTATTACATGCTGTAATATGTCACGAAGTGGAATTTTACAAATATTTTTTTAAATGTACTCTACATTAACATATTTAAGAGAAAGTGGTGTCATTGTGCTTAGCATTTTTTCAGTAAATAAATGAAAAATTCAGGACCAAAGATTCTTAAAGTGAGACCCTTCAGGGTATCATCACATGGAGAGTGTAGAAATGTGTTTTCCTATGCATTTAAAGAAACTCCAATAAATTTTGCCTGCTTGCTACTGATCCTTACAAAAGAAGATACTGAGATAAGTATGTTTTAATTATTGTAGATGCAGCTCACTTTGTATCATCTGTGCAAATACAAAGTGCACAATGTGGAATTTTAGATTAAATATGTTGCATATACATATATACAGAATAACCTTAAGCACCCTACATTCATCTATTTTATGCAGCTCCAGATAATATTATTAGCCATGCCTATACATAAATTAAACTAAGAATGTGCTGTCTCAATCACATTCATCCCTTCACCGGATGCTGATTTTTCATGGATATTTGGTAGTGCCCTATTCTGAAAGAATATATTACATCAGTGCACATGTAGAAGGGTCATTTTCTGGTGTATTAACACAGCTGAAGGATGTCATGCTGTGGCTGAGGGGCTGTTTACCCTGGGGCTTGCATGTCTAAGCAGAAAGGTTGTAGCTTCAGACTGCATGTTTATAGGAGCCAAGCATCTGGCAGGGGGATTTCTGCTTTCTTCTCATATCACTAAGAGAAATTACAGCCAATTTCACTCAGGAAGTGATGTAGCTAAAGCAGCTCTAGGCCACTGACCCTGAACAACCAGAGATAAGATGAAGTTGTGGTGCAGCATTATACATGAAACTACATTAGCTTGAGAGCATGTTTAATCGTTGTCGCATTTTTGTCTTCACATTTGAATGAGCAGTACTATATTTCAGATTTTTTTGTCATCAGGAACTCCTGATTTGTATCTCCAAAAGGAGGTAAATGGAAAGGAAAATATAAGTTTGTATAAAATATAAAAATTACACAGAGACTGTTAGAAGTCTGTTTAATGATTTACTTTACTTTACTTTACAATATTTCTTAACAATGGACTGGTCAGAACAAGTTCTGCAACTTAGCTGTTGCACATAAATGATTAAAATGGTGATTCACATCAGTGACGCTGTGTGTCTCTGCCTCGTTTCCACATTTACTCCATTTATTTTAGCAAGTCTGTCTGCTTTAATGAAAACATTGTATTTTTCTCCTGCTGTGTTTCTGTTCACAGGTCACACCAGGGTCCTATTTAGGAAAAATACTGCATTTTCTTATCTATGAACATCAACTTTATTATTGTCTGTGTTACTGTTTTACAACACACCATTGATTCTACAGGAATGATTTTCTGTACTTTTTACGTTTTTTACTTTTACTGTTTTTTTTATTTTTACTGTTGGTGTCTGTTTTTGCTGTTTTCCAGTGTGCACACACATACATAAACTTACATGAGTTATATTTACATGATTTATATTTACATATATAGACTTGCTACACACAGAAGTATATATTTATATATTTATATAATCTCTATAGTGTTTTTATACTATACTGTTGTGTATAGCTCTATACTATAATTTTCCTTTATCGTTGTTCTGTCCACATTCTGCCATAAAACAATTCACACATAATAAAGATTTATCTTATCATATAAAACTATGGCCACCCACAGTAAACAGTTTCTGTAAGATACATTGTTGATCTTATTCTGGAACACTGCGGGCACAATTTGAGTCTTAAGCCAAAGCTTTGTGACAATGATTTAATTGAAATGTTCTCTCTCACACAGCTCAGTCATTAAAGGAATTCTCTCAGCTACTAAACACTGTGGAGGAGGAAAGACGACGACTTGTAAGTCAAACTTTTCTTTATCATATTGGTTTGTTTACTGTTCATTACCTCAGCTATTTACTATCTCTGACTTTAACCCTATATTCTCGACCAGTTGTCTTAGACATGACGAGTTATAGGCTGCGCTGTGTTTGGATTGGTTGGACAGAAGAGATCATTCCTTGTGCACATTTATGTACACTTATGCACCCAACAGTTCACCAGCCAATTAGGTGTCTGATTAATTCATGTAGACTCTAGTATTCTCTTCCTAGTATTTTGAGTTTGACTGGAAACTAAAAGAAAAATGCTCCGATTTCATGCACAATAGAAGCTTGTTTGGCCTGTTGCTAAGTGGAAGAGAGGCCTGTGGCAATAATAGGTTCTGTTTCATTACACAACATTTGACATATATTCTTCATTTAATTTTTGTGTGTGTTTGTAGATGTATTTAATCATCTAACACGGTGACTGTTGCAGTCAAACCAATAGTCAAGTGAAGAAACTCGTGTATTAAAAACCTTTAATAATAACAAAAAGTGGTTCCACCCTGAACTTAGAGTAAATCAACATTGCTGCAACAGACACATAATACTCCAGTAATACTGAAAATAATCACAACACGTATAATACTTTTCAGATTTTCTAGTGTTTCTAGATCTAAGTGTTGAATAATGCTTCATAAGTTTCTGGCATTTTGGTCAAATGAAAGGTGTGATACCCTGGAGAGAAACATTTGTCTTTTTTATTACTTTAGTAGATTATTTCAGTCAAGTGTGTGTGTTACAAAAAACTTGCCTTTGTAAAACAGATTCTTCCCTTGGGTCAGCACATATTGAGAAGCTTATTTGATCAGTTTTTTGTTCAGCACATCAAAACTACTGCTGGCAACAAGTATGTCAGTGTTGACAATTTTTTTCTGCGACAAGTAAAGCAAGGAACTGTTCTAAAATATGTTGAAATAACAGATATTCCCATTCCGCAAACTCTGTTTCATTTTGCATGGATTGTAGTATGGAAACATCTGCAAATTAGCTGACAGTTTTGGCCATTATTGATCAGTTTACAATACCTGACTACTACCATATTTTTATACAGGCTTGATTTGCTTTTGGTCAGTAAGTAAAAGTGTAGAGAGTTAAGGCACCACAGAGTTTAACTCCTTTCCATGGGCCTCCTATTGGCCATTCCACTAGTAGTATAGAATAATTTAAATTATGTTTTAGAAAGTGTAGGCCCTCAAAAAAGGCTGAAATCTGTTTTTTCTACCATTGACTAAGACTAACAACCTGCACTGCTTGGCAAAATAATTGTTTATTGAGTTCATCACTGGATAAGTTTGGATAGGTTGGACAGAAGCGTTACAGCAACATTATCATGGCTACAGAGCGAGCGTTACAACACCCTTAAACCATAATAAAACGAATTTAATGCCCAACCTTTGTGGTTTCTTGCTTTAAACTGAATTCTCATATATTTAAAAAAAGAGATTTATGTAAAGCTTTCAGCCATGCTAAGGAAAAGGTAAGGGTTCTAAATATGAATAGACCACTGTGTTCCCTCTGTGTTTCCATATGCAGTTATGAGTTGGCCAATATTATTGAATGTCCTGCCCTGTCCCCTGCGTATTACACTCGGAAATGTGCAACACGTCATTACCCAGAGGGAAAAAATTAACACATTTGGGATGGAAATTGGCCATTTGGTTTAACATTAACGCTCCATGTTTCTAGGGGCACTGAAATGTGTAGGATGTGTCTGTAAGGAATTCAGTGGGGCAGTCCTAATATTGACATGCCCTTTTTTCAGCTCTCTTAAACTGTAACCCTGCCCGTTTGGTGTCTTCAGTCTTATCCATTGTTGCGTGTTGGAATGAGACGGTGGTCAGTGGAGCTGTGTGTGAGGAGCCCCAGAGGAAGAATTACCCAGCAGCCCCCTCCAGCCTCACTAATTCCTGGAGACTCTGCTATGCTCCATTCTCACAGGCCGCTGCACGAGGCCTCTCAGGACAACCAACACCTCGGCTAAAGAGAGAAAGCCCCTCATTCATAGATGTACAATAAAAAGGCTGAAGCGTGAACAGCTCCTTGGGAGCATTTCCTCATAGGATGCTGCTGGAAATTCCCACTGTTATTATTGTAACTTCTAAAACAAAACAAAATGTCTAGAGTAGACAACGCAACTTACTGTAAATCCCTCACCAGTGTACTGTTAAAATGTTTTCATAGAAAAGCTTAAGATTCCAAGAGGAAGAATAGCAAAATATCCAACATTAGGAGGCTGTGCTGTGTAATGCAAAATGTATGAGTAACAAATAACTAAAGGGCTTCATATTCAGTACCATTTAACAAATGTATTGTAAGCTTAAGTAAGCATTCAGACTTATCTGTTATAAGTGGGAGGCATTTTCCCACATGATACATCTGACTGATGTGAGTGCATTTCCTTTCTGGCTATAAAGGGCCATGGGAACTTGTGTCGGGTCCTCTGAGAGAAAGACTTGAGCCAACCACATGGCTGTCAGCCCTGGAAAAGCTGAAATGTCAAGTCATTACACTCAACTATGTGAGGTGCTGAAAATGCCTTAATGAGTCAAGAGATTACATTATTTATAGGGCTAGGGCTAGGTGAGGTGAAGGTAAAAAGACTGTTATAGTCATGCGAGAACATACAACAACATAGAACACAGTGTGAACAATATCAAATTCTATGTGTTTAATCCATTCACAAATTACACAACACATGGGGGGCAGTGTGTGGGGACAGTACGTTGATTAGTGTATCTCAATACCCCAGTCAATAATACAGTTGCTCTTTTTAATGACAAATCTAAAGTGGATCTGCCTAAAGCAGAGCATGGTACTGGAATTGGGTACACTTAAAGAACTGCAGACTAATCAAAATCCATTGGTATTGATAATATTATTATAGAATGCAATGTAGTCATCTGTAGTATACATTTGCCTAATGGTAATGGAATTGATTATTGAATGACATTTTATTTTTTGACCATCCTTAGTATTGAAGTATGTTTCAGTTACCCAGCCGGATAGGTGATGTGTGCACCTCCGGTTAAAACCATTGGCTTTAAATTGAGGTTTCCTTATGCAGATTTAGCTTTTTTCTACAAATGTTTCAGGTGCAAAATATTTCCGTAAGGACTCTGTAATACTTGCAGTACAGGAAGAACATGTCAAGCACACATCTCTAAACAGAGAATTTGTTACTGCTCTTCCTGAGTTTCATATCTTACATCTGGACCTGCTTGGAGTCTATACTCCATTCCAAGCACAGGTCCAATTAGTTTTGATGTCGGCAGATCAGCACTGTGGATGGCATGTCAGTTGGCAAGGGGAGGGCTGAGCACAGGCAAGCATGTGGAACTTATTTTGGAAAATTCTCTAGTGAGCCTGGAAGCCCACCACGCTGTGCCTGGGAAAGTATATAAAAGGAACCTGCATATGTAATTGTATGTTTTTCCAATTGGGGCTACTAAGCGAAAGTGCTTCCAATTATAATGCCATTATTTTACAGCGCACAAGAACAAATGCTCTGAATGGTTTTGAATTTTTATCATACCATAAACTCTTCGCTTGTTCTGAGTAAAGAGTCTTTAGTTCCAGTTTTATCTAAAGAAAACCCCACAGTAATTGTACACCTGAGGTCATTCTAGACCATCTAACAATGTCAAAGCTGCACAGTATGTTTTCCACTGTTCCCTGATACAACCAAACTGTAGTTCTTAGGAACTACAAATCATCTTTTCATCTCTGTGTTTTCAGAAAAACTGTCAACAGATAATTACACCAGACTTTGATTTTTTCAACATTTTGAAACTGTTTTTTCATTTAGATACAAAATGCAGATGATGTCTTGATCACACCACTGGAGAAGTTTCGCAAGGAGCAAATTGGAGCTGCCAAAGTAAGTTCTTAAGGCTCCCATTCTAAAGCAGGGACATTTTTTGCACATACTGTGTCATGATCCTGTACATAATTTAACAAAGGTCCAAGCTTAGAGTCTAGGTCGGGATTGTAAACACCTCTTAAGGACCAGCCAGATCATAACCAGATACAGTAATAGACCTACTTACTAGCATTTAATTAGCTTGTACTGTTGCTCCTGTTCTTCCCTGTTTGTTGGATTTTTTTTCCATTAGATCAGTGTTCCCAAATAATTTCCTGCAGTCCCCATGCACTGCAAATACCAAATCCATTTAAATTTACCAAGGGTTGAATATGATAGCGAGTCTAGTGCAGTCTTTACAATTCAGATATTGAAAATTGTGCCTTATGTAAGTATTGTGATCATTAAATATCACTAGACGTGTCTAGACATTTTTACTAGTTTTATGTTTATATTATGTTTGCTTTTGCAAAATATAAGCAAAGTGATCAGCTAAAAGAATAAGACAAATTCTATAGATGAGAAATCCAGTAATGTGAAGACATTTTCTTTGCCTAAGCACATTTGAGGACCAATTTTTTTAAAAGTAACTCATAATTTCTGACATGTGTATTGGAAGGCCCAGGCATTGACAGGGATTAGTACAAATTCAGCAGCATATCTGATTTAATTGATTAGCCACCACTGGTTAGATTACTATAACCCCCCCACTTTTATGCAGATCAGAAGTAGATGGATTTGTCCAATGCGGATTTGTTCTGAGAACCGACCTAATAATTTTTCACTGAAAAATCCACACTAACGCAGAAAATGCAGATGTCCTCCGTATGTCATTTTTCATGCATTTTAATGTTCATTTATTTTTAAAAATATACATAAACATAAATAATAACATAAATTCAGGTACATTTCTATATAGAGAACAAAGAATTCTGGTCTGGATGGTTAAATACTGCTCTACTCAGAGGTGGGGAGTTTGAATGGAATCAATCCAAGAATATAATTAATTTCCCCTTGCTGCTGATTGGCTGCTGCCCTGTGATGCTGCAGACCAGAATTTTCCCAGTGGAGCGTCTCAGGTGTTCTCTTTTTTAGTTTTGTTCTTCTTAAAGCCCTGTTTTTTATCACCCTAAATCGAATTAATTTACTGTATTCTACCTGATTATACCAAAGAAAACACCCACGCATTAATTATAGTACAGTCTATACAGGGCTAACTTTGGTATTTACATTCTAGCACTGCAGGAGATGAGTGTAAACTGTACAGTATGGATACAGTACGGGTTTCCTTTACATTCAGGGTAATGAGTTCAAAATAAAAAAAATTGGGGAGAATATTTGGTGGTATATGTAGGGTTTATATGATCAAAATGATTTTTTCCACATCACATAATGTGTTTTTTCACTATAGTTCGGTGTTCTTGGAACTTAACCCCCACGAAACGCGGGGGGTTACTTTATAGCAACATATACAAATTTTACTGCTTAGAAATAGGTTTTTAATATAGTGTTTTGAATTTAATTAATATGCATTAATTTAGCTCTGATACATTTTCATTTGTAAGTTTTCATTTCTCGATTCTAAAAAAAAAATCTTGTATGTTTTGCATGATGCATTATAAAAGTATGTGAAAGTGGGTCTTCAAGTTCATAATTGGGAATCACTACAGTACTGGATGTTGGATAAAGTTGGAAGATGTGACAGAGTTTGGAAAGCTTTGATGAACTGGTGGTGTGGCACCCCCTCGACTGCCTCAGAAGAGCTATGTGCTGTCTGATGAGCTCATAGCTGAAAGATCTAAAGATGAAAAAACCCTGCCTTATTTGGGCGTCTGGGCCCCAGCCTCTTAGACATTTTGACCACAGAGGCCAAGGGGAACAGTTGTCCGGCTGTTCAGCCTCCTGGGCAAGAAAGCAAACGTGCAAACGAAGAAACAAACACAGCCCAAACACTAACGAGTACACCTTTAAGAGACCACACACTTGTAGTTACCTTACTGATACAAATAGGACAGTTTCCTCTGTGCTTGGGATACTGTATATAAAATGCTATGTGAAATATTGAACAAATGCAGTCCTGGCCCGTGGAAGGTGATGTCATTGTTAGTCAGCAGATGGGCCTGGGGGCTTGGTCTGAGCATGTCAAAAACCCAGTTCCTCGTTTGTCATTTGGTGATTTTGTTTTCTGCTGAGTGTCAATGAAAGGTTCATGGGAAAGGTTTTGCTAATGGCAAAGAGCAAAAACAAACAGATTGGCTCAGATTTCAGTTACTCTGAAGACAAGGACCCACACTGCTTGTGGTTCTGGGTACATGAATGTTCATTTCAGCAGAAAAAGTTGGTGAGAGCGCATGAATAAAACATTAAAGTGATATTTTCTAAAGTTTCTACATATCCCCATTGTTTTCTTGCACTTTTATACATTTTTCCCACTAATGTGTGTAGGTTTCAGTTTAGTTTTGAGAGGCAAATGGTTTTAAACTTAAAAATGTTTATGGTTTTAAGGATAAGTTAATTAAATAATTAATTAAATTAGAGTGGTTTGATGTGAAAGGGTGCCGTTTTACTAAGCTTACCTACTTGATAGGTATCAGGTGGTGGAATAACTATATGTTTACATATAACTATTACATTAACTATCTAAAAATAATCAATATACCTCCAAGTGTCTTCTGTTAATAGTAATGAGATATCAACAGTGTAATTAAACAGCAAATCTTAAAAATCGATGAATTTCCCCTTTAAGCAATGCTGTTCTGTTGAAGGATTTCTCACAGCTCTTGTCTCTTGTGATATATATTTCAGTGCTGTGTATTAGTATAGGTGATCTTTACAGCCCAGCTGTGTGTGCTTGTCCCACGTGTTGCTGCCCTGCACTGCGTGCCGTGTGTAATACTGCATTGCCAATCACTTGCTAATTATTAATCCATTACCCTCGTGCATCTGGAAAATGAGCCTTTCGCAATACCTGCTGACACTAGTGTTTTTATCTTCATTAATGCTGAGGTAGAATGCACACGCAATAATTTTATAAGATGCCAAGGGCTTCAATGCCGTAGATAGGGAGGTTTTGTTGTGGTCATGTCAATACAGGGAACAGCACTCATCATGCTCATGGCATACCTAAGGCTGCCCAGCCTTTAGGGTTTAGTATGCCATCTGCTGGTTAGATAGTGGCCTAAAATACAGCTATGCATACTGTCCATATCCATCCAAATCAGAATAAACAAATTGAAATCATCAAAACATTTTAATGGCGGTTTTGCTTGATGTTTGTTTACAAGTCAAAACCCTTATATAACAGAGGATTTCTGCACAAGATTTATCTCTGTAATTGCTGAGGAGGAAATTCCAGTTTCTGTCAACATTCTCTTTTTTTTTAAGGAAGGAAAAAAGAAATTTGACAAGGAAGCAGAGAAATATTATACTGTTCTGGAAAAACACCTGAATTTGTCCTCCAGAAAGAAAGAGACATTTTTGCAAGAGGTAACTCTTATTACTCTTCCTATTACTCTTATTCTAAGTGTGGTTGCACCTATCTTCTTTTTTTTTTTTTTTTGGTTAATGCATATATTCCTTTCAGGCAGACATCCAGATCAATAAGGAGAGGCAGATTTTTTGTGACACTTCTCTGGATTATGTATTCAAAATCCAAGAAGTGCAAGAACGAAAGAAATTCGAGTTTGTTGAACCGGTAAGGAAAATGACATATTAAGTTTAATTTCTGATTGCTCAATTTGTCTCTGCGACTGGAAGATTCATTACTGGATATATGAGGAAATGAGATGTATGTATGTATGTATGTATGTGTGTATGTATTTGTGTTTGTGTGTGTGTCTGTTTTCTCTCTTAGCTCCTGGCATTCCTCCAAGGGCTGTTCACATTCTACCATGAGGGCTATGAACTGGCGCATGAATTTGAGCCATATAAGCAGCAGCTGCAGTTCAACCTACAGAACGTAAGAGCAACCTGCATCTTAGAGGCAGTGAATTAAAATTGGGTTGAGGCTCACCGTATGCAGAATCAGCTGAGACAGTTTGTATTTAAGCTCTGTAAAGTTGTGCTGTTTTATGGAGTACATTTTAAAGATATATGCATCAGAACAACAGCCAATCTGGTTAACTATCAGTTCAAATCTGTCATTAACATGTTTTTACCATCTTATCATGATATTCAAAGCATCACTCACTGCTATTGATGAAGGCTGTGTAGTCCAACTTATATCTGAACTAATGTTTTGTTGTTTTTTTTTCTCTTTGAAGACAAGGAATAACTTTGAGAGTACAAGGAAGGAAGTGGAGAATCTGATGAAGCGGATAAAGTCTGCAGAGCAGGACTTCAAAGCCCCTGGACAGTGGACCATGGAGGGTTTTCTTTATGTGCAGGAGAAGCGTGAGTATTCTGTCAGAACAAATCTTTTTAATGCTGAGAGTACTTAGTATTCTGAGATTTCAGTGTTCTCTAGAGATTAAATATTGTTATTGTGATTGATATTTAGGGATAGGTGATATGCAGATGCAGTATCATTATTGTGACATATTACACCATTTATTAGGGAATATGCTTTTCTAGATATATAAGGGGCTTCATTCATGAGTATTTTATTACAAAAATATTTTGCCTATTAACTGTGGTAATTGCATTGTAACAGGAATATTTATTGTTTCTAGTAATCATTCATTTACACTTGTATATTTGTGTTATAAAAACATATTTCCCTACAAATTGAAAACCTCCAAAATTCTATTGAAGGACCCCTTGGCTTCACATGGAGCCGCCATTACTGCACCTATGAAAAAGAGACCAGAATGTTCACCATGAGCAACTCAGAGATCAAATCTGGGAGCAAACAGGTATACCTGGATTATTGCATTTCTCTTTTTAAATGTTCTCCTTCCAGCTGCTTTTGCTTTCCCTGTATTGTACAGTGCAATATTTGTCATTTCTCTCTTAAGAACGGACTGGTGATGAGTCCTCCTGAAATGTTCAAGCTCAAGTCCTGCATTAGGAGGAGAACAGACTCTATTGACAAGCGCTTCTGCTTTGACATCGAAGTGGTGGAAAGGTTTGTATTGAATTCTTACAACTGGAATTGTGGCACTCTATTCATCTTCTATGAGGCATTTGTGAGATTTTTGCAGCTGTTGTGGCATTTGCCTCTACAGGATGTGGTAAAGAATTTTAAAAGATTCTATTTCCACTTTATTGTATTTGTTGGCAATTTGTGAAGTCTGTGAAGCTAATTTCAGCATTCCTTCTCTCCTTCCTTTTACTTTTCTCTTCATAACTGAAGAAATAACACTTGTCATTGGATTTTATTCAGTTCTCTTCAGTGTTTCTATAAAGTCTGTTGGTACGTCACCTTCTTTCTGCTCTGTGTTGTGATTACATGTGTGTTGCTATGTGCTACCAGCCACCTACACCTCCTGTTGTATCCTGTGTTAAATTTCGCCTCTTTCAAATTAACTTCCTGCGTTCAACTGCTACTAATTATATTCAATTCAATTCAATTTTATTTCTATAGCGCTTTTTACAACAAGGTTGTCACAAAGCAGCTTTACAGAGTCCAG
>JBBKCR010000022.1:3656845-3678791 GCA_037577295.1 Ladigesia roloffi
CTGTTGTCCGAGACTGAGTCAAGACCGATTCTTTGAAGGTTCGAGACCGAGACGAGACCGAGAAAACAGAAAATGGTCTCGAGACCGGTCTTGAGTCCGAGACCGCACTCGAGTACTACAACACTATTTAGCCCTATACAACATGTCGGACCCAGCCCACAAGAAGCTGGTTAATGAATTAATGAGTTGAACTAGCTTTGATTCAAGATGAGTCAAAGCATGCAAAAATTGCAATAGTGTTGTGTCACCATGACCATGATTACGGACCCACACATAATTATGTTTATCCTAGGTAAAGCTGTGTAATGCAAGCGAGAACATACAATGCTTTCTTTTTACAGCATTCCTAAATGAGGTGGGGTTTAACTTTGTGAAGAAATGTGTTCACCTTGTGGAGACAAGGGGTGAGTCTTTATAGTCATTTTTCAAATTAATATCGGATCTATTTCAGTGCCTTCATGTACATGTGCATACTTGAGCTGTGCCACTGATCTAGTAACTGCTACATCTGTATGAAAACAACATAGCAAAACAAAACTATAGAGACCTTCCCCTGTTTAAAATTGACTAGTTCAATTTTCATTTATTTCCAGGTATCCAAACTATGGGCTTGTACAGAATAGGAGGAGTTAATTCTAAAGTACAGAGACTTATGACTTCAGTGTTTGGTAAAGCTATAGTTTGTTTTTTATTATGGCTTCAGTCAATTTGATTGTATTCTATTTTCAACTAAATTTAATCAAGAATATTTTTGATGTTTCTATAGCTGCCAAAGCTCCCCCAGATATGGATCTTGACCCAGACACTTGGGATAATAAGACCATCACCAGTGGACTTAAGAATTACCTGAGGTAAGAAATAATCTTAAGAAAATCAGTTTACTGGATAATGTCAAAGCATGGGCAATAATTCAGCTGCTGTGTATCTCCAGGTGTCTGGCTGAACCCCTTCTAACCTACAGACTTCACAAAGACTTCATCATGGCAGTCAGTGAGTTGTTCCATAGCCAATACAAATGGTTAAATGAAATAAACACTCTGCATTAAGACAGCATATGGTTTAAATTGGAGAACAATCTCCAAGTATTCTGGCATCTTTTTGTTTCCTACCTGGAAATATAAAGTACAGACAAGATATTACCAAGTCTCTACTTGGATTGATAGAATGGATTTTTGTTGTGATATTCTTTTTAATAAATCATGTCAAACATAAACCGAGCAGCTGACTGTAGTTTTAACTGAAGTTTAACGCTGTATGTTTCATTTCTAGAGTCAGACGATCAGAATTACAGGGTTTGTGCGGTCCATGCTCTCATCTACAAGCTGCCTGAGAAGAACAAAGAGATGTTGGAGATCCTGATCAGACATCTGTTTGTGTAGGTTAATCATCTTCTGATCAATTTAGTCATTTAAAAGGTTGATGTAGCACATGCTTTCTCTGAATCTCATCAAGCCAGCCACTGCATTTTCTTTAGCCACCACTAACACTCTGTCATTGGACAGCTGAACATTCTAGAGAATTGTCAATTCAGTTACATCATCCATTGGTTAGCACACATTTTGGTTAATATTATGCTGAGTGACGGGAGGGAGTGAGGGAGGACCATTTGTCTATGCAAAGAAAGCAAGGCCAATATCTATAACATCTCAAATAAATCAAATACATTCTTCCAATGATAGTGCCCAAGTCAAAACAGTAATTCTAGTCACTCATGAATCCAAGAACATTTTTCAACAGACAGACTGAGTGTCTAGTTCTTCTATCTGTGAAAAAAAAAAAGAAATCAGCAGTGGTGAGTGTTTTGAGTTAATAAGGACAATATTGTTTTGCATTTTTTAGCGTCTCCACACATAGCCAGAAGAACCTAATGACAGTATCTAACCTTGGTGTGATCTTTGGCCCTACACTGATGCGTGCGCAAGAGGAGACAGTGGCGGCCATGATGAACATCAAGTTTCAGAACATTGTGGTGGAGATCCTCATAGAGAATTATGAGAAGGTAAGCAACGTCCCTTAATTTAACAGCAGGTGGCACTGTTTACCAAACAGAGAGAGGAGTAAGCCGTCAGTTCCTGTAAAAGAAGTTGACGCTCAATTCTTAGTTTTCAAATTTGATGCAGACATCTGTGTGATTAGGTTTCTTGTTGGATTGCATATTTATAAGAGCATATTTTGAATATTATTTGTTTGGTGTTCCTCAGATTTTTCATCAGTCTCCTGACCCCAATGTGCCTCTACCACAGTCACAGTCTCAGTCTCGCTCCAGCTCACGCCGCAGCAATGCCATCTGCCTGTCATCACGAAAGTCGAGAGGCCTATATCCTCCTGCTCTGTGCTTGGCTGATGCCGACAGTGTGTCTCTCTCCTCTTAATAACACTCTGTATATGCCCTTCGTCAACATTGTATTAATAATCTAGATTGTAGCACCGGTGTTTAGCCCACCTGTAGCCATTCTTCACAAAGCTACTTATGACTGAAATATTTCTCAACCCAACAGGAACACAGATATGTGTAAAAACTCATTCATTTTACACAATAACATGAAAATGGAGGATAGTCAGTTTAGATGTGCTTCTGTAGGCTTGATACCAGTCATGTTAAGAGATTTTTTAAGGTAAATAAATCACATTGCTAAACTAGCGCTCTGTTTGTTGAATGATAATGTGAGGCCACAGATTAAACTTTTTTCAGTGACTCAATTCAGTGACTTTTTCCTTTTGCTGGTTTCTTAGGTGACACATTCAGCAGCAGTCCCAGCAGCACACCTATGGGCAGTATGGAGTCTCTGTCTTCTCACTCTTCAGAGAGGAATGGCTGCTCTAAAGCAAGCTCACCATCTCGCTCCAAACACAAAGCCTCAGGCAGCCTATGCTGGACCACACCTTCCCACTCCTCCAACGGCCCCAAGAGCCCGGCTGGCACCAACAGTCCAGACTCAAGCTCCAAAGAAGATGCAGCCAAGACAGATGGCGAGTGGGAGGAGGCTCTTAGTAGGCTACCGACAGACCGGGTTTCCCCAGACCCAGAGCTGCCCGACAGAACTGAGGAACAGAGCCCCAAAGGACAGTTCAGCATGTCCAGCTGCTCTTCCCTCACCTCCCTTCACATTTCTGAAGGTGAGTTCCCTGCCTGATTCTGAACTCCCCGCCTCAAATATCTATCACTGTACTAACTTCAGGCACAGGAAATGAAGCCGTGAAGCCATTCGTTTTAGACAGGATAATCTATAATCTAAAGATTGCGCAAATGTTTAAATTATGGAATAGAAAAATGTATAAATACATAATAGGTCTTATTTTGATTATTGAACATTTGAAACCAAAATACACAGAATATGAACTACTCTTGATTTTAAAAATGTACTCCACAATTCAGAATCAGAAAACTTATTAACCATTTATTACCCTCAGGTTTGTCACAATTAAAATTAAAATTTGTATATGAATTGCTATTATTGTTTGTTATTGCATACATGATTTGGGTTTCCAAAGTCACATGAATATTCTTGTGTTCCTTCATATTATTTTTCTAGGGTTCAGGAGCTGTCATGGTTCAGTCCAGAGTTTGATTTCACGCAGTAACAGAGACAGTCTTCAGTCATTGCCATTACCAGACCTTCCACCTAAAGACACGAGCAGATGCAGACTGGACTCATCAGCCAGCAACGGATACCAGAGGCCTGGATCTGTGTAAGCAACTTTCACATTGATATTATTTTCTCAAGGCTATTGATGTCACAATTATACATTTTGATGGCACGATTATCGTCTGGGAAATAATCACGGTTTCACCATTTTCATGAATATTTCATATTAAAGTATTAATTTCAGAATGTAACTTGACAATCACATTCTTTAGAAGTTTTTTATATTCTTTATTTACTACTGTCCCATCATCTTGAATATGTACCTCTGTATTATTGGGGTATCCAAAAGACTCCCAGGTTTAAATCACTTTATTGGTGGAAATAAAGCGTGTTACATTTTTTTTCTCCGCCATTGTTTAGTACAGACAAGTGAGACATCATTGTTTGAATGTTGCGTGTCCTGCCAATCTGCTGATAGGACTAGTTCCAAGTGAGTCTTGCCAATCTGCTGATAGCCCTGTCATATTCATATTCAAGAGCATCAACAGAAACAGGGTGTTGAGGAGACTTTTAAAATCGTGGTTAATTGCGTAACCGGTTAATCGTGACATTCCTACTTAAGACAAATGTAGTTTACAAAAAAATGCTCAACATTCTGTTTTCCCATCTCAGCACCTATCTGACACCAATCTATAAAGCCATTTATGGTTAACCATGTGTCCCTTTTTTGTGTCAAAAGTACATTTTAAAAAGCATCTCTTGAGTTTAGCAGAAGCGTTTGTCTCAAAGAGTAATCACAGCTTTGTGACATTGTTCCTAGCTGTTGTTTGACTCTTCTCTAAGAAATGACCTCAAGTCACAGTGCTGGCGGTTAAAGTGCCAGATTGCACAAATCACATGATTTCTTCAGTTCATCAGAACAAACGAGACTTCTGATGTAAACAAAAATGTATGTGTTTCAGGAAGGACAAGCTATTAGCTAATGTTAAGCAAAAGGAACTAAAATATTAATATTTCGGCTCGGATTTAAAGGCTAGGGAGTATGGAGTCACTCCAATCTTGCACTATTTGTTTACTGTTTTAGGGTGGCCTCCAGAGCAGCCCTCTTTGAAAGTCCTGTGGTTTCCCAGCCAGCTCCTGCTGGAAGGTATGTTATCATTCATAGAGTGTATGACAGAGCATAACATATATTTGTTACATTATTTCAAATTTTAAATGGATCCTTTGCAGTTGCACTTTCTCCTGCATGCCATCCAGACATGACCTGACCTGACTGATATCACCCATTCATCATTACTTAGAGGCCTTCAGTCATGCATAAACTCCATCATGCATCTTGTTTCTCCAGCTGTGTCCCCTCTAACTCACCTCTTTTGTTTTGATAGCAGGGAGGCCAAGGCCATGTATTCCTGCCAAGCAGAACATAGTCATGAGCTCAGCTTCCCTAAAGGAGCCCTCTTCTCCAATGGTAAAATTCTCCCCCCCCCTATACATGTAATGCATTGCCCGGTCCAGGTCAATTATGAAGTCCATTAGACTTGAGTATTGTCATGGCTGTAATGTTGTTGACCATATACAATTTAAAATTCTCCATAGTTTATCTGTCAGATACAGGGTTAGCATACTATAAAAGCATTTATCTTTATGGGCGCCTGCATGTCAGGATTATAATGTTCCAAATATATGGAGAATAACTAACTTTTTTATGGTAACTGTCCACTTCCTTAGGCAAGAGTATTATTGTCGTTCCTCAAAAAAGTTCCTTAAATGTCTGACACTGCTCTATTATTAATATTTAGATTTTATGTGTATATGACTCTGAAAACAATTGTACAGAACTTCCATTTTGAACAAAATTAATGTAAAGATCCTTTATTAGTAGTCAAAACTGAAGTAAACTGGAACTGAGTAATAGGAATCCATGTAATATTGATATAGGGTATCTCCAGCTATTGTGTAATGTGCCATGATGACAAGTATGTTTTTCTCATTGTTGCGCTAAAGTGTCTTTTGCATATTATTCCTTTTTTACAGTGTACCCATCAGTAGAACCTGGGTGGCTTCAAGCAACATATAATGGCAAAACTGGACTTATCCCAGAAAATTATGTGGTGCTCCTCTAGAATGGCCTGAAGCTAGACAAATCAAGTCCATGGTATCCATGGTGTTCATTTCTCCAAAAAGAGAGTTTTTGTACATTCATGACAGTCCGTGAATCATTTGAATACATTTCAAATTTTTCGAACCAAGATCCCAACAGAAAAGAATATATTATATGGTACATAATAACTTGAGATGTATATGGTTGGCCCTATATATCATAAAGTGTTTTATTTATAGATGGCTAATAATGCAGACTGGCTCTGACATGTTGAACAAATAAGGTGTCAAGCATTGGCATATTACAATTTCAAATTCATGCTTCTCATGTTATTGTTGTCTGTAAAAGAATCTTTCAGTTAACACACTGATGAATGTTGTGGTACTTGTATCAGCTGGGTATATTGTGAGGAAAAGATTGATACTGCGTGCTATTTTTTGTTTTCAGTTCCTGTATAATTGTTTTCGCAAATAACTTGTCCATCAAATATTTTATTAATTATGTATGGCTCTTGCTGGGGCTAAAAGTCTGTCAGAGACAGCTGGTAAAATTGTTTTATTCAACAGTGTTACCAAAGCACATTTCGGAAGTATTCACTCAATCTACACTCCTTTGTTTCACAAAAAAAAAAAACATTTCAAAACATTTGAAAACCATACAAGAGATGCTGGTCATCAGTGATTTGGTATTATTTAACTGTCATTATGGATTGCAGTTTCCATGTAAAAAGGCATTCATGGTTTAAAGGAGACAATAAAGCCATGATTTTAGACATGTGGATACACAAGTAATCTTTTAGATACAGAAAGCTTTTTGCTCAGTGAGCTCATTTAATTTAATTTAATTTAGTTTGTCGAATTCATATTAGTGGACATAACAGTAGTACGTATACTACATGTACACCTACTTAATCCAATAGCCCCCCACTAGATTTGTCTTACACCTATCATCTAGTGCAGTGGTATTCCGTTTTAGTCCTGGAGGGCTGGAGTCCAACTAATGAATTAATTACCACATAGGTGCTGAAAACATTATATAAGGGGGACCAATCCCCCACCTAACCCCAGTCTCCAAAAGACTGTGGTGGAGCTATATCAACCAGGATCAGAGTCTGTATTAGACTGATAAAATGTGAAATAAAATACCCAGCTACTCACATCTAAGTTCTAATTCTAATCAGAGTTATTTGCATGCCAAGAGTTATGAAGTCAGATTCATTCCTTTTATGTAATAAAAACACTGTAAAGCTATTTTGATGATGATGAAGATTTTGAGGATATTTTGTGAAATTTTTTAAGCATGTGTATTCATGTCCATTTTGTGTTTTAGGTATATTAGGTATAATGCAGTGAGCCTTTAATCATGAGGTACAACATATTAACTTCCAGTCGTGTATGTATGTATAATGTATGTATAATGCAGTGTGTTGTTTTGTACTCACTGAAATGGCACAAACTTCAATAATGATTCTACTGTATTTTATGTCACACTGGTTTAACATTTCCATGTTCCATTAACTGAGAAAGAAGTATGATGTAGGGTGTAATGTGGAAAAGGCCCCCTTTAAGTACAAAAAATGTTTTATTAGTATTATATATATCTACACACTGTGTTTATAGGTCAGCGTAATTTTAGGGGAAATAAAACTAATCTAATGAGGTTTTTGTTTTTTGACAAAATAAAACTATTAAAAACCTTACTTTACTCACCTTACTTTTAGCGGATAAAACAGATTTGTTACAATGAAAGGACATTCTGAACTATCTTAAATTTCCCCATTTACTTAAATAAATCATATACAATGAATGATAATAACTGCAGTTTTTGCCTGTAGTGGATAGCATGTTAACATTAGCAATTGGAATTATTATTTTCATCCAATTCATTATGATCCACAGATGTTTTTATCAGTATGCAATACATAATACATTACAATTATATGGCACTGTATTAGCTAAAACTTGCCAGCAGCCTTGGTCTCGAAAATAACAACTGTAGATTTAGTATGGATTCTTTATCCATAGTTGAAAATTTCAGTTGGCCTCAGAGTTGTTTTAAAAGAATAATGTAATGAGATGAAGTATTTTAGCTGACTAAAGCTGGTAGCACTTACCAAGGGAACGGTTTACCTAGGGGCGTTTAACCCGATAATTATCTATAAAATGTAATTAATGGCAGTGTTTATTATCTGCTTAAACTTGATCTCTAGTAGGGCTTTTGCCTACTTCTTAAGTCTTGAAACATTTGCAGCTTGACTTAAGTTGTCTCACTGATTCCATGTAATATTTTGTATTTAAAACAACTGTATTATCATTTTTCTAAATTTTACTGTATTACATTCTGATATTGACCTTTTGAAAAGGATAAAGAAAAATATGTTCTCTTTCTTTGGTGTTTGTCTTTATATGCTTCTAACTGTCTTATCTGTTCAAATTTATTTTATTTTTGTTTTATTTATTTATCATATATTACTTATAATTTCTGTAAGCCAGGAAAAACAATGTAGTCACTGACTGGAAGGCAAGAGCAAGGGAGAGTGTATTCTCTATTTGAGCTGAATGTGAAATTTATGGCACTTTCTGATGATGTATGGTTTGAATTATAAACTCAGCAAATATAATATTTTCAGTCATTGTTTTGAGTCCATAAATCTTCAGTGTCATTACCTAAACATCGTGTCCAATGAGCTGCTAAGATACCAAAATAGAATTCCTCTTCACAGTTCTCCTAGACAGTAATCCATATAAAGGCAAATAGACAACTGTGAGTCTTCTTGTGTAGATAGTATTATTCTGGTCAAAGTTAAATGCTCCCACAAAAAACATCACATTGTGAAAATTGAAGTTTCATTTTCTATCAGTCCAATAAGATAGAGTTCTTTCAAGTTTCCTGGTAAGCTCAGCCACATTCTCCATGCTGTAAGACTTTTCTTCCAAAAGCTCATACCGCAAGCTGGAAATGTCTTGCTTTATTTCCTTCAGCTCACCTGCAACAGTGACAAATAATAATAATGATATAAAACAGGATGTAATATTGTGTTCTCTTGACTGTCGTTATGTACTATTAAGTATTGTATTCTAGGTGACAAAGAGAAAGACCAACCTTCATTGACTTCATCACTTTCTTTGTCCATTCGAGCTTTGATGATATACCGCTTGATCAGGCGCTTCATAATCTTCTGTACAAATTTGAGGCAAAAATCAGGAGTATTTGTATAATTTTCAAACATATTCAAACAGAATTGTAGCCACAAATGCAGTCAGTGAGAGGCATAAAGTATAAAATTGTTCCTCAAATCCACTCCTACATGTCTACCGCATTGCATGTTTGGGATATTTAAATGCTCTGCCAATCTGCTAATCAAATATGAAAGTTTAATTACATTTTTGCAAACAGTATGCATAAGGGTTGTTCTGGTTTTCATAATTTTTCCACTGATTTAGTAGTTTATATAAGCATCCGACATAGCAGCTTGTTGAACTACAGGATGATTATTTCACTGAAATACCCTAAACACAGCTTTTCATTTTACTTAAACTAAGTAAAATGATCTGACTGTCCCTGTATTCTCCGCAGCTCATGTTTAATTCATGCCCATACCTTATATCGATGATTTGTTTCTCTGTTGACTTTGTTTTCTCCAAACTGAGCAAGGTTTCAAAGGAATCAAGCAAAAGAAAAGTGTGATATTGAATTTGCAGATAATGTACTCACTTATTTAGAACATGTATTCATAACACTTGGTGATTACCACGGGTATAATACCAAACAAGTGTATAAATTTATTCATAATATGTCACCTCACTGAGCTCTGCCTCGCCCTTTTTGATTGTGTGGTGTTTCTGAAAGAGTTTTATGACCAGGGCCTTCAAGCCCATGCCCAGGCCTGACATAGATTTTGGGCTAGGCACCAGGTTGAATGGTACAGGGAGTGTCCTGCCCTCCTCAAAGTAGGAGAACCAAAGCCTGGCTCTGGCAAACTTCCACTCCACATCAGCATCATCCTGCAGAGAAACAAAATAAAAACAAGATGATAGAAATAGAGGATTAACACTGATGATCCTGTTTATATGAGGCTAAACAAATTCTGAAAGAAAAAGTTACTAAAGAGCTATTTAAGGGATGCATTTAGGAACCACACTTAGCTTTCTAATAAGCAATGTTTGCTGAAGGGCATCTAACTGAAGGAAAAATCTCCAAAGAGTCATTTTAAAGGTCATACCATTTTAAAAATATTCTTCACACGCCCACATCTCTAAAAAAGATTATTTTAAGGGACATGAATTGAAAGGTTCTTTGAAGAACCAAACATGAACAATAATTCTATGGCATCAAACAATATTTGACTCTATTTTTAAGAGTGTATGAGTTTTTCTAAAATTGATCAAAGCAGCAGTATATAATTCAAAACACTAATTATCCCCAACAGCACTGATGAAAATGTTCCTGTTCTTTGTATGTTAAATCCTTTGCACGGATGAGCTACATCAGCAATTCATTTTCCCAATTCCTAAAAACAGCCTAATTATCTGTTGTTATGATGTGATGTTTATCATGGCTGTGCAGCTTGAACAAATCTGAATAGTGTGGCGATACATAAAGGAAAGAAGTGAATACCTCAATCTCTTGAAAGGAGCTGTTGATCATTGCAATGAGCATGTTGAGTAAAACGATAACCATGGTGACATTGTACACTCCGTAGAGAACATATCCGGTGTTCTCAATGAACTTGTGTCCATTGTTCACAACCACAGACTTGAC
The DNA here is from genome assembly GCA_037577295.1 of Ladigesia roloffi. Lineage (NCBI taxonomy): Eukaryota > Metazoa > Chordata > Actinopteri > Characiformes > Alestidae > Ladigesia > Ladigesia roloffi. Next base: position 3,667,295 of record JBBKCR010000022.1, read on the forward strand.
TTCAGAAAGTCCAAAAATTGCCCAAAACAAAGTTTTGAAGCTTTCCTCAATGCTGTGGGAAGGAGAATATACTGTTTATGTATAACTTTAAAACCACTGTCACATTTTAGTTGTTTAATTTCTCAGCCACATGGCATTGGACATATATCTCTCCCCTTTACTTACGTAGTGAAGGCGTCGTTCTGTTTAGCACCCAAATAATATGAATACAGGTTAAACATCCCAATCATGAAGGCCAGGAAGACCAGAATGAAGAGCACCATGAATTTGAAGATGTCTTTTACAGTTCTTCCCAATGAGATCTGCAGTGGCCCAAAGCTCTCATTGGCTGGAAGGATGTATGCAATTCGCGAGAAGCTCAAAACAACTGCAATGGAATAGAGGCCCTCTGAAACCAGCTGAGGATCTGAGGGCAGCCAGTCAATACGAGCTAAGAAAAGACGAAACAAAAGGTCAATATCTATTCCAGAGTATTTGACTAAACAACTAAATTTTTTTGTATTGAGATATGTGGAAAGCTCACTCCTAACAACACATAAAAAGGTCATTAAATGTTGTTTAATTAAACCCTTTAAATGGACTATTGACCATAATACAGTCTACATTTTCCACTGTGCTTCTACTCACCCAACCGGAAGTACTCCACCTCCAAAGGTAAGGTTATATTTGTAATATCCGTGTAGTGTTTGTCAACATAACCTTGAGCAACATATGCATGCCAAAAGGCCATTATCCTTGTGACAAAGGAGGCTACAAAAATGGCTAGCATTCCAAAATCCAACATGTTCCAGGGTTCAAGCAGGTATTCTCTCGGACCCTGAGACCAGATCTCCTTGCACTCAGCCCAGATCATTCCTGAGTAACAGAAAGAAAATGGTTAAGGTGTTTGCTTGAAGGCACAGATATTAATATATCAAATATATTAATATATATGGTAAATATTCAAGTTGTGACAAAACAGCGGCTGCTGAAGAAAAAGGCTTAGATTCATCAAGATTCATCAACTTAAAAACAGCTTTAGGGGTTAAAAGCACAATTTGCTATAATCAGACATGTAAACACATTATTTGGAAGTTCTATAAAATTATAAAAGATTTGTTTTGAAGAACGATGCCTCACCCAATTAATTTACAGAACAATCCAAAAAACCTCCATGACCTTTTTTATGGCATCACTAACAAACTCTTTTTAAGAGTGAAATACTGATGTAATACAGACCTATGACCCAGAAGATTATAAGCAACTCCATCCATGTGAAGGGTGTTGTTTTCATACGGAACAGCTGTCCTGGGTAATCATGAACGGTCATATTTGGCAGCAATTTGGTCCCATCAAAACGATCTGCTGCATTCAACACCAGTAATCCAAGGAAAATAGTGAAAGATGCTGCATGAGCCACAAACTTCAGAAATGGCCCTCGCATGATCTTTCCCAGCTGTAGAAAACAATAGAAATTATCCAGGGAAAATGGGTTTCATTAGAAAATCAGAGAAATCCTTACTTGTGACTTTCTTTCACTTTTAAAAATAAAGGTGAAATAAATTATTCCTTGCGTAATGCCATAGAATAACCACATTTGATTCCCTTTACATTTATATTTACATCGGAGAACCATGGAAAAAGATTGTACATTCTTCACATGAACATACTACAGCACACAGTTTGAACAGTGTGAAATTCATTCTCTGAATGTAACCCATTCACTAAGTGAAGCAGTGGACAGCCAGCAACACAGCAGCTGGTAGCAGTGTGTGGGGATGGTAACTTGTTCAAGGGTACATCAGTGGTGCCACTGTTATTCTTGGGATTCTAACCTACAATTTTCTGATCAAAGGGGCAGCTCCCTAACCCCTAGGTGAGCAACTGCCTCTTAAAGAGCCTCCAAAAATGTAACGGTTCTTGGAAAAACCCATAAAAACCCATAAAAATATATAGAAACCTTATGTTTTGAAAGTTTTTTTCATTTCTTTGTAAATCATGGTTCTTCTTGGAACCAAAGGTGGTTCTTCTATGGCAATACACAAACAAACTCCCCCGATGTCACACTCTTTGAGGCTGAGCCCACTAACCTTACTGCATGGAGCCACCCAGTACACCATGGCTAAGAAGGGCAGTCCTATTGAGACACCCAAGACCACCAACAACTTAATACCTATGGTCTGCTGCCTCAGTCCAGACAGATTCTCATACCAGATTGAGAGGAGCTGCTGTTGACAGTTAGGATGTGCAACAAACTGTTTGGGACATAAAGTTAAAGGCTGCAGTGAGATTTAGCCAGGACATTTTAGATACAAGACTTCTTGAGCTCAGGTTCAGTCATTCATTAGGCATTTTCATTTTGCAGCACACTATACCTTTTTCAGTTCATACTTTATTGCAAGATTCAGTCGGGTGAGACTCGGTCGGCAGGGCAATTCACAATTGTCATCTTCTTCTCCATTCAAAATGGCCTCCACTTCCTCTGTGTTCCGACAAAGATCTAGAAGCCCCACTACAAAGTCTTTGCACTGGATAGAGAGTTTCCTATAATCGTTCTTAGGAAAGTGAACAGTGAGATGATTAAATAACCACAATGCCTAAGGTATGTTTATGACAAACCATTAATCTCACTCAGTTTTACACTTTCCCTAGATGTCAATCACAAAGGCCAATTTTGGATTGTAGTTTAGCACTGTAGCTATGAGGCTAATGCAGCCTACAAATGATACAGTCCCAGAACATTTCTATACCTGCTCAAACTACATCCAGGTCACAATCATGGTGGCACAGATTGTAAGTGTGGTTTAGGACAATGTATGTCTTAGTGTGAGCTATTAAATTACAACTCTTCACAACTACTGGCATCCCTTTCATAAAGCAGCATTAAAGTCCTAGTTTTAAATAAGTTCTATCTCAAAAATATCTTGAATATCTTGAATTAATGGGGTAGAACATTCGGCAGATCTGATTTTTTGGGGATCAGGTTTGGGGTAATAATGGAATATATATATATATATGTATATATAAATTATTGCTTACATTGTATAATCAAGTACGTATATGCATACTTAGGAAAAAAACATTATTATATCACAACTATGTCATTTTGGATTTTATTTCTGATTAAGTAATATATGCATCTCTGTGTGTTTACTGCTGATGCCACTCTACCAATCTGAAAAATGAATAAACCAGTTAGATTGGATGAAGTCCAGAAATAACAAGGCTCATTGTTCTGTAATTACATAGAAAACAGTCGAAACTAACTGAGTAATTCTTAAGTTCTGGGAGATGAGAAATGAAAGCCAGGACATGCAGTGACCTCCTGACCATTTACGGCGTTCAGTACTGCTAATCATGTTGGGTTGTTTCAAACTAGGATATGAAGCATACCTTAAATTCCTTCTCAATGTTGGCCAAACAAGCTAGCTCATTGCTGAGCTCTAATGCAGCCAGCACAGGGTCTTCATTGGACAGTGAGAGGTACGCTGGACTGGCCAGCCCTCTGTAGGCATTAATGCGTGAACGAGAATGGCTGAAGGAATCATATTTCTGATGATAATTGCAGGTGTCGCAGGTACAGAAGTAGTCATGAGGCTGCTCAATACAAGCCCCCCTCCCCAGGAGAATGTGCACAATCTCATATTCATGGCAGTGAGATGCTAGGATGATTGGTGTAATATCATGAGAAAAGCGTGTACCATCCTCATCATATGCAAAGAAATCATCATGCATTGCTGCCTGTCTTGGGCTGGCCGTTAGTCTTCTGGAATCAGCAAAGGCCTTGTGGCTCAAGATTGCCTCAACAATTCGTATGTAGCCTTTGCTAATGGCCAAAAGTAGTGCATCCCCTATCCGAGAGAGGTTATCTCTCTTTAAGAGAAGTTCTGTAACTTCCAGATGTTCATTGGCCACTGCCAGCTGCAGTGCATTTTGGCCCATATAGTCCACACAGTTTACATCCAGCTCAGGAATCTCTTCAAGCATTCTGCGCACTACAGGAATATTTCCATATTCAGCAGCATCCAGAAAGCGTTCCTCCACTGGTGTCAGGCTGTTGGGGTGTGGGTTGAACATGTATGCAGCCCCCCTCACTGCTTGCCGTCTGCTTTTAGCCAAAGTCTGTCGAGTCTGATGTGCACAGTCGCTATGACAAAAAACAAATAATGTGTTTTAAAGTTGTAGCAAGACTGAACAGTAAATGTCAAAAGCAATTCATATAGATATTTTTTATGAAAAAAATGTAAACTTTATTGTGGTATAAATGTAAATTGCATATTGCCATGTGAATAGCAAAATCCATGTGATGACTGTGATGACTGCCATGTACTGTATGTGTTAATCATGAGACCAAACATTTAGACATGTATTATGGAGCTTGTTCTGGTCTCACTGGATTCAATCAATGTAAAACTGGAGGCATTTATACTGATACTGATTAAATAATAAATAGGATAAGGAAAAGAAAACGGCCCTAGAATGAATCCTTGTGGCACACTTTAATTTTTAATGCATCATTACCTTATATGCCTTTTACATTTTTATTTTACATTTTTTGCCCTCGTCATAAGCCCACAACGAAATGCAGAGTTGCAGTTTTAACATGAGACGACAAACATAAATTTTGATTTTAACAGCCATAGACTTTCTGCTACTCCAGCATTAAAAAACGTTCAGGAATTGACAAATTAAGTATTCTTACATTATAAAAAACAATATTTACTGATATTAATAAATGAAGGCAATACAATTACGCTTGATATATTGTGCTTAATTACTATATACATTTTAAAATGCATCATTCTGTCTGCTTATAAAGTACTTTATATAACACTGTATGGGAACCAAGATATTATAAGCATATTTCTTAACTTTACCATACGTTTTCATGAAAATGCCCTTAAATTTTGGTCCTTACCCTGACAATTTTTATCTAATTAACAAACTCAGCACACTTGAATCACAATGTACTAATATTTAATGGAATGTGCATGGATGAATGAATCATACAAAGTACTGTGTAATTTAGTAAATTGTTATTCAATTATTAATATTATTAATATTTTATAGTTTTAAATATGATTTCCCCTTCACTCTTGACTTTTACTGTAATAAACAAAAAGTCTGTGTGAAAGGGAGGCTGCATTTACAGCCAGCTGATAATGATCAACTTGTATAAAAACCATTCATACAAGTCTGAGACTTCGGGAGTGGAATTCAGTATAATCATTTTGGATAATAAAAACTGGATAATGTGTTGCGCAGTAATAACACATGAATCACAAGGAAAACTTACCCATGGTAATATCCACAACTGCCATAACACTCCTCACCAAATTCTGCATTCATCAGTAGATTGTCTTTACTTCGGTTCCTCTTTTCAACTGTGTGGTATTTTGATTTATAATGATCCTCCAAAACAGGTCCCATTTGATGCATTTTCCCAGCTTAAGCGATCAGCTCAATCCATGTTAAGCCCTAGTAGCAGACAGTACTCCAAACATCCAGCAGTAACTGATGAAGTGTGAACTAGTCTCAGGCAAAGCACCTTTTCCAACAATCCATTGTTATGTTCCTGTTTAAGCCTTGAGGTAATACAGAGTACCTAGGAATTCTGGCAGCGTTCTCCTCCGTCCTTTGGCAATAAAAACTGCATTTAACAATCCTTGCTCATCCAAGCTGACCTGCAGTTCATGCTCTATAATTAGCATTAAGCTCTGTATTGTTCTTTTTTTTCCCCACGGACACTCATTCTTTAGTAAAAAAAAACAAACAAAAAACCCCCACTACGTTTAAATTACTTTCAGAATGTTTTAGTGACATTTTTATTAACAATAGAAAGTTCTACCTCTGTGGAAACCTAAAATTAACTGTTAATGGAAAGTTCAGTGCTGGATAATTAAGACGCTAGAATCAAAGGCATGCATTATTCAACACTTTTAATTCCCAGCCTTGAGCAAACTCTGCTTTACACTTTTATTAAGCAAGACCTACTTAGGAAGATGAAGACAAAGATGAAGAAGATAGAAGTCAGTCAGTTTCTGTTCCCTGTACAATGTCTGCATCCTGTGTCTTGTGCAAAAGATCCAGCTTTCGGTCAGTGTGGGAAATGTCTTCAATGGAATTTCACACTGACCAATCAGCAGTCTGGAAGGCTGCACTACAAGCTCCCTTTTCCACCTCTCTTGCTCTTTCTCCTTGTCCTCCCTTTTCCTCTTACAAATGTGTGTGCATGTGTACCCACATCACAACATGTCTACGTGCGCACATGGACTGTGCGACGTCCAGAAAACTCCTCAAGGATATATGGGTCCAGCTGATGGGGTCAAAAGGTAAACCACAGAGAGGGTCATGGGAAGCCACTGTCTTGGTTACTTTCTCATGTTGATAGTGCTTCACACTGATGACCATCACAGCCTATTTTAAGCCCATTTTCTGGGGATCGAGCTAAAACTCAGCATGCTGACTAGAACTTTTGCTGTGATGTCTAAGGAGGCTCTGATAGTTTGATTGCTTGTTTCATTCAGACAAGGCAATAAATGAAACCTAAACAATTCATTGTTTTTCATAAAAATAAACCATGTTGATCATTCACACATAACATTATGTGATTAAAATTAACATAATTTCCAGAGCTCAAGATCTGCCTTGTCATACTTGGTAATATTTTAATACACTTTTTCTATTCCCCATCTCCAGGCACTGCTTTCAAGTCATTTCATCCTTAAAGGCCTTATCATGTAGGTTGATATTCTCATACATTCACACAAGTCATGAACATTTGTCAGTCTTTATGCTACAGTCAAAGAATCAGCCTGTTTAATTATTAAATGCCCTTGTAAGATGTATTATGATTTTATTTATTGAAGCCACAAGAAAGCACACACATTTTAGATGTGGATAAAATGAAGTAGGAGAAAAAATGGTCCCTTTAAATGCTGCCAGTCAGGTGGTGGGCAAAATACTGGTTGTGTTTGTGCTCCACTGCAGCTTTGACATTTTGTTTAGTCTGTTTAAGGACAAAAATGACTCTCTGATCTAAATAGAGACAGCACAGATGGTATAAAACATATACATATCAACTGATGTGTTTATATTAGGACAGTGATGCTAATAGAGGCCCACACACTGTGCAGCCCCTTTCAAGTGTGATAAAAATGGCTGTCAGGCTAATATATTAGTACAAATATTGGGCCACCCACGTTTTGACTTATTATCACCTACTGAAAGGTGTTCGATAAGCTGTGTTTTAAATTTAGCTTCAAACTAAAGGGCTTATCTCTTCATTGTTATCTTTCCAGGTTTTACTCCCAGCAGTGTATCAAAACTGCTGGAATGGCTCGTGCTTTTCTCAGTACTGCTCCTCATTAATTTTCTTTCCAGACTGATCTTCAGGCACAGCAGAATCATTGTGCACTTACCCTTGACATGCAGCAGCAAAAAACAGCACTCAAATTTGCTCTCCATCATCCAATACAAACAGGAGTTGATGGCTCGGGCACTTTTCAAACTAAACAGTATTATATACTTCAAACAGATCAGCCCTTTTTCATAACACTGGAAAAACCTAAAATGGGATAACACAGATATTTAAGTCAACATTGCAAGCTAGTGATCAAAAAAGAGACAAATTAGATATTATTTATATTGAAAATTTTCTTTAATACAACGGCATTTCCAAGCTCTAAATGTTTTCCATCACAAAAAAAATCTAAAAAAAACCTAATAGTAAACAATATTACAGATTTAAAATATTGTAATGATTTCGAGTTGAGATCATTAAGGGAGGCAAGGAACACTCGCGAGAGCAGGTGAACTCAAAGGAAGAGAACCCCGTAGCCTTTATTGAGCTCAGAAAGCAGGAGCATGCAAAGAGTTAACACAGCACGTGTCACCACTTACTCCCAGAACAAAGAAATCGCACCGCACAGATCCACTGTGTCTCGCGCTCACTGTAGGTCTATGTACCTCTACTCTAAAACACACAAACAAACCCCAAAACAACCCCAACACACACATAAACTTACCAAAATACACACAAATACACATTCCACCCTCAACTACACACAATAACCCCCACATGACACACACAGAACACATTTGCGCAGAGAGGGCAGGGGCAATGCACGCTGCGAACATCCCTCCCCAACTCAACTCCGCTAAAATATTTTATGTTTACATGAAGCTGGAAAAGCTCATTTAAGGTTGGAACCATCAACTCTTCTAATCTTCATTGCCACTGACTTGATGCTGACAGGCTCTCCATTCTTAGTCCACGTGTCCCAGTGAATGTGTGGCTGAGGGGACCGATCTTGGTCTAGGGGGGAGCCATTGAGGTTTGCTCGGCCACACTGGTTAAACCACCAGCCTGTATTATTGTGATGGACACTGCAACTCTCCACAGATTTCTCATTAAAAGTGCAGAATGGGATGCAGCCATCATTATCAATGTCAGAAGTGCTGAATGGTGCTGTGTCCTGATTCTGATCTTGGTCATAACCCCTAAAGGCATCACCTTGCAAAAAAGAGAAAAAGCACTGGCAAAACAAATCGTTTTTGTTTGTTGTTTTTACTGCAGAAAATTGCCATTAAATAAGACATGTTTTCAATTTATTACTTCCATTTACTAGCTGTAAATATTGTAAACCACACTAATTGGCACTATGCAACTATGTGCCAGTTACTTAGATCACACAAGGTCAATAAGAAACTAAACCAATGAGTTTTTGCTTACCGTCCTAAAGTAGTTTATTCACTCAGTTATAATAAAGATTTAAATACAGTTACCACAGTTATATTTAAATCAGTTTTCTTGCAACATTAACTATTTGGGCTCCCTTTACATTTGTAATAAACATTTTATTGGTTCAGCGGTAGTGATTTTTAAATATTTCATTTTGTCTAGAATTTCCTTTTAACAAGTAAATATAATTTGTGGAAAGTGTGATGATTAGGCATTTTGATTGCTAAAAAAAGAGCAATCAAACATGGTTTACATTACACCATATAAATAATTTAGGGTAAGCACCTGAGATTATCAGCATATATACAGTTGGTAAAGTAAAGTATAGTAAATCACCCCTCAAAATATTCATATTTCTTTACTTTGCAGCCTACAATGAGGACATACAATAAAATATTATCCTTATAACAAGTGACAGATTATAGCAGCAGTTAGAAAACAATATAAATAATCAAAAAAGCAAAATCCGCAAGACAGATAAAAGACCTTCCTTTCTGAATAATGTCCCAGCCCCCACAGAAAAACACCCCCACAACAGGATACGACCACCTCTATTGGCATTCTGCCAGCGTGTTGTGGCTTTGGTTACATCTGACCTTTTCCTCACATTCTTTACCCAGCTCAACCCAGCCTTAATGCAGTCTTTCTTGAGGAGTGTCTGATAGTGTCCCATTTTCTCAGTGACTTCTCTATGCCACAAATTCCTGTTGTTCAAAGTTGCCATGGGCCCCTTGTAGCCTCTCAGAGCAGTTTCCTCTTTGCCCTTCTACCATTTTTTAGGAACAGCCTGATTTGGGAAGGTTCCTAATTATATCAAACCCTTTCAGCATCTTAATTACAGAATTAACTGTACTCATATGTATTGAAAAATCCTTCAGAATGTTTGTATCTTTTGCCTGTCTGATCCCTGATATATTTTGACAAATCCATGGCCCACATAGTTGATTGCTTCCTTTCAGTTGCCTGATCCTTCAGTTTCACCTGGATGTTATAAGTTGCACTGCATAACCACAGCTTGATATTTTTTTATGTGTATCTCAATGTTTCAGGCTGCAAAATGTTAATATGAAGGGGGTGATTCTATTGCACACGCACTACATCTAAGCATACCTGTTGAATTTCATAAATCATATAAATTCTTATCCAGAGTAGATGTTCACAGTCTCACCTGCACTACCTGCATATCTGCCAAGATGTAGAGCAAAAAATTTGGATTCATCTTCAAGCCAGAAGTTGTCATAGGAGGCATATGCAGTGAAGTCATCTTGAGAGACAAGGGATATGTGTAGCTGGAAACGTGTGTTTCTCTGACTAACAATACTGAACACCTTTCTCAAACCAAGCCAGTGTTCCCCTAAAGTATGCAAACACAGGAAAACAAGGCATTTACTTATTGTTGTACTGACTTATACAACATCACAGATCTTACAGACATACAGGGAAAGTGATTAAAGAGCCTGACCTGGAAGGTGCCCAAATCCATCTAGATAGCGTGACCACACATGCTTAAAGTCAGTGAAACCATCTGTTCGTCTCTGTATTACTGTCCAGCCACCCTCCATGTATTCCATCTCGCAAAAAACCTAAATCAGGGGGTCAGGACGTTTAGAACCAAAGGAGCTCAATTAATTTTTAGGGTGTAAACTAGGACTAGAAGATTTTAAAGACAATAAATGTAAATATTGAAGTTTGCTATATTATTGTTATATCATTAAATAACATTTATGTCCCAATTTACCTCAAATAATAAGTCAGAGTTGTCAGGGTGAATAATATAAATTCCACTTGGAATTTTTGGAGATACTGCTCCTAGTGTCTCCTTGATGTCACTACAGTCTCTTCCTGCAGACACAAGAGATTCAAATCTGTATTTAAGGACCAATTATGATTTAGTTTTATACGAATTTGCTGCAATTTACCATGAGCTTGGAGAGGCTTCAAGGAAAACATGTCACTGTTGCTTCTCTGCATCTCTGAGCTGAGAGTGTTTACTTTGGTCATAAGATCCATTACCTTATGAAAGGAAAGATGTTAGCTGTCTCATGCAGCATAGCTGTGTCTTCCATATGCATACAGGAATATGAAATAACAATTCAAACCAGAATTGAGCACTTTATACCTGGCTGGAAAGGAATTCCAGAGTCTTCTGCTGTTCATCTATTAGATCTCTAATTAGCTTTCTAGTGCCCCTTGCATATGTTGTCATGGCATGTTGGAGGTTACCTGATTGACAAAGAATATTTATTAAAAGTACAGTTGACACTGAGGTAGTTAATCTGGTTTGAGCTCCATTACAGGTCCTGATGAAGTCATTTTTCCAGATGTTAATAGTTGCCACAAAAAACACTCTGGTAAATGTGGGTTTGTCTTGAAATACATACTGCAGAAAGCATGCTTCTCATCCCACATGAGTTTTGTCATCTCACATGGCACTGTGCACTTTTCTTTGCTTGCATCTTTGGCAGCTTGATCTTTCTCTCTTTGGGCTGACACATCCTCAATTGTCTCAGATAACAACACAGCTTCAGTGAGTGTGCCATTATTTCTGTCCTATTTAGGAAGAACAAGTGTGATTGTGGCATTTCTATCACAGTATTCCCTCCAGTTGTATGTTCTGTTACACATATACTGCATAAACTGTTGTACAGTTATACACACACACAGACATGCAAATATATTTACACACACACACACACACACACACACACACACACACACACACACACACAAATATATATAGAGAGACAAACAGAGAGAGAGAGAAAGAGAGAGAGA
>JBBKCR010000022.1:3678891-3695811 GCA_037577295.1 Ladigesia roloffi
TAGTTTAAAACGGGGTTTTAAAGGACGGGTCGGGGGCGGGCCCTATACAGGGCTGGAAAATAAGCGGATTCTGAACATACTGTTGAATGTATCAAATGTCATGTTACCCATTACCATTGTTACATGTTTAAAATTTCTATTTAAGAAACATATTGTTAAGAGGAGCTCAGGCTTTATTTTATATTTCTATGGTATTTTTCTTATTCTGGGTTCAGTAGACATGGTACATCCCTTATTACTCAAGTGACTCACAGACCCAGATTAGTTTAGTGAGTGACTCAGAGGGAGCTAAAACTTACCAACACATTGTAACAGCACATTGTTATATTAGTTTAAATTGAAGAAAAAACATTGTTTCAACAAAATAACAAACGATAAAATCACATTCTTTGCCCTAATGGCCCATGACATGTTTATGAAAAATTTTAACGATGTGGGCAGCAAAATTCCCCTTAATATGAGAAAAGAATTATCAACTGAATATACTAATTCCTCGACAACATCCTTGTAATGAGTCTTATGCCCTGAGGATAGAAGCTCCTGCTGAAGTGTACCTCTTTTCAAACTGACAGTTTTCTAGAGTGAGACAAGACACGGATGATCCTGGATGCTCTTGTCTTACATTTCCTGGTGAAAATGGTAGAGCTGATCTGATGTAGCATTCATTCTCTGTAGTCTCCTTATCTCAGCTGTTTCTGAATCAGGAGTTCATGTTCAAACCCTAACCCTAGAGATCCTGAAGTTTAAAGGGTGTGTATCGTTGAAAATCAAAGTTTCCCAACTTTCCTTTTAACCCAGCAGATTGCTGTGTTCTGTAAATTTGAAAAAATGTCATATTCACCTCCCAGTCCATACAAGCAATATGAGGACATCAAACACAATCAAATTAATTCACCATGAATTAACTGATTATAAGCATTTATACATATAAATACATTTTCTATAGACGGCATTACAGTAGTTTGGTCCACCCATTCTCTCTGAAATGTCATATTGGGACACCTTGTGTGTTAATTTAAATAATCCAGGGTTCCTTCCGCATGTGTTAATCTGGTTCAGCAGTTCATGTAGTAAAAAGCAGGATAACTGGCTTTATTTAGGCAAATGTTTAATTTAGATAAACAGGCAATAATTCACATGTATTTAAACTTCAGATTCAGATCGAGTTTTATGTTATTCTTTTGTACACTATACTCGTTCACTTTCGTTTTGTGGGGGTGGAGCCCTCCCTTACTTTGGAAAGTCCCGAGTGTTCTCGGAAAACGAGAACATTTCAAAGTATGTGCTGGGGTAATAAAACCGGGTGGACGGTTTTGTGAACCTTGTGTTGTCTGGTTACTTCTGGACTTGTTGATCTCTTCTGGTAAGTTCTGTCTTTACAGAAATGGTCTGAACGCTTAATATTTAATCTCTTCTTGCACTACCATGAGTTACCCATTTCTAATTTAACAACAGAATGTATTACTATATAAAAACACTAATTATAGGCATAAAATATTTTTATTTATGGGCGCAAAATAGTTATTTTTTAACCATTTTTAAACCTAAAACACAATTTCTGTGTGGCTTATTCAATGAAATGATGCATACTGCAAAATAAACAGATGTATCTTTTTCATCATTTGTAAACTATTTAGGACCTAAAGGCGTATATTGGAAGCGATATATTTTACGAATATTTGTATACAAACACGCATAAATAAGATATTTTTGTATTGTATAAGTTAATTTTTGTTGCGTTGGTCTCGTGTTCCTTTAAATGTGGTTTAGCCGCCAGTGCTGTTTCCGTGAGCCATTTTCTGCTGGTTTTCTACAGGGGGAGGACGCTTAAAAACGTTTACGACATACATCTTGTTTTTGATGCGTTGTGGTGAGTTTCTTCAAGCCTTTTGTTTTCTGTGTTGGCTGGAAATTTCCCTGTTTTCGGTTTCTTACTGTCCGCCTCGCATTTAAGAGGACTGATAAGTAGCTAGCTGCGTGTAATGGAAAATCCCCATTGAAAATGGAGGCTGTTGTCTTTTAGGCGGAGGTGTAACTACATAAATAACGTTGGTTCTCAGGGTTTATCGTTTTTCATAAAACATATAAGAAAATCACGTGTATTCGGGGATTGTTTTGTTGCAATTAGGTGAATATTGTAATCAAGCTAAGGAGCTCTACTTTGTGTTGTCTGGGTTACTGAATATGGACGGAACGTTGGAACTGGTATCAGCTGTTGAGAAAGAATGGGGAGACTATACCCTATAATTACAGGTGACTGTAGGGCTTGGATGGTTTAAGACTGGTATGAGAAAAGACGCCACCCGAACACGTAATCGGAGCAGCTGGTGGCGTGTTGGGGAGTTGCCCCTGTGAAGGTCGGAGGTTCGATTCCTTGGACTGTCAGTGGCACCACTGCTGCACGCTTCAGCAAAGTACAATCCCCAGACACTGCTCCCCGGACTCCCGGCTGCCCACTGCTTCACTTGGTGAATGGGTTAATGCAGGGAAAGAATGTGATTGTTCTAACACCGTGTGTGGTGCTGTGTTCATGCGTGACCGTATATGGGGGGACTTAACGTAATTTAATTCCATCTAGTCACCAAAGGAACAGGAAAGAGTGATGACAGGGTGAAACTGAAGAACTGGTTTACCGGTCGTAACTAAGGGATCCCCTTCCTCTTTTCTCTACACATAACATTGCTATCAGCCTCCCCCCTTTTAATTTTCCTTCCATTGTGTTGCCTTATGAATATGTCTAATATGACAAGAACTGAACAAAAAATTAGAGGCATGTCGAGTCAGATTATTTCAAATAACAGTCAAACTCAAAATAATTACTAGCCAGTCATGTGACCAGGTGCAACAGTTGCTCACTCATGACATTACTAATATATTGTTTCTTCTATTATTTCACAGGTGACTGCAAAGCTAAAGTTAAGGAAGATCTCCTTTCAAGCCCAGCAGCTTTTTTTGTTTAAAGACACATTTTTATTTTATAATTACATTTAATCTTCTACCATGGATACCTAAACACCAACCCGAGGGATGTCCAGCAGGGAGAAAGGCTTTATTTGGCATATTTAGGTGTTGGTTACCAGTCTGTTTTCTTTAGCTTTAATTAGTTGTCATCATTAATGAATCATGCCTGATTTAAAGATCAGATCATTGCTGTATGGTTTGATTGTGTTTGTCGGTGATCATGGATGAACACAGACAGGGCATATGGACAGCCAGGACATTATATTAATTAATTTTCTGTGTGGTGGATCAGTTATGCTTCTCTGGCAGTGTCAGAGTTCATGTCAAGAGATCAGTGGATTTCTAGAATTCTTCTGGTCCTTATTAAGATATCATTCCATTAGGCATGAGTGTATGAGTTATTGGTTGACCAGCATGATCTTGTGACTTCTGGTCACAAGTGATTGTTGTCTATGGTTGTTGCTTTAATGTTATCTTAAGCATTCATTCATTTTGACTGAATATGACAAGTAAAGCCTTTCTCTCTGAAGTACATCCCTCCTTTCTTGTTCACCATGGAAATTTTACAAAACAGTCCTTTCCTAAGAGGTCTGTGCCGAAACGGTGCACCACCAGACCTACAGTATGATAATACTAGTGAACTGTATCGCATCTCCACCTTTGCCAAGTTCCCCTCTACTGCAGCTGTGACCGAGCGAAGCCTTGCCCGTGCTGGCTTTTACTACACTGGTGTAGGTGATCGAGTTCAGTGTTTCCGCTGCAATGTTGCTGCTGAGAACTGGCAGTCAGGTGAATGCCCAGCAGAGAGACACAAACAGCTCTCTCCCAACTGCACATTCATCCAGAGCTTACCTGCCACAGCCAACCTTCTGTCGTCTTCCCATTCGGCCTTCTCTCCACTCCGTAATGTTGCTGTGCTTCAAATAAATGCTCCTGTTCCTGCTCCTGCCACAGGCAACACAACATCTGCAGCTGCATCTACTTCAGGCCAGAACGATGAGCAAGCTGGTTACCTTAATATGGGTTTCAGTAATCTTGCCCCTTCCAGTCCTCTCTCATCTCGTGGAGTTGAAGACATGTCTCATCAGCGACCTCCTGCTTGCCACAATCCAGGCATGCGTCGAGAACAGGATCGTTTGGACACCTTTCAGAACTGGACGATCACAACAGTCACCCCGGCTGAGCTCGCAAAGGCAGGTTTCTACTATCTTGGCCAGGGGGATAGAGTGGCTTGCTTTAGCTGTGGAGGGCAACTTAGCAATTGGGAGCCAGGAGATAGGGCAGTGTCGGAACACCAGAGACATTATCCCAACTGCCGCTTTGTAAGAGGTGATCGAGCAGATAATGTGTCTATTGCCAACAGTAGCGGACTTGCTAATGTCTCCAACTCAGCAATGCAACAGTGTGATGAGAGGCTGCTCACGTTTGTCAACTGGCCGGCAAGAATTCCAGTTCGACCAGACCAATTGGCCAAGGCTGGCTTTTACTATGTTGGTAAGATTGTTTAAATCACTTTAAGAATAATGAGGTTTTTCTTCTGACAATATGGTGGTGTCTAATAAACAGTCTTTTCACAGGCCGTAATGATGATGTGAAGTGCTTTTGCTGTGATGGAGGACTAAGGTGTTGGGAATCGGGTGATGATCCATGGGTAGAGCATGCCAAATGGTTTCCAAGGTGAACAAGGGATTTTTTTTCCCAGTATACTGTTTAGCTATATATAGAGAGATATATTTGCACTGTCATGGTTTTAAATTTGTTCGGTTCGTTTTAGGTGTGAATATCTTTTACAAGAAAAAGGACAAGAGTTTGTTCATCAGATTCAGGCCAGATTTCCAAGGTTGTTTGAACAGGTGGGTGAAAAAAATTACTTAAAGTATTTGTTAAACAGTGTTTGTTACATTTGTTAACAAAGGAACAACCATGTTTTCTACAGTTATTGACTAATGGAGACAACGCGAGAGAATTTGTTGATCCACCTGGTGAGTAAAAGTCTAAAGAGGAAAGCATTATCACATTTTGTGTGTCAGAATATTATTTTTAACATTATTGATTTGTTTTTATTTATCTTTATGTAGTTGTACACTTGGGTCCAGGAGAAGAGCGTTCAGAAGATGCTATAATGATGAACACACCTGTGGTGAAGTCAGCTTTGGAAATGGGCTTTGAGCGAAATTTAGTAAAGCAGACAGTTCAGAGCAAAATTCTCACTAGTGGAGAAAATTACAAGACTGTCCAAGAACTGGTATTTGATCTGCTAAGTGCTGAGGATGAGAAAAGAGAGGAGGAGCGAGAACTATTTGCAGAGGAAATGGCTTCAGGTAGGTTTGGGTGATGGTTTGTTACAAATCCTGGCAAGGAACAGGTGTCTGAATGAAATGTGTTCAATCTCTCAGCAAAATGGCTGATCCATAATGTTTGTTTGCAGATGGATTTACTTTTCTGAAAAAGCATCATACTGCCTTGACTCAGCGGTTGAAAAGTGTCCAGAGTCTAATGGATCATCTCTTGGAGGAGAAGGTTATTTCCCAGAAGGAGTATGACACCATCCGCAACTGCACTTCCGTCAAACAGCAAACAGGACAACTTATCGATCTGGTCTTGTCCAAAGGGAATGCAGCAGCAGAGGTCTTCCGCAACTGGATCAAAAAGAATGATGTGTACCTCTTAAGAGAGCTAATGGGTATTTACCTATTTCATCTGAATTGGCTTAAAACGTCTGGGAATTCTCAGTGTTACATGTTAGTCTTTGTCTGTGTAAAACTGTCACTGCTGGTGTCAAGGCTAGTGGGTAGGAACATCTAAATGGGATCCCCTTAAATGAAATGAGGTGATGCTCAACATAATTTATATACATTTTTAAAGTGTGCAGGGATAATTCCACAAGCTTACATCACTACATAATACTGACAATACATTTTATGTTCTTTTCACTGCAATTTCAGCCCAGACAAATGAAGCTGCATCACCGAGTCAAGATCTTTCAGGTATACTCCATCACGAGAGGATTTGTTTTGGGTTTTTTTTTAGTTTGTAGCCTACACACTAAGGGATTGAGATATAGACCCTGCCCTGAAAGAGTCAGCATAAACAAAGCTGTGATAATGGAATTAACACTGTCTATTTGGCTTCCAGACCTGCCCATGGAAGAACAGCTGAGGAGACTTCAAGAGGAACGCACATGTAAAGTATGCATGGATAAAGAGGTCAACATTGTCTTCATACCCTGTGGGCACCTGGTGGTTTGCAAAGAATGTGCTCCTTCACTACGCAAGTGTCCCATCTGTAGAGGCTTGGTAAAAGGCACTGTCCGCACATTTCTTTCTTAATGGCAAATTTATAACTTACCCTCACTGTGGCATGCAGTTCTTTCTGGTGTAATAGGAGAGATTAGGATATCTTAAACATATGGGTACACTGTACTGTTAAAACATTCAAGTTCAGAAATGTTTTGGAAAAGTTCAAAAGTTTTATTAAAGTTAAAATTGAATTGTTTCATTTGTCTCTCATTTCAGTAAAAAGTTACAACATACAATTACAGTTAAAAATTTTCCATGATCAACAGAATGTGATCTACCATGAGCAATATATAAAAGCATACATTCCATTAAGCATGGCAGTTACGTGATTTCTACTATCATTTGTGCAAACAGCATCTTGGTAGAATGAGCAAAATACATGATTTCAGATATCCAAGTCCTGAAGGTTGCCCCAGCTTGGACCCACTTTAACTTTTGCCTTGAGCTTCACATACAGTTTCATAGCAGATTCCATTTCCCACTTCACAATTTGTGCAACCTGCCAAATAGAGATTTTATTTTTGCATCTTGATCTCTGTCATGTGCTAAATGTATCATCCAGAAGAAAGTCGGCTTTACCTGGATAATATCCTCCTCTACAACCTCATAGATCAATTCATCATGTAGCTGAAGAATAAAAAAGGCCCCTCGAGAAGGTTTGGAATGTCGAGTATACCATTTATTCCCTGTTTAGCACACAACCAGCACTTTTAGTCCATACTGAAAATCTCACCGTAACTTTGTAGAATGGAGGCTGGCTTACCTGTGTCATTGGGTGTATGCTGATGTGACAGTGGCGTATCAGGAAAAGCTGCCTCTAGTCTGCGCTGGATATTCACTGTAGCCAGTTTTACAATGTCTGCAGCAGATCCTTGAACTGTTGTATTCACAGCCTGTCGCTCTGCCTAAATAAATTGAAAGCTCTATTTAGGTAAAAGATAATTCACCAATATTTACATATATGCTGGAGAAAATGAATGAAGGGCATTACATGTGACTTAATGTATATGCTTGGATTCTTAATCCCAGGTAAAAACCTCTTCCTGCCCAGCAGTGTTTGGACAAAGCCATTTTTGCTGCAGTTCTTCACAGTTTCTCGAAGAAACGCCTGTATGCCTTTGAGGAAAAAAAAAACAAACATTGTGAAAAGTCCCTTTTTTTTCCCTTTCAAATTCATAAAGAGCCAGTTACCTGTGTATCGGGATTTAAATGTTTCAATATAACAGGCCGCATCGTTTTCGTCAATACCCATTTGCTCCCCTAATGACTTTGCTCCCATGCCATAAATTATTCCATAACAAATCTGTGGAAATAAAAACACAACAAACTTCAGACTGCTGGAGTGTAATTATGAGGAACAATGAAACAGCCAAAATGTACCTGTTTTGCCTGTTGTCTAGTGCAATTGTCAACTGATGCAGGGTCCACAACCTTCCACTCTGCAGCTATGCTTCTGAAAACATCTTCCCCACTGTTTAGCACTTGAAGAA
The DNA here is from genome assembly GCA_037577295.1 of Ladigesia roloffi. Lineage (NCBI taxonomy): Eukaryota > Metazoa > Chordata > Actinopteri > Characiformes > Alestidae > Ladigesia > Ladigesia roloffi. Next base: position 3,686,642 of record JBBKCR010000022.1, read on the forward strand.
GACGTCTATCACAAGACAAGTGAGCCAATATGCGGAGCTCCAGCTGAGAGTAGTCAGCAGCTAGAATTAACCCTCCTAGTAAACAAAAGTTTTTTTCTGATTCAAGGTTATGGCAGTTTTAATGCAAGTATTAAACTATAGCCAAGCAACTCACCTGAGAAAGGTACAAAAGCGTGCCTCATGCTGACAAAAAAAGGCATCCCTTTTTCTGGGGATTTGTCTGGATCTTTGGCCAGGGCTATTAATTGATGTTTTGATTGCATTGTTCTGGTCCTTTAAAAGATAAAAGTGAATAAGTTTTATAAAATAGAGTAGAAATATTGCATTTAATTATGCAATTTATGTGCAATTATACAATTAACTTTACTGACCGTGTCTTTCTGGAAACACTGGCTATACTGTTTTGTGAGGGTTGGCTTTCTCCAATGAGAGTTGGCATCTGAATTTCAAAGTCTTTTGGTACATTCTGAATATTAGGTTCAGTGAAACTCACCCTTCCTATTGAAGAATATCATGAAAACAATTTGTACATTTATCGTATAAATCAAAGCAATATAAATCATTTTTCTGCACATTGCACCTGTAGCTGTATGGGACTGTGAAACTGAGTGAATTCTGTCCATCTTCAATTTAGGGTGCCAGTTCTTTTGTCTTTGCAAGGGAAACACCACCTTTGTCATGGCATTTGTTATCCTCCTCCACTCTAGGATGATTCCTGGTAACTTATGAAACAGCTTGAGCTTTTCCAGTGTGTCCTGAATACATTGAAAGTAAACATGTCACTTACAGAATTGACAAAATTTTAAACCAGAAATAACTGGAATCAATATTAGAATAAATACATTATTTGTGGCTTTTAAGTGTGATACCTTGGTCGTGCTAAACTGTTTGGATAGTTTTGTGTGGGCCCCCACTCCTCTCCTGGTGTATCCTAATGTTTTTTTATTCTTTAGGCAATTTAAATCACCATTTGGAGGCAGCTTCAGTTCAAGAAAGAGTACCTGATGAAATATGGGAATTTTCAGAAAGACCACTTAAAATTGTTAAAAAAAATAATGTAACATTTTCTAGGGTTTTCCCAGAATGACAGACCTCAGCAACATCCTCAGGGCTGGTCAGTGAGAAGCTGTGGCCAGCTAACTGGTAGGCCTGAGATTCCAGGTCACTGAGCTTGGCTTGCATCACATGTTTCTGGATATCAGATTCATCAACACTAAACCCGATACCATTCAGTTCCAACAGAGCTAAGCAGTACTGAGCAGGCATCTCAACTCTCTGGAACACATCTAAAAAAATTGGTAATAGTAAGTAACAAGAACCATTAACGGTTTTCAGGTTCATTTGATAAAAAAAAAAATCTTTAGCACCTATGTAACCATCTTTATCCAGGAGGACACGAAGTTGTTCCATGACCCTGAAAACAAGAACAGACTCGATGGCTGCGCGGTAACGTCCAGGCTGACTAGAATCTCCGCAGATCCCAAGGCTTTCCACACCCTGTCCAGAGCTAATTTCATCCAATAATAGAAGGTCCTGAGGAGCAAAGTTTGTCACCATGTTGTGAAGTGTGCGCTCCTTGGAACCTGGATCCAGAAGCCAACAAGCCACCTGAAATTCACAATACAATTTCTCAGGTATATTTTGATACACTACCCAATCCTGAGTATATTACAATAATCAATGGCACTGTCAATGACAATGGCTGTTTTTCTCACTTTGGGATCCTCAAATGAGCCTCTTAGTGAAAGTCCACATGCCAGAAGTAGTGTCTTGTATGAGTTAATGAAGTCATAAGCCACCATGACTCCATCAGCACCTGAAGATGACCTGGTCAAACATGCTTGAATATTCTCCAGTCTATCTTCTACTGCCAGATTTTCATCAAGTGGAGGCTGTGCTAAGCTTGCACTTAAACCTATCATCCAATACAAAATGTGGTGGTTTCAATCCTTTTATATACCATTTAAGTTGAATAAAAACATTCATTTAAAATAAAAGTTAGATTCAGTACCAGTGTCTGTCAGCTCCTCTTGTAGTGACAAATAATATGCATCCTTCTCTCCCCAACATACAGATATGCCAGTGACGACCAGATTCCCATGTTCTTTTATAACAAACCCATCCTTTCTTTTGTTCCTCATTGGGGTAAATCCTTTAATCCCACAAGAGAATACATTAAATAACTTATAAAAATATACATAAAACAATGACATTTTTCATTTAATGGTCAGAAAACAAGACTTACCTTTCCTGAATTTGCTTCCTGTGGCAGATTCTTGCTGCACTGTACAATGTTTCTTCTCACAAGCAACAGAAAAAGAAAACTTCTTCTTTGTTTTCCATTCCTTTACAAATGTTTCAAAAAGCCTTTTATCACTTGCTACATCAATAATAGAGAAAGATTCAGGACTGCTTATGTTATAGACAGAAGAAACGTCAGTCTGTGAAAGGTGTGAGAAGGCCACTTCAGTAGGAGATGTGTCTAACTGTGTTGTAGCCTTCAGTTTCAGACAAGATTGTTGATCATCTTTGGGGACAGAACTCACAAGGGAATCCAGTCTTGCCTCCAGATCACATCTGGGCTTTATAGGGGACTGCACAGCTGAAGTTGTCATTTTGACCCTGGGTGTGACAGGCTCCAAAACAAAGGTGGGGGGTATAAGGTCATGGCTCACCACATTTGGTTTGGCTACAAGGAAATCTGACCTCAGCCTTTGTGGATTTACATGGTCAAGCTCAAAACGTCTATTGGTCACTGGATCGTTAACCTGCGGCTCTTCAGCTAAGGCCACATGATCTGTTACGTTTGTGTTAAGTTGTCCCAGAGGTTCATCGAGGGTTGAAAAATGAACAGCCCTTTTATCAAAAATGTCTTTAATTCTTGGACTGAAATCAGTGCCAGATTCTGAGCAAGGTGCATCGCTTTCTGACTGCTGTATTTCAGATACAATGTGATCTGTATAACAGGGCTTTTCTGATTCTTCCTTGGGTCCAACACAGACTTTTAAACCACTGCCAAGTTTCTCCAGATAGTGCTCTCCAATAAGTAGCGAGTCTCCCCATTCTGAAAGGTTGAAGGACGACTCACCCCACTCTAATGCCTCTTGATGTTCTATATCTCCTCTATCTTTATTTAATCCATTGGTTGGAGCATGTGACCCGGTGTCCACAGCATTGTCTCCCTCTGCCTCTCCATGTATTCTTGCCTCTTCATCCATGGCATCTAAGATAGAGCTGTCATACAGGCTATCAAATAGGAAACTGCTACTCCTATTGGGACTATTTTCAATATCATTTACAGGTCTCTCTTTTGTTACCTTGTCAGAGCTGGACATTTGGGCGTGAGATGCATCAGGATGTAACTTCATTTCACAAGGTTCTACCTCCAGCACTTGGTTGGTGAAATTAAGGATGTTCTCCATTTGGCTGTCCGTCAGTGAAATGTTGTACTTAAGTTTGGTTTCACTTGACGAAAAATGTTTCTCATTTAGAACATTGCAGGAAAGGGGTGATATGTCCTCATCTTTCTTCCTACTTTTATCTTCAGGTCTGCTGTGTGTTATTTGTTTTTTATTTTCAGATTGTGAGCTTTGGTTGAGTATACTCTTCTGATCTTGTGGGGCAGCATGATTATTTGTCACTGTGACTGCACAAATAACATCTGAATTGCAGTTAGTACTAGGCAGCTTGTCTTCCTCTAACAATATTCTTTCAGTTTGTGTGTCAAGCTGAAAACTATCACCAAATTCCTCTAATTCGCCTATGTACAAGTCAGGAGAGCCACAAGTTTTCTCTGAATTCAGCATGACATCAGCTGAAACTCTAGATTTTACCTCTGAGTGCAACAAAGATTCCAGTGAAGTTTTCTGACATTCATCTCGTGCTGACATCTCATTTTCATCATTCATTTTACTGGAACATTCTGTATCTTTGTAATTCCCCTTTTTGGTTTCAGTTTCATGTAAAGTCATCCCCTTCAGAACTACATTTTGATCTACATGTTTTAATTTCCCAGTACATTTTTTGCTAACATTTGATGGAAAACAGCTGTCATCTGTTAAAACCGGGGTTTCCCTGCGATTAATTGGAGGAAATGACGTAAAACACACAGCTGGTTCAAAGTGCTTTCCAAACTGAGCTTCTGATGTCTGAAGGGTAATTGCCTCAATCTTCATCTCTTCACTTTCCATTCTTCTACGTTTAGAGAGCGGACTTATATTATGGCTGTCACTGTGATGTGCAGACACACTTTGTAAATCAGAATCCTGTTCACGTCCCTTTTTGGAAAATTTTTCCACAAAAGCTGATGACAGGTTAGTAGTTTGATGGCCAGCGTGGAAGGCTTTGTCTTTAGCATTTATGGATTTCAGCACTTTATTTAATGCAACAGATTGCTGGTCAGTGTTTTCTGTGCAGGTATATGTAACATCCATATCAGCTTTCTTCGATTGATCTCTTATGTCTGTTTCCATAGGGCTTTCCAGAGGCTCTACAGAGGAAGCCTTAGTCCCTGTAGGACAGTTATGTTCATTAGTTGATGTAACTAATACCTGTTGTCCATTCATGTTCTTTCTCAGGCTCTGTGCTCCATCAACATTGGTATTATTTTCTTCAGATAACCCTTCATTATGTGGATCAGTCTGTAAACCCTGGGGTATATTTAATAAGTTGTCCAAAGACTGTGTTTTGGCTTCTGGTGAGAGCAAACTGGGGTTCCAATCCACTCCAAGAAGAGCCAAGTCCTGCTGGAGGAGCAGCCTGGCCTCTAACACTATCTGATGTGCGGCTTCATTCTCCGTCAAGGCTTTCTTGCCACTCACCCAGATACAGCGCATGCTCCTGCGTTCTTGTGCGTCCTCTTCACTCTCATCTACAGCCTGCCTAGAACTACAATTTCATGGTATAAATCACACCTGAAGGAAAAGTTCATTTTCAAATATAAAGATTGTAAGTGTAACAGGCACTTAAAACTTAAAAAATCTTGACTGCAAAAATGAATAAGCCTATACCTTTTGAAAGGGATGGCTTTCCTCAGGGCCTTTTCCACATTAGCAATTTTTCCTCTTGCCACCTCTGCCACAGTGACAAACCCTGCACTATGGAGTGCTCGTGCTCTCTGGGCATTTAGCAATGAGATACGCACCAAATCACAGAGCTCCCTCTGTACTCCAAAACTCAGCCGACTCTGGAACTGGGACAATAAGAGCTCAAGATTGTACCATCCAAGCCGATTACAGAACACCGTAATCATACCTGCAGTACAAAATAATTTGTTGAAAAATGACACGTCACAGCAGATTAATCTGCTTGGGAAAATATCTCTGTATTTCCGATGCAAAGTTGTACATGTAAAAGGTAAAGAGCCAAGCAAACCTGCATAGGTTGAAGAAGACTGTTGAAGTGACTGCAGCTGGCCCCTGCTGCAGCCATACTTCTTTGCAACTACTCCAAGAGGTTCCTCGCGGACCAGATCAAACAGCACAAGGGTTGTGAAAAAACTACAAAGACATCATAAAGACACATATTAAAAAAATTCAAATATGAATGAAAGTATAATTCATTGAGGCAAGGATTTTTGTACATGCTTTCATTATAGGCATTACATAAAGATTTCTTACATTTCCATATTCTTTATTTTGGAATAACTGTACATTTTTTTTTTGGTCATAAGACAAAAGTTAACTGAAAATTCTGGTTCAGGTTTAGCAAAAATGTTACCGTCTGTGAATGGCCATCTGTCTGTGCTGCTTTTCGGTTTTGGCGACTAATTTTCCACTGACAGCTCGTGCCAGAAAGCTCTCCTGGATCCCTACCATTTCTGCAACCCGTTTCATTGCAGAAGGCAGTTGCTCCCAAAGACAAAAGAACTGGTACCAATCTATTGTTGTCCAGTCAACATATAGTGGTGTTATCTAAAAATGAATATTCAACAGATCACAACAAAATCAGCTGGTAGAATATTAACAAAAATAGCCCAATTTCATTTATCTTAAACTGAGCAATCAGATGGGGAAGCTACCTGATAAAGAATATGGAGATCATTTTCCAGCACAAACCCTTTCATTGCTCTTTGAAGGTCAGCAAAAATTCCAAGCGCCTCTGGGGGTGACAGAGATGACGACAAAGTGGCAGAGCCCAGATGGGTTGGGCAGTACCTCTCCACTACAAAATAACAGCACCGTTACCCAGTGTTCAAATATTATCCACGTAATGAATGAAAGATTTATTGTAATGTAGGTCTCCTCACCATCGCATTCCTTTTGAATATGAATGAACTCATTGTCTATCAGCCAATCCATGCAGGCCTCAATAGCCCCACGACTGCAAGCAATTTTTGGCTGTTCACCACCTTGATCTGGCTGCATAGAACCAGATCTCATGCTGGCTGATAGTAAAGTGCAAGATGCATATGTCTTCACCTCCTCTGGTGTGCTGGCAACTCCACTAGCTATGATCTTCCATTGGACAAGAGTTTAGCAGTTTAAAAATGTGCATTTGGATGGTTATATTTAAAGGCAAAAAAGTGCTAACGTACCTCAAGGATGGCTCTGAGCATGCTGGTAGTGACTCCTTCTCCCTCCCGCTTCACCAAACAGCTGCTAATGGGTTTTAATGAGCCCTGAATCAGACTCTCACCCTTCATATGCTCTGCTTCCTTACAGACTAGAACACTCTCACCTGGGACAACAAGCAGAAGACACATTGACATAAAGCCCCGATCAAAATCAGGCACATCAACACAATCATTTTAACATCGTAATCAAATGAGGAGTCTCCTTCCTCCCCCTCCAGGACATCTTCCATAAATGTTATGCTATAGTGCAGGTTCCTTGTCCTTGGGCAGAAGGTTCTGCAATTGTAGGACCCATTGTAATATAAGCCCATTGTACACTGATCACTGGTATCAGATAATGACTGCTGCTATTCTACTGTATTGTATAGTGCTGTTCAACACATTACTTCTATCTTGCACCTTACAGTCCAGAAATTAAAAATATTCTTATATTGGGTACTGTTATCTCCATTGTTGCACTGTTTATTGTAAATATGTGTATATGGCCATTGCTATCAACTGTGAATGCGTGAAGTGGATGTTACAGTTGTTTGTTTTTCAACTTATTATTCGTTTTTTGATTGCTCTATTTTTTCATGACTGTACTGAACAACATTTGGTTCAGCTGTGTTCTTGTGTATGAATTAATTAAAATAAAGCGAAGGAGAGACAGAATGACCTACAGCACTGAACTGTTTCAAGTACCCTTTGATTGAAATAAATTGACTGACTTCACCAACTGATTATACAGCCCTTCATGATGTGTGTTTTACCAGTAAACACTGAAAAAGAAGTGTGGCGTAGGTTGCTATGAACAGGTTTAAGAAACATTCATCACAGTCTTCTTTAAAATATCCACAGTGATTTTGAAAGTAGTTTCCATATTCTAAAGTTTGTAAATATTGTGGTTTTACAAAAGCAATACATACCAACGGTGTCCACTCCTTTACGACCTGCTCGTCCCACCATCTGTTTGTAGGACAGTATGTCCAGCAGACGTCCATTAAACACTGGAGTTCTGATAATTACTCGGCGTGCAGGCAGATTTACTCCGGAGGACAAAGTGGATGTAGCAACTAGGACCCTTATGTAGCCCTGACGAAAAGCACCTTCCAGGATGTCCCGCTCATCAAATGTCAAACCTGACCAAACAAAGTACATTCTGTAATAATTATGCTAGAAACAGTTTTAAATTCCTCTATTAATAATTACAGTGTCTCCTCAAAGTTTGTAAACCCTTTAGTGTTCAACAGATTTAAACAAAGTTAAATAAATGAGACCAAAATTTCATTTGTTTATATATTTACTGAAGGTGAAATTACAAACAGGTGTTTTCAATCACTGGGGAGACAATCAGGAACACAGATTCTAATGTGCATGTGGAAGTATTTAATGCCACGAACAAGGAATATTACTGAGCACCAGAGAAAAAGAGTTCTTAATGCTCATCAGGCTAGGGAAGTTTACAAACCATATCTAAAGAGTTCAGACTCCACAAACACTGCATACAAATTTATAGAAGTTTAGGATTTGTCGACTGACTAAGATCACTGCAAGAGCAAGGCTTGTAATAGGCAGCTAGATCACAATCAGGAGAGCACTGAACAACAATCGTGTTCATGGCAGGGTTGCAATGAGAAAGACACTGCTCTCCAAAAAGAACACTGCTGCTCATCTGTAGTTTGCTAAAGGTCATGTGGACAAGCCAGAAGGCTGTTGAAAGAATGTTGGTGATTGTTAGCTGGTGGACACATGAGAACAAAATAGAACTAATTGGTTTAAATGAGAAGCATTGTTTTTGGAGAAAGAAAAACACTGAACTCCAGCATAAGAACCTAATCCCATCTGTGAAACATGGTGGTGGTAGTGGTATCAGGGTTTGGGCCAGTTTTGCTGAATTTGGCTTGCCATAATTTATTAAACATTTTATTCTTATTTATACAAGCAAATTCTAAAGAAAATGTCAGGACAATTGTCCGTGAACTGAATCTCAAGGGAAATGATTTAAAGAAAACGAGCCGCTCTAGGAAAACAATAAATGTAATGTTTTGGAATGGCCTGTTCAAAATCCTGACCTTAATCCAATTATGATGTTGTAGAAGACATCCCAGAACTGAAGCTGTTCTGTAAGTAGGAATGGACTAAAATACCTCCTAGCTGATTAGCAGGACTGATCATCAGTTAGCGGAAAGGTTTACTGGTAGTTGCAGTTATTACTGCAAAACGAGATCACATTTCCCTAGTAAATAAATGACCAAGTGAAATAATTTGGTCTCATTTATTTTATGGGTTTGCTAATTATGATAAACAGTATTCACCTGCATGGTGGAATGCCACTCCCCAAGGGACAGTGCGATGAAGCACTTGATCGAGGCCTGCAGGCGAACGTTTTAACTGAGCCACCACATCCTGAAGACATTCTTGGTTTAATGACACAGACTGAAGTCCAGTGCTTGACTGCTTCTCTGCAAATAGAAAATGTATTCACCAACACTATCCAAATGGCATAATAGAACCAGTGCTTACTTGGAACTACAGGCTGTGTGTGTGTGTGTGTGTGTGTGTGTGTGTGTGTGTGTGTGTGTGTGTTTGTGTGTGTGTGTGTGTGTGTGTGTGT
>JBBKCR010000022.1:3704402-3743844 GCA_037577295.1 Ladigesia roloffi
GTGTGTGTGTGTGTGTGTGTGTGTGTGTGTGTGTGTGTGTGTGTGTGTGTGTGTGTGTGTGTGTGTGAGTGTATGACAATATTGTATATTTCAGGTGAACTCACTTGTATGTATTACCTGTATTTTGGTATTTTATTTTTGTAAAGCACTTTGTAAACTTTTTTTAATGCACTATAAATAAAAAGTAATATTTACAACTTCTGTAACTATATTTATCATCAATTACTGGTTTATAAATGTATCTAAAATATGTCTAATATGACACATTTGAACTGGAATAAACTACAAACCTAGAAACCATAAAAATATATAATTTGATTACAATGACCATCAGATAACAAACCTTGGTGATGAAGGTTATAAAATTCTCTGGCGATACTGTCTGCAAGTTTTTCACACCAGTTCTTTGAGGGACAGAAGAGCAGTGCAGAATGACCAGCCTGCACGGTCTCAAAGCAGAGGCTAACTATGTGATCATCATCACCCTGAAACCAGACGAACAATTACAGTCTTCTATAGCTATGAAACTATTATTTTATCAGTAAAGAGAAGTTAATGTGAGAAACTGAATCTAGTGCTGAACTAATGTCTGACCTTTACAGGAAGAACAGGTGTGAATGGCCTAACAAGATTCATAGCTCCATCATATATTTTATTGCCAATCTTGACCCACTCTTTTAGTGGCACAGGGCGATAGTCTGTATGGTAGTGTTCAGCATTCAGCCAGCATGCAAGGATGTCCAAGTTTGGTAATGTTGCACTCATTCCCACAATCTGAATATCTTCAGTGGACATCTTATCAGTGCACCTAAATAGAGAATATAGCGTTTTTTTATTATTATTGAACATTATTATATAAATCAATTAATCACAATGGTTGGAAAAAAGTTGTTTTGAGACATTTTTACTTACTTCTCATATGTTTTCTTTGCAATATACTGAATCTTAGTTAGCAAGAGTTCCAACAAATATCCACGACCAGAATCCCCCACCATGTGAAGCTCATCTACGACTACAATTCCTGGAGACATAAGACATAGGGTGCATGGGCATTACACTGTATTTTAGAAACGTATTTAGTATTTTTGAGTACTATACATAGAGTTGCAGTACCTAGCAAACCCATTTTGTCCTCTTCAATAAGCCTGTTGATGAGTCCATTGGCTTTCTCTATTGTACATACAGCCACGTCCAATGAAGTGAAGCCGCCAGCTGCTGATGTGCTGCCCATATACCCTTCGACTCGGACACCTGCCTCTTGAAACACATTCTAGAAAGGAGCATGTGTCCAAATTATAACATTTAACAGTTCCAGAGGTTTCCAAGTTTGTTAGTTGTATCTGATAAAAACTGTTGAATCTAAAGATTTGTTTATATGGTGGTTCCTAAATAAAAAAAAAGTCTACTAGCCACAGTAAAATGTCACTTAAACATGAAATGAGAATATTTAACATATATATTGCCATAATAATGCAAACCTACCTGCAGATAAAACATTTTTTCTCTTGCCACAGATACGAACGGAAGAATAAATATGGCTTTACGTCTTGTTTCCAAGACTCGTTTTAAAATTAATAACTCGGATACCAGTGTTTTCCCAGCACTGGTTGGAGCTAAGATGAAAGAAAAAAAAAGTTGTCTTTTTAAATAAAGACACGTAAAAACAAGTACATAAGCAATGTGAACTTCCTATTATTCATTAATTTTCTGCTGTTGAGAATTAAGTGTATGTTTACATAAAGTGGTAGAGTAATTATTTTAAAAAGTACAAGGTTTCATTAGGGCCATGTAACCTGCATAGTGTTCATCCTAACTCATTTATGAGTAGATATTTGATAGATATAAAATGCATACATAAATGGCAGAATCTAACAATTTAACTTACAGCACACTATGTGTTGTAAGGGTATCACTAGAACTTTCTTTTTTAAATCAGTACTAAATGTCCTACACTACCAAAGTACATAAACACCTCACATTTATATTACACAAAATATCATTTTCACAGCTTAATATGTTTTTTTTTTATTTAATCTCTCTTTTTACCAATACAAAAGTCTTTAAATGCTGGAGAAGTACCATATTTACAATAGTGGAGGACCCAGTACATCCCATATAAAATGTATTGCATCTGAGTATATGTGGTTGATTTCTAACCTTTTGTTAAAATTAGCTGCCACATTAAGAAATTATTTTTATACCTGAGTACACCAGATTCTTGCCCTGCAACACTTTACCCAAGGTGAGGCATTCTGCTTGCCATTCAAACATCTGCTTCACACCCAAACTCTGGTACTTTTCCAGCACAGGCCTGGGTAGACCCCAGCTTGCTAGTAACAGCTTGTCTGAATGTTCAGCAGGAACTGCCATGTGGATGCTGTGTGCTGTTTAGGGAAACAAAAAAATAAAGTAAGTTTCTACCACTGAGCAACTTATTTCATGCAAGATTTTGACTGATCAGTTTCTCAAACCCATCTATTATCACTCTCTAAACCCTGATACCACTCATCTTTAGCAATCTTTAATACTTTAAGGGTGCCAGGCTCAGATCAATGCATTCATGGCATCCCTGTTTGAGTACAAAAACAGTTAAATTTCAAACTTTATTTTTCAATAGGCTTTAAAAAATACTTTACTTTGCGTAATTATGAATGTTCTGCATTGAATAGTGCAACTTATTCTTTGGCCCATGTAGATTTTCGCTTGTTGCTGCACTGATGCACAAAATATTAACCAAATTTACATCGATTTACTGAAAAGCATAACAATTTTCAAATAAAAATGATACATTATATGCTGTATTGTATATAATTAGACTAAAGAATAAAAAATATCAGTAACTTAATTTTGTGTTGTCTGCATATAATCAGCCATGTGAATATTTATTATTGTGATAAATTAGGCTGTCACTATAAATCTTTGTATATCCATTTGTCATTATTTACATCTTTTCACATTTAAAAAATTCAAGCAGCTGTTTACACTGTGTCCAGCTTTTTTTGACCAGTAGAAATGTATAGATGACTTGTTTAACTAATCTATATTCAATGCACGAAGAGAACACATACTCGTTACATGCATCACTAGAAAGAAAGTATAATTACACTGCAGTGTGTTAATGTAGAATAAAAAATTGTACTGTAGTTTTTTATGTAGCAAAATTGGTTATTTTGTTGTAAGGTCCAAATGTCAAATGTAAGAAAACAAGAAAATACTGAAGTTTATTGTATACATACTGTGAAATAATAATATGACCATATCGTTCACACCTAAAAACAAAATATTCCCATCCCAACTACTCACATATACAGTTTATTAAAATGTTTGTGAGTGTGGAACCTTACTTGTGTCCATCTGTGAGCCACCTAGCAAACTCAGTTCCAGACCTGGTGGAGGAGTGAGGACAGAGATGGACATGTTTGGAGCAGTCAGTTTCTGCAAACCTGACCTTTCTTTGGCAGCAGCCATATGTGCTGGATTAAATAGAATGAAATCTTTTGTAATATTCATAGGGCCATTAGGGCTGACTAATGACTGGTCCACTCGGTGTTTTTCCATTGGTCTGTGATTTGATGCTACAAGGCCTTGTTTCTTGTAAACAGCTGCCTTTTGAAGTGAATGGTTTTCTGGATCCAGCTCGAATTTTGTATGTTTGTACTCATATTTGTATGAGTCGTGTATGTGCCTTCTGGCGCTGCTGCTTTTTGTTTCACTGAATAGCAACCTCTGTGCCTGGTCTTTCCAATCATTTGCATGCATATTTTCTCCTCCTCTCTCCTGCAGGGGTAATGCTGGTCCTGGACTTGAGGGCCTGATATTGTCTGCACTGCGCATCTGTGGTATCTTATGACCATTTTCACTGACTTCAGATAGTTGCTGTGTATTCTCTGGCCACAGAGATTCTGATTCTGTCTGTTTGTCATGTGCAGAACTTGGATGAGCATGTATTTCTTTGGTCACATGCAAAGACACATCCGAATTTTGTAATTTTTTATCCTTTGCAACAGCTGAATCAATGGGCATCTGCTGTACCTTCTCCCTTTCCTACAAGTAGAAGAGGTTTTGTCAGCTCAGTGTAATAGAAAAGAAATATAGCAATTTGTCTTGTTAAACATAAATACATTACCTTATAAAATCCTCTGTCACAGCTTTCTTTTCTTTGTTCTTCAAAATCACATGGCTGTGCCTTATGAAGACCACTTGTCCATCTTGGTGTTGGTTTCTCATTTGCAGGCAAGATATTCGAAACATGTCTAGGCATAAATGTTTTTTTTTTAATGACAACAGTAACATGAACTTAGTGCATGGTGACAAGACCTAATTAATATTTGTGAATATACTGAAAAACACGTTAATCTGTATTATTATTCATGGAAGAAGTTTTATAAACAAAGCCAATAATAAGAACCAGTTTGAAGTTAGATTAATTCAGGTTAGCTATTAATGAAACATCAGTTTGCTTTCCGTACCCCGTCTTCTTTATGATGGGATGCTGTCCCAGATAAAACTTCTTTGGTGCTGAACTATTCATTACACCCACTGGCAGCTAAAGCTTTAACCCCTTCCTCCATAACCGAAAAAGACAGCGTCTCAAAAACTCAAATTCTTATTCAAGAACATTCTTACTCTGTTCACTGAATAGCTACGAGTTAAGTAATAAGTTGTTTATGACATCACACTGAATCATATAAGTTCATTACAAACCCAGGTTTTGGTCGTTTTAATGTCTAATTCAAAGTTTTAAAATTTCCACTGCCAAAAACAAAACATAACAACAAAACACAAACACACATCTGACGAATAAACCCGCCCGTGCCTCTCCCCGGTCGTCCGGGTAGATACGCACGCTATGCCAGTAAGGTTCCGGACTAGGTTGTGTTTTATTTTGTTTATCTCTATCTGTTTACAATTTATTTCTTTGCTTTTACATTTAATCATCATCATCACCATTATACACCGGCTCTCCATAGTAAAATATGGAGATGCAGCTATAACAGCTTCCAGTAGATTTTTATTTCTCGGGGAATACTTGCAAATTCCTTATGTGAAGTATTTGTGAGGTCAGGCACTGATGTTGGACATAGCTTGGCTCGCACTCTGTTGCAGTTCATCCTAAAGATATTGGAACTTGGACGTGGTTGAGGTCAGTCCTCTGCGTGCCAGTGAAGTTCTTCACTGGAAGTCTGGCGCCATCTAAATTCAATGAGTAAAAGGTGGGACACAGTACATTTGACCACCTAATGTATTAATATTTTCGATGACTTCCCCTTGTTTCTCCAGCAGGGAGTGCTATAAACATTTGTAGCTGTACACCCATCGGAGAAGAAGGGGAGGAAGAAAACAAAGCTAAAAAACGCGGCAGTTTTATTTATTTATTTATTTATAAATCTGTCGATAATCACGTCAGTCTGTTTACGTATTTGTTTTGATAGATTTTCAATGAAGGCGCTAGTATCCACACTACGAATAAGTTCCTCGTTGCTTAAAAACGCCCTGTAAACTCGTTTATTTATGTGTGCTAAAAAAATCCTGGTCAGTTGCACTGTTGTCTCTCTTCAAGATGCTCGTTTCGTGTATCCCTGTTGTAAATGCTGCCTGTCGAGATTAACAGAAGACAATGATTTAAGGTAAATGTTCCATTAATGTTTTTGTCAATATCTGCTGCTACCGAGAAACTGAGGATACTCCAGCGTGTACATGTAGTACATACATATGTACATATATATTTATATATGAGATGTGTACACACATACATATATTTATGTATATCTTATTGGTATAGTGTACTTTTTTATTGTATACTGATGTGATGTATAGCTTTTATTCTATTGGTTTTGCTACTTTACATTTCTTCTCTTGTTCTGCCCATTTTGCTGGTGTAACAGTGCAAATTTCTTTCCACTTTGCAAAAATCTTTGTAATGGCTATTATAAATGGTATTTTTTTAAAAGTCCAAAATCTAACTGTGCATTTTCGTACAGGTCCACACTGTCATTATCTTTGAAAAGCATTAGAGCTGTGTTTGAATCAGGAGTAAATTTCTAGATGATTAGGAATATTAACTGGGCGCATGTCTTACAGAAGCAGATGTATCAAATGTGGCTTCACTTGTGATGTGCAACATTTGGACTACAGATACAGACTGTCACTTAAGGTCTCTCGAGGAAGAAATATATTTGGTGTGACGGTTTTTGGAGGTTGTCTAAATTCCTTCTTTGGTATTACTGCTGGTGGTTTGCAGAGGTATGATTTTCATCCATTATGTCAGTATTATAATTTGGTGCCTATTTCTTACTTGAACTATCCTAAATAGTTTTTGATGATTTGATATGACGTATGTTTAATAGGTTTCTTGATTCTGGACAACTTGAAGGCCTACAGAATCTAAACCAACTACTACTCAAAGCAGTAGAGGATTGCTTTATTGGAAAAAGTTTTGTATTTGGATTTAAGGTTAGTCTTTTTATATTTATGTATTTTATGTATTTAAATGTATGTATTTTGTTTGCAGTATGTAGACAGAGGACCTTCATTTTCATTTATTGCTTGTGTTTCTGTCCCACAGCTTTTAGGTCATGAAGCAGAATACTGCTTGCTCGAAGAGTACACATCTTCATTGGACCTTGGTGTCGGTTCTGCCCATTTGGTGGCATGTCAGATTCTTTCTACAAATCAAAGCTCTGTGGGCATGACTGTTTTTGACTACTTGCAAAGACTCTTGCAAGCTTCATTCCACCCAAATTGTTCTGCATCTCATGAGCATATTTGTCAGTGTAAGGAAAAGGTTTCGTTGGATGACGACTATGAGAACAGTCTGCCCTTATTTGTAAGGTCATACTCACAAACCAGCATTACAGGACTTACACAACTATGGCAGTCAATATCAGACATGGACTTATGCTTCTCTACAGAGGAAACAAGTGGGCACTCTTTACAACAGAAAATGGCAGATGATGTCTCATGTGTTCTGCCCCTAAATATGTACAGTGCAAGGCCTAAACCTGATCCAGAATGGCCTGTGGAGGAGCTGTCTTTGCTTTCTCAGAACTCAGAAGGTCAGAAACAAAATTTGATGTCCGGTGTCTGGTATGTACCAGACTCGTCTAACATTGTCAGTAGTTTTAAAAGATGTGAATATTTTGGAACACATAAAAGACCAGGCTCACTTGCACTTTTATCCACATCCCCATTAGCTGATGAATTACATTCACCAGTAGCTCTGACAACTTCAGTTGCAGGTGAGACTTTAAACCCTATGAGCACCATGTCATGTGGTTCTCAGCTTATACGATCATTCTCTAATTACTGGTCCTCTCCAGCATTACCTGGTTTAAAGCATAATGCTTCTTCCTTTGAAAAATCAGTTTGCAGCCACTCAGGTCAAAATGCAGGTTTGGCTTTAGAGGATGCTCCTCTGTCAGAAGCTTTGGGAAGTTTTATCAGTACTGAACCTCAAATTTCAGAGCCACTTGTGGACAAACTAGCATGTAAGTGCAATATGCATGGAAGAGGTAAAGCTACACCTAAAAAATTTGATTGGGTTCTCACACCATTGCAGAATATCACCAACGTGATCAGAGGAACAGGCAATGAAAGGTCATGGAAAAGAATGAACAAACCTTGCCTTCCTGGTACACCAAAAGTATTGCAGGTCTCTAAAGACTCCAGTTTAGACACAAAAAATTTAATCTCAGAAAGCTTTACCAAGAACCCTGTCAAAATGGCTTTTCATTTAGAATGTGACAAAAGATGCAAAGAAGACAAAGATGTAAGTTGTCCAACATGTCCTGAAATTCAACATCAAGGAACAAATGAGCTAGAATGTCCATCTGGTGGTCTTGATGATGAATACAACTGCTCAGCAGATCTATTTTGCCAAAGCAGTGCAGATATAAATATTCCAGATAGAACAGTCACAGATTGTAATGAAATAAACAAAGTCTGTCTAATGGATAGGGACGTTTCTGTATTCAGCACTTTCCATTTTTCTCCTTCTCTACAGTCAACCCCTATTTCTTATTCTTGTAATCAAATAACCAACTCGTATGGGCAGGAGCGTACACTCAGCAAAAAATGCTCAAACTCACCATGTTCTAAGAAAAAAATCACTTTTCCAAGTAGGAACAGAGCTCTGGATAGCCGCAGCTGTGCTAGACAAGGTCCCAAAGTGGGAAAACCAAACCTGAATCGAATACATAGTTCTGACTTTATGACTTTGACAGATGCCTCTGAGGTTCAGGGTAAAGAACATCAGTATGAAGAATCTGTTTTGCTCACTAACTCTAATGAATGGTCCAGAGACCTTTTTGCCGATTGATTAAAAAAAAATTCTGCTGCTCATGTTACATTTCTGTAAATTCATGGGTGTTTTTTGTCAAAAACAATAAAAAAACTATGTATTGTTTATGAATGTTTGTGACTTATTAAAATGTCTTTTAAAGAGATAAAGCAATGTACATTATTTACAAAAGTGTTTGCTGATTTCCATTCACAACTTTTTTTCCCCCAGCAATGCTGCGATTAGCAAGTGCTCAAATCCTCACACTGCTGTAAGTATGGCTGGGCAATATTAATACTACATATGCTTACATCTGTAACATGATTAAAAATTGTAAATTGTATAAATAAAAGACTAGTTTGATACATTATAGTTGACAACACATGTAAATGCTTTTGGTAAATTTTCTAATTGTGTTTACACTACCTAATCTGAACTGTACAGTGGCCCTTAAGTGCAAACCACACCAACAAATCACTAAACACAACAACAAATTGAGAAACACAAACTAATTCAGAAACAACAATAAAATTGAGAATCACAAAAACAAATTGAGAAGCACAATTACACTACGAACCTGAAAGTATAGGTACCAGTCAGCAACTGGAGATATCACTGATTGGACAAACCTGCGGGTCGTCTTTGAAACTGGAAGTTACTCTGCCTGGAGGGCATTTTTCCAAACATAATAATTAAAGGTGACCTATACGTAGCTCTTCCTATTCGAGAATAGTTTGATTCAGGACGAAGTGATACTGGATAATCTCAAGTGGAATAATGACATTTCAATTAGTATGTGTACACAGAAATCGCATTCAAAGTATCTGCACTGTAGGTTTTTCTGTTCCAGTTCACCCCAAAGTTGCCAGATGGGTTTGTGTCCACAAATTTGTGTAAAATACCCTGCTATGCAAAACATTAAGACTGCACTTCACTGGGGGTAAAGACTAAGTCCAGACCTTGAAAAAACAGGATTGTCTGTATTGTGTTGCCCAAAGTGGGGGCGTGAGGTAAGGTTTGTAAGCTTCTTTTTGGAGATGATTCAAACCTCCTCATGTGCTGAAAACGCTAATGTAACAGAACGGTAGCCAATCAGAGCGCGACAGTGACGGAACCAGGGCCGTTCCAAATCGTTTCGTGTGACGCACGTAACTGTTAGAGGAGAGCAGACATTTTCTAGCGCCTCGACGGAAGCGTTTCGTAGGAAAACACGAGCATTAACCTAGCGAGACTCGCCCAGAAAGGAGAATATGATCGACGTGTGAATGGACTGTGTTGGAGTGAGTGCTCGTTTAAGCTAAAAGTTTGTCGAAAATCCACCTCAGACGCGACTCAAAGATGTCCGACGAAACTGCGAAGGAAGACGCCTGTCGAGAGTACCAGTCGTCCCTGGAAGACTTGACATTCAACAGCAAACCGCACATCAACATGCTGACCATCCTAGCCGAAGAAAACCTACAGTTCAGCAAGGATATCGTCGCAATAATTGAAGCGCAAATTTCCAAGGTTTTTATGAAAATTGTTTTTCTGTTGGTTGTTTTTCACTCATCCTGGTAGCCTGTTAGCGTAGCAGCCACGCCACGCACGAGCAGCTAAAGGCCCCGAACACGACGACCAGGCAGCCCTAGAACCGTTTTTATTCTGCAGTCAGGATTAGATACCCAAGCATACATGAAAAGATCCTTTATTATAAGCCTAGCTTAAAAAAAACAAATACGTATTCTACGTCAAATAAAAATATTTATTGTTACGCAAGTGGCTACTTGGCCTCATAGCTTAATTTCCACCAGTCCTCGGGCATTCGACCGTTTTGTTCACATTATGCGTATAACAAACCCAACACATCATATTAATCGAGTAAAATATAGCATTTTTTCACCTTTGTTCGCTTAATCAGCTTATTTTGTTACTTTAGTGGCTTCTTAACCTCATTGCTCAATTTTCGCAATCCTCTATGTCTTCTACATTTTAGCTCACTTTAAGTGTATTACAACTGTAAAACCTACTTTGAATTGGTGGTAGGATTGACCTAAGTTCACATTTGTTTTCGAAATCCAGTCCCACGAATGAGTATGTAGTAGCTTAGCATGCTAACTAGCTAATAAAAAACGGCAGTTTAGTCGGAGTAAAGCCCGCGTTGATTAGTCAGTGAGGCTTTTAAATTTGGACTAACTGCTTCTTTGCTCATTAAAAAAATCATCAGTGTTTGCGAATACGACAGAATTCTTGCTGACCTGGTCGTTGTTAAGCGATTTCTTATCTACACGTTTAGTCTCAAGATTAGCGGGGAACATGGCCTAAGGAAGGTAAGCGTGAGTAAAAATCCTCTCTGTAGCTTTTACGTAGTGACCATATGGCTATTTGGTTCATCGTTGTGGCTTTCATAGCCTGGATTACGTTCTCAAGTTTATTAATAGCCATAATTCAATAGTCTTAGTTAGGCGTGGTGGTCACATAACTTGGCTACATTCATTATAAGGAGTACTTTAGCTAATGTTTCCTAATGTTGAATTGTGTGTTGAATATATACGTAGGGGAAAAACAAGTTACATGCTTAATGTAAGTCAACTTAATGTAAAAAGAAAATGTGATTTTTATAAATATTTGCTATCATACGTGATGTTGGTGTCTGAAGATGGCCACTTTCGTGGTCCATCGAAGTGAGAATCTAGTTAAGTGGGCCATTTGTCTTTGTAATTACAAATAACGGGTTCCTGGCGTGTTTAGATTGCTGAGTAATTTTCCTATATTGATTTCAATGTTAATAAATGGTACACAAATGTCACAATAAACTATGTGAAATGTGCTTTTGTCTTTCTTTACCAGTGTATTTTTTTGTGAAACTCATGCCTGTTACAGAGTTGGTATATGGTAAACGGTCCAGGTACTTTCATAGTCGTGCCTTGCCTCAGATATGTAGTAACTTAATAAGGTATTTCAAGCAAACATTAATTGTCCTCCTCATTCTAGTTTGTTTTGGAAAGTGGTAACTTCAAAACTTTTTAAAAGACAGATTTCAGTCAGGAATCTTAAGTTACATGTGCTCTGGATTTTATTTTTGCAAATGCTGAAGTTGCCTCTTGTATTGATGTCAAAAATGGTAAACACAATGTTTAAATGGACCACATCAGCTGCAGACATATTAAAATGAATTTCTATATTTTCATAAAGCTTTATTGCTTAAAGACAACACTTTCACAACAAAACTTTATTAATAACTAATAAAAGCAAATTATGTGGACATCTTCAACAAATATTTCTGTGTGGGAAGACCGTCACTGAAGTTACAAGATGGATTTCTTTTTCCTCCCCATTGGAATACTTTGTTTTTTTTCCCCTTTTGAATCAAGACATGGTGACTCATTTTGCGATGTATACCTGCAAGCACATGGGTCCTTCACCCCAACAGGATTTCTATTTTTTTTTTTTTTTTATGGCATTTTTAAAGGACTCAAAAAGACAATGGAATTGACCATTCGTTTTTTTGCAGTCGTCTTCCCGTCGTGGGATTTTTTTCCTTTTACATTGGAAAACAAGGATTCAGGACACAATCTAATACAGAATATCAAATTGTAACTGTATAATTATCTCATGTTGTGCACTAAACATGTCAGTTTTCTATCACTATAGGCACCTCCTGCTGAGAAGCTTCCAGTTTTGTACTTAGTGGATTCCATAGTGAAGAATGTTGGCGGACAGTACCTTGAAGTGTTTGCTAAAAACCTAGGCACTTCATTTATATGTGTTTTTGAGAAGGTACATAATTACTTTATATATGCCCATGGTGGTTCTTGTTAAACTACATTTGCTTTTATGATTTTGAATTAAACAAACCATTTTGTAGAAATAGCGTTAGATTGATCTTAGGTCAACAAATTCCTTGTTATTGGTTATAAAAATCCTTAACTTTAGAATAAAAAGTTAATCTTTAGAAATGATTACTGTATTGTATTTAACTGTCTGTGTCTGCCAAATAAAGCCCGACATTTCCCCCCCCCCCCTACTACCTTGCTTTAGGTGGATGAGAACACTAGAAAAAGCCTCTTCAAATTGCGTTCCACGTGGGATGAAATTTTCCCCTTAAAGAAGCTGTATGCATTAGACGTTCGCGTGAATTCTGTTGATCCTGCTTGGCCAATAAAACCTTTGCCACCAAATGTGAATGCTAGTATCCACGTGAATCCCAAATTTTTAAAGCCGGTAAGCGTGTAATTTGGAAAAAGGATTGTAATTTATTTACTTTCCACTACAGTTCAGTATGTGTAAAAATTTGCTCTATCTTTGTATAGACTGAAGAAGCAGTGCCAGCGAGAGTCACTACACCACAGCCTCAGACTCATCCCACAGCAGTTGAGAAGAATTTGACGCAGGAACAAATAATAAGGCAGCAGTTACTTGCTAAGCAAAAGCAGTTGCTAGAGCTCCAACAGAAGAAGATAGAACTTGAACTTGAACAAACAAAAGCCCAACTGGTAAGTTCAGTGATATTTGAGTATATATTGTTTCAAATTTGGTTAAATGACAGTAGCGATTATGTTCCTGAATTTTATAAAAATAAACTGTCTTGTGATGATGATAAATAGATGATCCTTTTTGCACCGTAGTTTTCCAATGAGCAACTACAATGCAGAATATAACTGCTTAATATGAAGTGTTATTATGCTTTCCAACCAATTTAGGAAGTTGTATCAAAGTGTTTGTCACAGGGATTTTGTATTCTTAGTTTTTCCTGATCTCCTACCTTTCAACCGTAACACCATTCTGTTTGCTCAGAGAACACAAGTTATGATGCTGTTTTTTTTTTTCCTTAAGGCTGCCAGTTCAAACCAGCAACCTGGCAGCGGTCAAAGCCAGTTTGATTCCAATCCAGTTGTCAGCCAACAGTCTCCTGTATCATACCCCAAACCATGGCATCCACCACAAGGAGACAAAGTGTCAACGAGAGATCCTAGATTAAACAGAACTGCTGCTACATCACTGAACTCGAAGGAACAAGGCACATGCAAAAAAGAGAGTCAAATCACACCGAGTGTTAACACACCAGACAAAAGACTACCAGTTGCAGAAAGACCGAGTAAGCTAATGAGAATACCTAAAAAAGATACCTCTGCAACTGAAGAAAAAGTAAAATCCAAAACAATGTCACCATTAAGCAAAGGTGTCTTTAATAAAAGTAAAGAATTTGAACCTGAACATACAAAGACATCTGATGTTAATAAAAAAGATCCAAGATTGCGGAAGCAGGTGCATGAAAAGATGGATGCAAAAGATGTCAAAGAGAAGAAAAGATCATCAGAGAAAAAGGAGAAGGATGACACTGTGAAAGGAACTGAGCAGCAAAGATCCACAAACTCAAGAGGCAGACTTGTCAATGGGTCTCTGAATAGGCATGAAAGGCCTGAGACTTTTCAGAAACAAGACATTAAAGTCAGTAAATCGAATACCCAGAAAAGGTCTCGCTCTAGGTCTCGTTCACCACTTGTACACTGTCCCAAAAGAAAAGATAGGCGATCTCCAAAGAGAACAAGAAGAAGCACCACTCCGCCTTCCAAGTTTGGAAAAGGAAGACAGTTGAACAAACACCCGCACCCTGAAGGCAGTGCCCAACAATTAAATGTTAGGGAGGATCGAATCACACCTAAGAAGAGTCTATCTGAGCAAAGGCGATTAAAAAGACCACTGGAGGAAAGACCTATTGAGCACAGAGATGCACAGCCACAGAGGGCATCAGCTGCAGAGCATAAAAGCTCTAAAGATGTTAAGAAATGGAGAAGTGGATGGGAAGAAAATAAACAGTAAGTATTACAGTAGTAATTTCAATGTATAATTTGCCATTTCATTGTGAGATTATGCAACTTAAAACTAATTTAAGACTACACTTACTCCACCCTGCACTGACCACATGTATTTTATTTTTTTAACAGTCTTAAACAGTCTGAGCCAGATCTTTTACATGGCAAACCAGGATCTCAAAGGCATAAAACTTGGAGCAATCAGCGACCTGCAACCCCCAGAACACCTAAACAGCACCGTCTAAGTGTTGATGCCAACTTGCAAATACCGGAAGTGCTTAATTCTGCCAACAAACGAGATCTTTTACGAAAGGTATAGTTGTAACCTTCATTTTTTCTAAATTATTGTGTCAATACATAGCAGTGTAAACGGCCTTGTTTTTATAGAATGTGGATTACATGTTACTGAATTAATCAGGATAGTAGGAGTTTTGTAATTCAAGAGATGATTGCAATCTCAAACACTGAGGAACAAGTTACATGTTGGATTACATGTAAATAAAAGTACTGTGGTCAACTTGTATTTTGTAAAGTCGATGGTTTGATGTTACCTAGCTAACATACATACATACATACATACATACATACATGCATACATTCATTTACATCCATGCTTTGCCCTTTTCTCCCCTACAGTAAGATCAATAAAAAATCTCCTTTAAAATGGTTTTAATTATTATTTGTACTTCTGCATTCTCTATATGCATCAACTTGTTATCCACTTGTCTTGAATTATTTTATTTCTCTTAGGCCAGCCAAAGATTGGCTAATGGGGAGCTATCCAATGATGACTTCCTCAATGTAGCCCATCAAATCAAACAGCTATTCCAATATCAAGAGGAAAAACAGCGTTCTGATTCATGGGAGGGATCAAGTGATGGCCCATATCCAGAAAAAAGGAAACCACCTCATGGACAATTGTCTGATGCTGAGCTTTCCTACTTTGAGCACAAGTCTAAGCTGAAAAGGACGCAGCTGCAGCGTCCAGGTAATCGATCAATCTGTTTAAAACAATTTGATACACTTAAATGCTGTTAGGCTGAATTTTGGGATTTTGCAATTGAGGTGACATAGGATAATAAACCTGCCTTATCATTTAAGTGCATTTTAAAGATTCTGTGATGTTCTTGCTAGAATAGTGGCTGTAATGGTAAAGATTGATGATTTAGAATTGATTAGTAACTTTAACACTTTTATATTTAATTACAGTTTGCCAGAACTCACCTTTTAATGAGAAAATGCTTCTTCAGAGGACTCATGAGGTAGATGATTTTCTCAGTGAGACCTTAGATGTACACAAAAAGGGCAGCGATACCCAAAAACCATTCTCAGGGCATGATGATCCTAGAAGAATTGACAGAACACAATCACATATAGGACCTGCCATCAGAAATAAGAGTCCAGTGAACTGTGATGGAATCTCTGGGAAATCCCTATCTGTGCCATTTGAAGAGTCCTCACCACCTGCAGAAATGGACCAGCTTGATGATGGAGAGATCAGTCCTAGGTTTGAAAGCCCTAATAGTGTTCACTCTGGTACAGGCCTAGACAGTGATAGTCCGTTAAATTTAGACCCTTCTTCAAGGCATGATGTGTTATCAGGACCTTTAAGAAGTGGGAGAAATTTAGTTGAATCCCCTGGACAAACACCACCTCACTGCTCTGAAGGACCTAACATGCAGGCAAACATTCTAAGGCATGATGGAATCACAGTACCACCACGATTTGATGGACACAAGAATTCCCATGCTGTATTTGAAGGACCACCTTGTCACATAGTACAGCAAAGATCAGAAGGACTTTCTAGACCTCATCCTCCAAGCAAATTCGAGGGAAATGCATGTCCAGGAAGGTATGATGGTCCATCTCGGTTTGATGGACATGATCGATATGACACCCATGGACCAAACAGGTTTGAAAGACCCCCTGTACTGAAAGGCCCTGAAAGATATGACAACCAGCCTATGCCACATGGGCCAGTTAGATATGGGGAGCCTCAGAGTGTAGGAAGATTTGATGAACCGGGACCAGGTCATTTTGATGGGCCAATGGGACATCAGGGTCCTGGAAGATCAGGGCCAATGCGCTATGATAATCCAATGCCGTCAAATAGATTTGCTGGCCCCACAAGGTTTGATAATCCTCACATGCCACAGGGACGTCCTGGAGGATTTGAAGCCCCCTTGAGGTATTCTGCCGGTCCAATGAATTTTGAGCATGAGCGAAGAATTGAAGGGAGCCAGGCTGGCATAATTCGCTTTGAAACACCAATGCAACCAACACCCATGAGGTTTGATGGGCAGCCTCCTGGCATGCCAAGATATGACTCGCCACAGATTCCTCCAAGATATCGTGGACCCCCAAATATACAAAATGCCTTGAGACCACAAGGGCAGACAATGTTTGATCAGCAAAATCAGGGGCCAGCAATAAATCCTAATTTCAACATGGCACCACAAAATTCATTTGGGGGTCAACCCCAACCATTTCATATTCAACAAAATGTTTCACAGGCATCAAACTTTAATGTGCCAGGACCTACATGTACAGGATTCCAGAATTCGGGCCAGTATGGGCCAATTACTCCATTTCCTGGTGCTGCTGGAAATCCACCTCAGCCTGTAAGTATTTGCCAAAGAAGTAACCCCTAGAATCAGTGTTTACGTTGCACTCATACATTTTGACTGGCCATGCTGAAGTTGTGTTTCTTTGCCTTTCGGTTTTTAGATCGGCATGATTCCTGCTCCAGGTCAAAACTTCCTACAACCAAGTCCAGCACCTTTTAATCCATCCAGTAAGATTTTTTTCATTGTAATAATATACATTGTTTTTTGGAGGTTTTATGTAAATCATTTAATGACAACTTGATTAAAATGCGTCTATACTTGTTAGGCTCTCAGTTTACACAGCCAGAAAGTCATCTGGGACAAATGGATGTTAATGACCTTGTAGCTAAGCTGATATCCAGTGGCATTCTCAAGTCAGCACAAACAGATACAATAAGTGGTAAGTATTCCATTCTTTGTATATTTGCTGCATTTTACTGAATAGTGATCCACATATATGCCTTATTCTATTCAGAGTCCACAACTGCACCACAGTCTCAGAGTGTGCCAGATGATGAGGAGCCAGAAGAAGAGGAACAAGAGGAGGAGGAGGAGGAGGAGGAGGATGATGATGATAACCTCCCAGATTTGACAAACTTCTCTTTAGATGATATGAAACAGTATGTTAAGCTTTTAAACATGTCTTTACAGTTCAAATTGTAGGGAATGATGGCAATGCAGAATATTTCATGTCTTTTTTTCCCCCACTAACAGGAGATATGAATGCATCATCACTAAACTGTACACAGGAATCCAGTGCTATTCCTGTGGGATGCGCTTTACTGCTTCTCAGACTGACGTTTATGCTGATCACTTGGATTGGCACTACAGACAAAATCGGTCAGAGAAAGATATTAGTAAGAAAGTAACACATCGACGGTGGTACTACAGTCTGACGGTGAGCCGTTTTTTCATAGACATTATACATCTGGTCAATTCATATATTTGTTCAAAGGTGTTACTTTTGTCGTGTTGCAAATAGATTAACTACTGACAAATAATGGCTGTGTTTCTAGGACTGGATTGAATTTGAAGAAATAGCTGAACTTGAGGAGAGGGCAAAAAGTCAGTTCTTTGAAAAAGTCCATGAGGAAGTTGTACAGAAAACCCAAGAAGCAGCTAAAGAGAGAGAATTTCAGAGTGTAAAGGCTGCCCCAGATGTTGTTAATGAAGTAAGTTTTTGTAGCAGCCCGTGTCACAGTTTAAACTGTACGGAATAAGTTGTGTGTAATGCAGATTAGGAGACTCTAAATAATCTGAATATAATGGCCAGTCTAAACATAATCTTGTTCTATATCTCCCCTTAGTCATGTGAGATATGCCAAGAGCAGTTTGAGATGTATTGGGAAGAAGAGGAGGAAGAATGGCACCTGAAAAATGCCATGAGAGATGAGGGGAAGGTATGACATGTTAAATTTTACATTTTCACTAGCATTTCAAGCATTTTTTGGTTGAGATTTTATGCGGTAAAAACAGTGGGTTAATAATTCTAATAATTTTTTTTCAGACATATCACCCTTCCTGTTACGAAGACTACAAAAATGTAAGTTTTATTTTGTGATTTGACAAATTGTTGAGTAAATGCTTATCATATTATAAGTAATCCTGTAGTTACTACATTAGTATAAATCACCCTTTCAATAAAGAATTATAGAATGCATTTGATACTTTGTCTGACACAATATTTTGATACTTAATGTCGAAATAAGTCAATTATGCGCTGCCTTTTTAAATAATTAATTTGCATTCCTCAGTGTGTACACAGCTTATGAGTAGAAGTAGAAATTTAAATAATGTAAGGTTAGAGCCTTTCTCTGCTGCTGTTTGTTTTAACCTCGATGTATTGGTGGATGTGAAGAGTGACGAGCTACAAATAGAGAAAGATATCAGTGCTTCTTCACAACGATGGGCCAATACACGTTTTTCCATTTCCAGTCTGATTCTGATACACTGCTGTCAATGCCGATACAGATTCCAGTGTAATACATAATTTATCTTTTAATATTAACATTATTTTTGTTGAAATTGTGCTGTTTGTTAGTGAAGTTACATCACATAATAATTAAACTACTAAGCAGAACAGCAAAAAACATACAAACTACATTTAATTTAAATACATTCCAAAGAAATGTATGTCACACTTCAAAAAAGGTAGCAGCAACAACTGTAAATATCAGAAACACAACAATCTTGGCTGAATCATCTAAATAGTGCAAGTATTATGTCCATTGAAGCACACCAATAACTGTAAAAAATAAAGTGCAAAACTAATATTTGAAAATAATGTGAATTCTGACATTACAGGGCAGAGTGTAATCTAACCACTGTATTTAAGGTAGATAGCCGAGTTAAGAGATGCTCAGTTTTAACATTAGGTTTTGAGAGAGGGGGAGAGAGTGCAAAAACATCCAACAAAACTTGTAAAAGAACCTCAAAAGAGGTCGTGAATGAGAGTTAAGAGTCTTCTCTGATATTCCATTCACTTTTGGACTGTAATTTTTTCGGGGTTTTGTGGAAAATGTCAACAAACGTCTGCTGTCTTTTCCCATTTGCTAGTACACTTTGTTGTGAAATCTCTACATGGGGTTTGATTAAATTTGTTGTATTGTATGAAGCAAACATATTTCCACCCCTCAGGACACCAACTTGCAATGCGTGTGAAGTCAATGTCCTTGTATTCAAATTATAGTATATTAAATGAGAGACATTTTGTTCAAAACAAGGCTCACTCAGACTGAAGTTGCCCCAGGTTCATGGTAAGGGGCGGTGATGCAAGCTGCAAACTGGAATATGGAGATTGGGGCTGACCGACCCATATTGGATTTATGGCTATATCTAGTGATCGACCGATATTGTTTTTTAATTACCGATACCAGTTATTTGTATGTTTATGTGCCCGATAACCGATATTTATTTACTATTATACTTCTATTTTTGACATTTATTACAACACCACTGAACTGAACAAACTGTTATTTATAATAATGGGCAGGTACTAAAGTCTTCAATGGTGCATAAACTACATATCTACAAGCTACATAAACTACATATCAGTAATTTATGTAACACATCTATTGTGTGCATTAAAAGCTGTTCTGTTATAATAAGTTTACTAAATATATGAAAGCAAATACGTATACTTGACCTTTGCACGCAGTTTCCCCTCAGACGGCGTGCTGAAATGGCAATCGTGTGCTTAATTCTCAAAACACCCACCAGATGGCGGTGTTTATCGGTAAACCCGATATTACAAATTGATAACAGGTTTTGGTAAAATAAATATCGGGAAAAATATCGGTAAATCGATATATCTGTCAATCTCTAGCTATATCGCAAACGATACTGATATCATATTGAATCGGGCCAATCTACTTTTCTAGGTTTTGGAGGGTCAGAATCCAACATACCTTTATTTCTTTGCACCAACAGTTTACATGGTTGAATAGATGTGTTTATACAGGGAAATCCTGGAAACAGTGGCTGTAGTACTGGAGCTGGACACTTTTGCTGCTAGACTACAAAATTCATTGATTGCAGTTATGTTAGAAGTGTACAGATATTTTTAATGTTTTTTGCTGATAAGGTAATTTAAAAATAGGCATGGTTTGGACTCTCTGTTAATAAACTAACTCATGAATTTATTTACAACAATTTGTATAACCTATGCTCTGTAGTGCCAAATCAGAATGGGTCTAGATATATATTAATCTAAAGTCTCTCTATTAATTACTTTTTTTTTCCTTTCCAAAACACCAGACATCTTCATTTTTGGATTGCATGCCGTCACCAAATACATCGC
The DNA here is from genome assembly GCA_037577295.1 of Ladigesia roloffi. NCBI lineage: Eukaryota > Metazoa > Chordata > Actinopteri > Characiformes > Alestidae > Ladigesia > Ladigesia roloffi. The sequence goes on from JBBKCR010000022.1 coordinate 3,724,878, forward strand.
TCACAGAAAACCCTTTAAATGCTTTTTTAAATCAAAATGAAGGTGAGACATCATGCTCCAGTATTAAAGAAGAGCCAACTGAGGGAAACACGGACACTGAATTGTTAAAATAAGAGGTTCAATTAAGTTGGAAGGGGAGACTTGTGCAATTCTTTTTTTTTAACAGTGCTGCTTTACAACCTCCTCCTTTTGTGGTTACTTAAGTTGCGCTTTTGAGTTTTTGTAAGGAAAAATATTTTTCTATTGGACAGTACTGAGGCAGGGTCCTCAGTTATGCAGTAAATACATTTTTGTATTTGTTATTGCCTGCTAAATTTCAGGTGGTTTGTTGAACGCCCTTTGAAATGTACTTTAAAAGATGTATGTTGGGGTAAATGTATGTACAGTTTAATTTATGAATAAAGAAATATTTTGGGTAAAATGGAGGTGGATTTAAATGCTCAGATTTTTTTCTTCATTTATACAGATTTCAGAGGAGTGGACATTTAAATAATTATGAAGAACATTGTTTTTTCCTAAAATGATTAATCTCCATTGCAAAGTGTTCTTTACAAGGCATATGATTTAATTTATTAATGATTGAGTATACTTAGAATAAAGAATACATTTCCCTTCCCTAAATACAAGTGTGTAAATAAATGTCAGAAACCCAACAAGTTTGCTTTTTTTAAATCTTAGTACAAATATTTAGTTTAAAAGGTTTTTCTTCCAGATGTTTAAAAGCAGATTTCCTGGAGATATTGTATATTCAATAAAGATTAAACTTAAAGTTGCTGTGTGAAAAATGTGTAGTGGTTTCTTTTATTTGGGTGGGGGGGCAGTGTAGGCTGATATTCGCCTGTTAGTTTTACTTTTATGCTAAATAAAAGTTGTTTTATTGAGTATCTCTTCTCTGTGTGTTTTTTATGCAAAGTTAGATATTTTTTTAAATGTTATTGAAATGCTCTGAGCTCCATCTATTGGAAGGTAAAATACTTAAGTGAATTCTTGCACTTTAAATTATGAGAGGTAAATGTACTGAATGTGTAGTGAAAATGAAAGAATTTACTGAAAGTCACATATTTTAATAGCCAAAATGTTGATGGTACACATCGTTTTACCCACAAAAGATGGCTATTGATTAATAGATTGTTAATCATAATAAACACTGGAAATATGGTCAGGATCCATCTTTTTTTTCACTTCCACAAACGATGGAAACCCAGGGCAATTGCCAGACAGGAGAAGATGCATGCTGTGGGAAAATATAAAAGGCAATGATATTTTGTAATTTGTACAGTCTGTAATCTTAGTATTGTGCAAACATTTCTACATTTGAGAGACCAATTCTAACAAAGTTTCTAAGATCATTGACCAACAAACTCGGTGCAAAATGTGACAAAAGACATTCTTCCACTATGATATACTTGTGGCTTTAGAGTAGAGATAGACCGATATATCGATTTACTGATATTTTTCCCGATATTTAAGCATTTTTTGTCTTTGAGGAAGCAAGACCCAAGTCTTTTAGGAATCGAGACCAAGACCATAAGAAAGTCAGTTTTCATAGCCAAGATTTAATATCACCCCAGTTAATAATGAACAGTTAGGCCTAAAACTAAGCTAGACTAAGAATTCTTTATAGGAGCAGTAAAGGGAGGGAGGTCTACTTAACCTCTACATGTGACTTTTTACTATCATTAATATGATTTGAATCACAGTTGGGGCCTGTAGAGTAAATTCAAATTTGCTACTGGTATGTGTGGATTAGTAGGCTACTTCACAATATAATTATGTAATAATATTGAGAATACAGTAGAACATAATATTCAATATCCTTTCAAACTGTATTTCTTCTTACACCCATTACAAAAATATGCCCAGTGTAATTTTAAAATAATGGCTGCATTCCATGCTTCCATGAGTATTATTATTATTGTTGTTGTTTGAATGATGGATAATTATTGCAGTTTTTTGTTAACATGACCATATAAATAGTAAACTGGTTTCGAGGACTCGGTCTGAAATTACGAGTCCTCCTCCTTCTACTGTTGTCCGAGACCGAGTCAAGACCGAGTCTTTGAAGGGTCGAGTCCAAGACGAGACCGAGAAAGCAGAAAATGGTCTCGAGAGCGGTCTCGATTACTACAACACTAGTTACATAAATGACTGATTTGTAGTTTATGCACCATTGAAGACTTTAGTAACAGTTTTTTTTTCAATTTCAGACCCCTAGTTTTGATTTGTATGCAAGGTGGGAGTGATTATTATAAATAAAACAGTTTGTTCAGTTCAGTGGTGGTGTAATAATTGTATCAAAACCAGAAGTATAATAGTAAATAAATATGGGTTCTGAATATCGGTTATCAGGCACATAAACATGCAAATAATTGGTATCGGTAATAAAATCAATATCGGTCAATCGCTACTTTAGAGCAATATGAGAGTCTCCACATACCTGCAAGATACCGAACAGTCTGAAGTTTGAGTGATTCCAGAAGAGTTTTCAAAGAAGCCACTTCTATGTCAATTTTCTTTGTGGTTTCTATAGCACTGCTTTCAATTTCAGCACTCTACATACATCAGCAAAAAGAGTGTTTAACCATATCTATTTAAATGTGTAATGAGACAACCTTAAGTCAATTCAGATTTACACCATCACAATGTAAAAAAACAGCCTTTAAAATCTTACCTTTTTGTGGAAATCCAAGTTAACCTCCATAAGTATTTTTTCTTGATCTGTGAACTGATGGATAAGAAATTTTATATTATTGCTGTATAAATATGATGTCTCCATCTAATAAAGGGTCAGGTACTAAAGCTATGGCATGAAGAAGTATTTACTTACCACATCTGTAACTCTGCTTCGCTCTAAATTAATGTCCAACTTTGCGTCTGCTCGAATCTTTCGGCTTTCCTCCTTTAACAAATTATTGAAACAGTTACTGAAACACAAATTTTAAAATAAATAAAAAGATCAGGAGATGGCTCAACAAAATTATACTTACAAGCAACCTGTTCTTTATCTGTTCAAGTTCAGTTTTCATTTTCTAAGAAAAATGTGGTCACATAGTTAATGATTTTGCAATAATAGTGGTATTTAAAATTTTTCATGTGTTTTCCTTAAAAAACCTTACTGTGTTTTCTGAGCGCAGGTTAGCAAAATCACTTTTTTCCAGAATAACCATGTCCTTCCTAATGGAATCGAGATGAGCCATAATTTGTTGCAGAGCAATTTCCTAAAATAGAAAAAAATATGAACACATTTCACATTCACCAAGTTCAGTGATTTAGACTGGTGATTCTTGCTTCCTTTACCTGATGGGCTCCTGTGACCATATCTCTGTACACAATGTCCATATTGGCTGTTGTAAGAGTCACCAGTGCAGTCATTATCACTTCTGCTTGCTTCCTTTCAAACCCTGAATAAAACATATAACTATATACTTAGTCATTGGACAGACAAAATTAGCCATAACATGAAAAGAAGCACACTAATATGGTGTGTATCCCCCACGCCACCAAAACAGGAATGGATTTAGCAAGACATCTGAGGCTATGCTGTGCTATCTGGCACTATGATATTAACAGCCGATCCTGTACATTTCGAAATGGGCCTCCATTGTTCGAACTAGTTTTTCCAGCCCATCCCACAGGCATGGGATCAGAGATTTTGGGAATTGGAAGCCAAGTCACCACCCTGAAACTTCCTGAACTTTTCCTGAACAATAATATCCTCATGAATATCAGGATCCGAGATTTATCATGAAGGACCTTGCCCAGAGTATGGTACAGCCTCTGCTGACTTGTCTTATTCCTTTACTGCATGGTGGGGCCGTCTTTTGGCAGGTGCATCCGTAAGGCCACCAACATCATGGATGACCCCCATCATCTCTGGCATGAAATGATTATCGCCTTCCCATCTGGTAACTTGTTTACATCTTAGGAAATCTCTCCAGTACATTTACACTATATTTCTTGCATCAAAGGGCAGCAGCCAATCAGCAGCAAAAAGAAAGTATTAATGATCTCAGATTGGATATATACATATATGTGTGTGTGTATGTTTGTTTGTGTGTTTGTAGTTTGAACAGCGCGAAATTCAATCTCTGCATCTAAGGCATTTACCAGGTGAAGCAGAGGGCACTACTTTGCTTAGCCTGGTTTGTCTGCGCTACCTAGTGTTCGGGAGGCTGGTTTATCTGTGTTACCTAGTTCATGTAATTGTGTGCTCCTATACGTTGTCTTCAGTGCACAGTTCAAGGGTATCTAAGTGTATGTCGCTATTATATGTTCTTTGTTTCTAGTCATTACACAAGCAATTTCCTTTAGGATCAAAAAAGTAGTATTTTTAGACAGGGTAGCACAAATTTCACAATACTGGAACTATTATATTAGGGGGTGAAACACACCAGAGGCCAAGTGCAGCGCACCCTCACATTAAAATACTTCCATTCTTGTATTGAACTGCATTTTATAGACATACTTCTATCATTGTTTTGCTGAAGAATTCACTATTTCCCCTCAGCACATTAGGTAATACTTTGATTGCTGTTACCATTAGTGCACATGAACAGTGCAGAAACATTAATTATTAAATAAAAGAGATGCTGAAAGTCGGTAATATTGATTATTAATTCCATCATATTCTAAAATTTCTTTTTGATTTTTGGAAACTTTTACATCAAAAGTCTGTGAGATTAGATTAGAGTAATTAATCACATAGCTCGTTATTAATTCGATGTTTTAATGCGTGACACCCTCGATCTATATTAGCTACTTCTGCACATACCATTAGTTTCCAGGTCTTTCACAAAGGCATGGCTGTCGAAGGTCAGTTTTCTTTGTTCAAGAGGTGTCAGCTCCACTTTCCGAACATCATACGAGGATGCAGTACAGGAGAGATGGAGACCTGGTAGAGAAAAGCCTTTAGGAAACTCAGCAGAACGTAACCTGGTCTAATGTTTGGAGGTTAAACGCCCTAGTAAGCTTACCTCTCAGGTACTGATGGGTACAGGCTGTAGCTCGGACCACACACAGAAGAGACGGGTTGTGATATCTGAGGAGGGCAGAACAGTGTCTGCTCACCAGGGCTCCCCAACACACCATCCAGACGATTTACAAACGAATGAGTTGCAAAAATCTGTACAATTTGTTTGTTATTACTCACTGTTATGACTGACTAAATTAAACTCTACACTAAGGATGAATTCGGTATCGTCAGAATAGCAAAACTAGCTCTGAGTGTTCCACTTTCTTAAGATTTTCAAAGTTTTGGGTTGCTGTTGTTGGTGCCCTTTCGTAATTCGACCGGAAGGAGGCGTTCCTTCTGAATCAGGGTGTCGTTTTTAAATAAAGTTTTCTTTATTCCTCTCAACTGCAGACATGGCTACCTCTGTGAACAGCGACAGGAGCTGGTTTCTGTCATTAGTTCTCGGTGTTTCCTTCATAAAATGTCTACTCATAAACTCCTAGTAAGTACAGTTTTTATCAACACCAAAACAGCCACGGAGTCTTCAACTGTCTGACGAGTCTGCTTTATACGATTGTCTGTGTTATACCATGTTAACACTGTTAGTGCTGTTCGTATACACATTACGCGGTCAAACGTATTGAGACATCTCTTAATTCAGGGTAACTTAAAGTGAAGAGCAGTTTTAAAATTTTTGTATGTCAAGACACTTTGGACAACGACATCCAACTTTATTCAATAGCCTTCTCTATTTTAGCATGATTGTGCCTCTGTGCACAAACAAGGTCTGTAAAGACATGGTTGGATGAGTTCTTTTTAGAAGTAGTTGACTTTTTTTCCGGAATAACCATGTCCTTCGTAATGGAATCGAGTTGAGCCATAATTTGAAATAAATAGAAAGAAACATGAACACTTCACATTCACCAAGTTTAGTGGTTTAGACTGGTGATTCTTGTTTCCTTTACCTGAAGGTCTCCTTTGACCATATCTCTGTACACGATGTCTATGATGGCAGTTGTAAGAGTCACCAATGCAGTCATGGTCACTTCTGCTTGCTTCTTTTCAAACCTTGAATAAAACATATAACTATATACTTAGTCATTTGATGGACAAAATTGGCCATAACATGAAAAGAAGCACACAAATATTGTGTGTATCCCCCACGCCACCAAAACAGGAATGGATTTAGCAAGACATCTGAGTGTATGCTGTACTGTCTGGCACTATGATATTATCCATTAAGTACTGTAAATTTCTAGATGGGCCTCCATTGTTCAAACTAGTTTGTCCAGCACATCCCACAGGCGTGGGATCAGAGATTTGGGGAACTGGAAGCAGTCACCACCCTGAACCCTAAGTCAGATTTCCCAAACTTTTCCTGAACAATAATATCCTCATGAACATCAGGATCCAAGGTTTATCATGAAGGACCTTGCCCAGAGCATGGTATAGCCTCTGCTGGCTTGTTTTATTCCTTTACTGCATGCTGGGGCCATCTTTTGGCAGGTGCATCCGTAAGGCCACCAACCCCATCGTCTCTGGCATGAAATGTTTATCGCCTTCCCATCCGGTAACTTGTTTACATCTTAGGAAATCTCTCCAGTACATTTGCACTATATTTGTGGCATCAAAGTGTAGCGCCCAATCAGCAGCAAGGAGAAAGAATTAGTTGACTGGTAGAAGTAGTTGATTGGTTAGGGCTCAGAGCCCTGATCTCAACCCCATCCAACACATTTGTGATGAATTGGAACGGGGAAGTTGAACCAGCCTTACTTATCCAACATCAGTTCCTGACCTCATAAATACTTTACAGAAAGAATGTGCATAAATTCCTACAGAAACTCCAAAGGGGAAAGAACTCCATATTAGGATCTGTGTTTAAATGCAATGTCTATAAAGTCCCTGTTGGTGTAATTGTCAGGTGTCCCAATACATTTGTCCACATAGTTTCATGTTCCTCACATTAAAGTTTTTAATATTGATTCAACTTGGAGATTCATGAACATTAATACATGTCGGCGGTAATGTAATATAATGTGTAGAATCTGTTAATGTTTGTGAATTTTAGTACCTAAACAGTATTAAAATATTTTATGTGAGGATGAAACACGTATTTGTTTGCTTTGTCTTTTGCCAAACAACTGACAATACATTAATAATGACTAATATTTTGTTTGAAATGTTGTGTTACAGCCACTCTACTGATTTCGAAGTTCACAGGAACTGGCTTGCAATCACTCACTCTCTGCCGATGTCCCAGTGGTACTATGAGGTACGTTCAAGGGTACCTGTCCAACCTGAATTTCCTCACATTAAATAAAGGATATCCATAAAAAAAATTAAATTGCATAAATATGCTTACGTATATTTACCTCTTCAGTCTACAGCAGTTTATGCCAGCAGATTAATTCCTCACTTTATATTTTTAACTGGGAATGTAATAATATGTTTATTTATTAATAATTCAACAATGACCACTTCCTGGCAAGAATACATTTATGAAGGGTCATTTTGTGTTACTGTATTTTTCAATGCAGTTTAGAAATGAAGATTTTTGATGGCAAAGCATAAAATGTTATCTTTAATTAAAAATAATTATACATTCCTTTGTGAACAAATGTATCTGAGTAAAGGCAAATACATTATTACATGTGTCTCCTTTATTGTGCTTTTCCTGCACTGCTTAAAGTTAACCTGAACACTGCTTACATTTGAGATGCAGTGAAATTTCAGTTAAATATCAGAATTTCTCTTGTTTATCACACATAAAACTGGGAGTCTCTCAGTGTCCATGTTTTCATTCTGCCATTTCCTGGTGCACTTGTAGGAAACATCTGAGTGGACACTGGACTATCCTCCCCTGTTTGCTTGGTTCGAGTATGGGCTGTCACATATCGCTAAATACTTTGACAAGGAGATGCTGGTGGTGCAGAATCTGAATTATGCAACCCAAGCAACGGTTTTGTTCCAGAGGTTGTCTGTCATTATCACCGATCTGGTCTTCATTTATGCTGTCAAAGAGTAAGAACCAGCGAATCATGTGTCTTTCTTGTGCACTGCTAAATATCCCATGATTGTTGTGATAGGAAAGTATATTTTCTTTAAGCTGATATTTAGAATAAACATAATATTGAATTGAGAACACTCATGTTAGTTTTAACATCTGATTTCTAGATGTTGTAAATGTTTACGGGAAGACAAAGGAAAAGACCTGCTGGCGAAACCATCTTTCATACTGGCAACACTGTTGTTATGGAACTTTGGCCTTCTAATCGTTGACCGTATCCTTGAACAAATTCATGTACTTAAGAACACTATATAACCAAATGGTCTAAACCAACTGCTCACATGATTTTTACTTGAATAATGGCATACAGACATTCATTTCCAGTATAACGGGTTCCTCTTTGGTGTACTGCTTCTTTCAGTGGCACGACATTTACAGGTAATTTTCAGTAATTATTCACCAATCATATTATTTTTGTTTTTCATTTAGTTATGTATATCTTAAAAATGACAGTGAGTTGTAGCCTGATGTTAATTACAAAATAGTGATACTGTTGTAAGAGGGGCAAAGGCTGCAGCCCTGCAAGAGTCTTAGAAATCCAGTTCAGCTGGCTATTGCCAGTCCACAGTGTACAAATACATTTTCTTTGTATTTGGAGTAAGATATTAATCCTTTTTTTCCCTTTTTGCTGTTTAATCAAGTATGCTTTTAACACGTCCTTGTATGTTTTTAAATAGAGCAGACATTTGGAAGGGGCATTACTGTTTTCCATCCTCTTAAACCTGAAACATATATATCTGTATATTGCACCTTCCTATGGAATCTTCCTGCTGAGATGTTTTTGCTTCACCCAAAGTAGTACAGGTACATTTTACTTCCAATATATTTAAAAATATTTGCTCATGATTTAAAAACTTATGAAATACTAAGAATCCTCCTTATATTTTTGTCTACCATAGATGCGTCATTAGAGTGGAAGAGCTTCAGCCTTTCCCGGTTTGTGGCTCTTGGATCAATAGTTGCGTCCACCTTTGCAGTGTCATTTGGACCATTCATTATAAATGTATGTTGCTCTTAGATGTTTTTGCCTTGATATACTTGTGTGGAAAACTTAGTCTTACAGTTTGATCAATTAATGTTAATTGTGTTTCTTTCTTTCTTTTTTTTTTTTTTTAAATAAATGTTTCCAAGGGGCAACTGTCTCAAGTCCTCTCCAGACTCTTTCCTTTCAAGCGTGGACTCTGCCATGCTTATTGGGCACCCAATATCTGGGCGCTTTACAACATCGCAGACAAAGCTCTTTCAATTTTTGGTATGGAAAAAAAATTGTTCCACACACTTTATGATCTGAGGTGTGCTTTTCAAAAATAATGTGTGATATAATTAGGAAAGATTCTCATGCTTATAATGATTGTCTTTATTGTTTAGGTGTAAAACTTAAGCTGCTAGACGTCAACCAAATCTCCAAAGCCTCAATGACAGGAGGCTTGGTTCAAGAATTCCAGCACTCTGTACTTCCATCTGTGTCTCCTTTAGTAACACTCATATGTACAGTACTGTCAATCTTGGTGAGTATGTGTTTTGATCCATTCTGAATTAATCTGGTTCAGTTGTTAAAAGACTGGTTTAAGCAAAGCCATCAGTAGGCAAAGCAGGCCACCAGTGATATCACCTCATGTTGTGTTTGTCCCCCTCATTAAATGAAAACAGAATGAATTCTTGTTTAATTTCTTGCCTAATACGTTACCCTTAAAAAAATGGTAAACTTGTATCTGAACAGTACAGTTTACACTAAACTGCTGTCTCCCGCAGTACTAGAATGTAAAATACTGATAATACCCCTGTATAGACTGTACTGTAATTCATACATAGGTTTTCCTTCATATGTGCTATTGTTTTTATTGTTTTTTGTTTTTGGTATAAGCAGATTTAATGCAGTAATACATGAATTTAAATCACAATAATTAAAATACATGGCTTTAAAAAGAACAAAACAAAAAACATGAGAACACACGAGATGCTCCACAAGGAAATTTCGGACTGCAGATGGCACCACAGGGCAGCAGCCAATCAGCAATAAGAAATGAATAACATTCTCGATTTGGCTACATTCAAACCTCCAGCTTCTGAGTTCCACTGACTGTGACATCCGGGCCTTGTCAGCCATGCCCCCATGTCTTCATGCTGGTTGTTTATATCGGGGCATGTTGCTGAGTAGTGGAGGTTCCTTCCCTTCAGGTGCCTGATTTCCTTGCCATCGCTGCGCCCAAACTGAAACAATCTGCATGAGGACGTGGTTGCGTGGTGGATGAGACATCACAAAAGCCTGTGCAGTTTCCAATTAGGTGTGGGGGTTTCCTCTAAAAATTATTAGTTTGGATCTAAAAAAAATCCACAATAGACCAAACAGTGACAGCTGAACCGTGAGCAATCGGGTTTTACTGTACTTGGTCAACAGCAGTGTTTTAGTAGGTGCCTCTGCTGGCTTGCCTACTTATCATAGTTCATGCTAGTGCTATTTCATCCCTAGTTAAAATATGTATTCATGCCACATGATGCTGAAGAAAACATTCCATGGACAAGGCTACCACTGATTTCACTGTTCCTGAGTCCTGTTGCAATGTTCAAGTGCATTGTAGGCACTTTCAGCAGTGGACAGGGCTCAGAATTGACTGGTGCGCAGATATAGAGCTCCATACACACCAAGGTGTGTTGGAAGGTGTGTGTATTCTGACACTTAAAGCCAGCATGAATATCCTCCACAATTTGTACTACAGCAGCTCCTCTGTGGGAAGAACCAGACAGACTAGCTACCCAGAAGCATCAATGAGCTTTTGGCGCTCATTCATATCTCTAGACATCTCAATCAGGCTCATGTCGGATACACTCAGATTCTCATTTTATCAGTGGTTTTAATGCTGTGGCTGATATGAGTAGGTAATCAGTATGTTTATTGATATTTTTTTTAAGCACAACTACATTTCGACTATTTATTCACTTGTTTACTTGCCTTCTGTTTTCATTTTATTTTCTGTAGCCTGTGCTGTGCAGTATGTGGTGGAGACCTAATGGAACCAGAGGATTCTTGCGCTGCTTAATTATCTGTGCCCTTGCATCTTTCATGTTTGGTTGGCATGTGCATGAAAAAGCTATTTTGATGGCAATACTTCCTTTAAGGTAATATTTGTAACAGTTATATGATAGATTCTAAACATGCTTGAGTTACACATTTTTGCATATTTATATTCCAGTTTGCTTGCAGTAGAAAGCAAGGAGGATGCTAGGACATTTCTGATCCTTAGCACAACAGGACATTTATCCCTCTTTCCCCTGATCTTCACAGCTCAAGGTAAGTACTTTTCTATTCTATTTAAATCTACCAAACGAATCCTCCCTCTTTAGTCTACAAAACGAATGCTGATCTCCTTTTAACCATCTACAGAACTGCCAATTAAAATTCTCCTCATGTTGCTGTCTACAATCTTCACTTTTACCTCTCTTAAGAAGCTATTCAGGTCAGTTTATTGGCTTTTAACTTCCTGAAGGGTATACCCATAACTTATTTTGTGATAATCAGGATGCAGTGTTACTGATATTTTGTCTTTTCTTTATCAACCAGTAAATCTGGCCCATTGATAAGTTCAGTGGAAGCTGCATATCTTTTGGGGCTGGTTCCTCTGGAGATCATCTGTGAGTTTGTTTACCCACTGACTTCCTGGCAGCACACACTACCCTTCATCCCCCTCCTCCTAACCTCTGTCTACTGCGCGCTAGGGGTGCTCTACTCCTTTATCAGACTCTATCTTTCAATGCTGACTGCTCCAAACACCAGTAACAAAGTTAAATATCAGTAAGTCATGACAGTTGGAGATAACTTCAAATGATGGTTACATCATATGAGACAATCTGTGATTATAAGTTTGCTTCAGAGCTCAGAAAAATATGCTTGTATTTGAGGGAATTTTTTGCATTGTATGTAGTATTTTTGTTTAAAGAAAAATATTGTACATTTTTTGTCAAAATGTTGATAAAGATATGCATCTCAAAAACATGGCACTAAACCGTGTTCCCCACTATAAAAAGCAAACACAATATTATGTTTTTAACATTTTCTTTATTCTTAATAAGGCAACAGCACTGTTACAGTACAGATCACAGTTTTACTTGAATTTTTAGAGAGTGTGCAGAATTGGTTTCTGGTCAGTAGATTTTAATGCATGGATGACAAATGGATGTGCCAGTCAGTCCTGAACTCACAGATTCACAGAATAGTGTCTATATGAATAAATGCATTGATTATACTATTTTGGATGATTTATGGATAATCATTTTGACAAGCTTGTAGAACTTCCTCCCTGTGATCTTGATCAGTCTATTTTAATGCAAACTAAGCACATCAGAAGCATCAACAAATATGGTCCCACAATAGTCAGAAGTTGTTAAAATGTAACTTGTTTTTAAAAGCTAGAAAGCCATGCTAAAGTGAATATTTGTTTAATGAACTTTATTTAAATGAGGAAATGACTTCACACTGACAGTGCAAAGATATTACGCATGTTGGTGGCAAAAATACATCTAAAATATGCATTAGCCTTACATTCTATTCTGGTATTCAATGAAAATGGTTATAACATGGTTTATATTGAGTGTAAGTAACTAATGTTGCTCAGGTACAGACACCTCAAATAATTATGAAAATCTTCAACACAAATATTCAAGTTTGCATGGCTTAACATCATTCATTGTGAAAAGGGTAAAGTGGACATTCTTCTGTATAAATGTGCTTTTGTGAGTTTATGATATTCCGTAAATCCGTCTTTCAGTCTAATTCCTTCAAGCTTTGAGTAGGGACTGGTACTGGCGTGTTTTTTGGGAAGGTCAGATGTTAAAGGCAAAGTTTTTTCCCGTCTGTAAATCAGCCTACATTCTTATATTTCTGCACCTATGACTCACAGGAAACGGTTCTGTTCAGTACAAATAATAAGGTGCTTACCAGCATGAAAGTTGCTTAAGCACTGCTGTCTCCAACAGTTCTTGGCTTACGTGCATCTGAGCCTTTCCTTAAACAGCAGCAGGTTTCCTTAAATTCTTTCTCTTGAGCGTCTTGCCAGCAGTCCTTTGAACCTCTTACAGATTTGGAGGATCAGGCCAGGGTGGCTTTTTGTCTCCACTCTGCTCCACACAGCGACCAAATAGTGTTTCTTGAACAAATGTCAAAGGTTGAACTTGATGCAAAACTTGGTCCAGTTTATTCCATTTCTCTTCATCCTTTATTTGCTTTTCAAGTAAAGGGGATTTGTCTTTGTCTTCTTATTTGTCTGGGGGACAGGGTTTTTTTTGTTTTTTTTAGTTGTTTGGTTTCTGTCGTCCTTCAACAATGATTACTAGAACTGGAGTCAGGTCCATCATTTTATTCAGCATCTCCATAATATCTGGGTGTCCTTTGGCTCCTTCAATAAATTCTTCTAGAGTCAGCTCACCTTGGTGGTAAAATGGAGAGCAATGGTACGTTCAGGTTAGCAGGCACATATAACAAAAACAGGTGGGTAGGTAAGTCCAGAAAGTTAAAACCACCCCCCTGGTGTTTATTTTATGTGGGTTTATATATTTTATTAAACTAGCAGTTGGGCTATCCTGGCAATTTTAACAAAGTCCTGGGAAGTATTTTTATTTTCTGAACCAAAATTAGCCCCCTCCCTAAGATCAAATGTAAGCTAATTTCATGGAGCTGCTGCACTATAACACAGTTCCAGAGATCCTATCATTTAAACTGTGCTGGGGTCTAAAATGTGCTTGGATTTTCATTTGTTCTTACCTTCTCCATTTACGTCAATTTTTTCGAATATAAGAGCAACCACTTCTTCTGGTACAATATCATGGTTACGTGTGATGTGCTGTATGGCCTGTTGGAAAGAACAAGGCAAAGCACAAAAAAAAGTTCTCAATGAAAAATAACTTAAAGAACCAGTAGGGAAAAATTCCTTAGGTAACATCTGGAAGCAGATTTAGTACATCTGAGTAGCTTTTATATACACTGCCTTTGATTTCTATATATGGAGAACCTTTGAGGTTGTTTGAGGTCAAACCAAAGGAGTGGGTGACTGACAGCTCTTGAAAGGGATTACATTAGCTCATCCACAGATTAGTGGCATTGTCTAATTTCCATCTAAGTCCACAGTCCACAATTACAGCTTTTACCTTACCTAAAATGAACCTTATGAAATATTTATTATAAAATTTATAGATATATGAAATAATAACTATTAGGGCTGGGTAAGTTAACATGAATGCATTATTTACTTAAGGCTGTTGATTATTTTGTCATTTGTGAATGCAGGTTTATAAAAAATAAAACAAACTAATTTATTGCGAGAGTTCATTGTTTTTTTTATGATAATGAGCGCGCTCAGCACGCAGCGCTCTATGCCTCAGCTGGTTGCCACGGTGGGTCAGGCATCCACATTATGAGGAAAAAGTACTGGGACACCTGACTATTACACCAACAGGGACTTTAATGAACCTGATTTGAGATACATGGATGTTCGTATGGAGTCGGTCTGTCTTTGCATGCTCTGGATTCATTAATGCTGGGAACAAGTTAAAATGTTTAATTGTTTTCTGTGATTAATCACATATTTATATGCAAAATTAAATATTTAATTCAAAAGTAGTGTATTGTACACCTTCATTTTAAAAATACCTCCATATTAACAAGCATGAAATAATATTTGGTTTCCATACACAAAAAAAATAAAGGGAAAACTGCTGTTAAAAAGCAGAGTCAGCTGCAGTTACATTTTATTTTTTTAGATCTCAAACATTAATGTGATCAAATCAAAAATTTAACCAAAGCTATTTGCAACTGGAGGGCAGTCATGTTTTTTGTAGTTTGTTATAGAAAAACAAGTTACCCTCAGAGTCCAGAGCATGGGGAGTGGCACCATTCCCATATTAAATGGACAAAATATTGGGATTCCCGACCCCAGCCTACACGTAGAGCTTTTGCAGTACACCGACATTTCGAAATAAAAGTAAAAAAACAACAACCCCACATTAACATGTATTAACGCGATACTAATGCATTTAGGTGCCCAAATGTATAATTTGTATCATTTTGCTTCTGTCAGAACTTATTTTCAAAATAAAATGACAAACAAATATGGTTTTATTCTGACAGTAACAGTAAAAACTAGACAAAAAAGTTTGTATTTTCATGTAGTGTCGATTAATTTCAAATCTTCATGCTCAAGACTAAACATATACCCATCATATAAAATGTATTGTTATTTTTGATATTTGTTGCTGACCTAATACATGATCAAATATTTAATTTGTCAAATCAGATGAAATGAAATTATATACATATGGTATGATGTATTCAAGAACTTCCTTTCCATTTACCGTAAATATTGTTTCCAATTCTTCTTTGTCAATTTTTCCATTGCCGTCTTGGTCAAAGAGTTTAAAGTACCACTTTAATTTCTGGTTGATTCCTCCCTTGAGCATCAGGCTGACGGCAGCAATGTATTCCACAAAATCTATGTATCCATCCTGAACAGACCACAGATATGTTTTGTTAGAATTTGGTCACATATTACGAACAATTGAATGCACATTCTCTGGTTTGATGGCCTTAAAATGCCGTCCATATACTTGTATAGTTAGTGTCTTCAGATTTTCTTTTAGTAATAGATGCATGATTATATAAAGTGCAGTATTTCATACTTCTTTTTTTTTATCCGTCCAAAAGACGTGTTTGAGAAGCGTCTTCATTACACCCTTCACTAAAATCCCATTTACTTCATTTTCTGGACATGCTCCGTATGCTCTTCTAGATTATAATACAAGACCCAAAGCACAAACTGGCCCAAATTAGTCATTATTAGTCATTAGTCATTATTAGTCATTATGAGGGTATTATTACCCTTACTGATTTATATTTCCTTACCTGTCTGCTTAATGTCCATGTTCACGTTTAAGTGACACCATTTCAGTGGACTAATTCTTATGGAATAAGAAGGCAGTGGATTGCTTTCTAAATTCTGGTTGTAAGAATTGTTCAGCTCGAATATGTAATAATTGAAAACTAGAAATGCAGTTCATCTGTTAGTTTACAAAGCATGTCATTATAAATGCAGCAATTCTTTTAGCCCTAGCCACAGAAGTCTTGTTTCACAGAAGTCATGCCACTTATGCAGGATATAAAATATCTTCTCTTACAGGCCCAGTTTCCCCAAAAGTGCTTTAGTATTAAATTAGTCTTAAGTGTTATATTTGCTTTTTCTGAACATTCCATGCCATCATATAAAATGTATTGTTATTTTTAATAAGCTGTGAATTTCAACCATCTGCCTTACAGAGAGGGTTGCAAAATACTTCCATGTCCCTATATTATTTTACTGTACAATATATTGGAATATGTATTTGTTGGTTGCTGTGTATTTGGCTGCTATTTTTGTTATTATCGAAACTACCACATTTCTGTAAAATCAAATTGACAACAGGTGTGCTAATTTGTATTTGTGCAAGTACTTGTACTGCCAGTTAGTGACAGCAGGACACATGCTACCAAACAAACCATTCAAATCTTCTTTTGGCTCCACATTTTCTTTTTTTATCACCTAAGTTATTGATACATGCATTCACTCAAGTACACATTTTCAGCCCTTTTCAATCACATATATGGCTACTTTAACCCTGTGAATCATGGGTCAATTAATTAAACATGAGATATATAAAAAAAACTTCTCATTACTTTGTAATACTTTTTTTATACTTGAAGAATTGTTACCCCATTCAGCTTGTGGACAAAAGGTTGCATAACACGAGCAGCCAACATATAATACTTTCCAAACTTTTCATGTCCTTACCCCATCCATGTCAAATGTGAAAAAGACCTGATCCACATAACGGTTGGCATCCTCGTTCATGCCCTGAAGACCAAGCATGGACTTAAGCTCAAAGAGTGTAATGAGACCCGATGGTGACTCCTTCATGAACTTGTTGTACCAGTGGTGCATGTCCTCAGCCAGGATATCATCAAGGCTGGTATGGTTGTTCCCCATGGCTGCACAGTGCTGCAATGAGGTATATGCCCTTTCCTCAACTGCTGCTTGGTGGCCAGCCCCAGGTTGATGCTCCTGCCACAGGTCAGCTAATATTCCTTTTCAGTCTTTTTGCAATCTGATTTATCCAGTGCCCATGAGCACTGCTAACCAGCTGCACCTGGACAGTGGAACCTGCAGACTATCCTCTTGAAACCTTTACAATGTGAATCTGACCGCTTAAACCTCTTAGGTCCATGTATTACTAAAAAGGGGTAGTCACTTAAAATAACTCCTCTAATGGGATAATGACAGCCTTCCTGCAATGAACAGGAGGACATGCTAAGTGTATGTTTTAAAAAAATCTCTGGCACAAAGAAGACAGTGATTGTGTAACATCACCTGAGCTCACCTGCCTACTGAGGTCCAAATGTTCTGCCAGGTTATGGAG
Organism: Ladigesia roloffi; assembly: GCA_037577295.1. Taxonomy (NCBI): domain Eukaryota; kingdom Metazoa; phylum Chordata; class Actinopteri; order Characiformes; family Alestidae; genus Ladigesia; species Ladigesia roloffi. The sequence goes on from JBBKCR010000022.1 coordinate 3,742,331, forward strand.
TAAGCACAGAAAGGTAAAGTGCATGATGCCATTATTGAAACAACATTTGTAAAATAAAGTAATGCCTCTCTTTTAAAACAAGGTCTATTCATAAAACATTTGGTTCTGCAACCCCTTCTTCCAAAGCTTAACCATGCCTCTGATTCAAGTTTTACAAATATACAATTTTATATCTGTGACACACTAGAAAGCAAATAAAGGAGAACACATACAGTAAAATATGACAGGATTGTCTACTCATAATAATTACACCAGTTCCACGCCTCCAGTTCAGATCGTTTATCGTTTGCAGACTGGAGATCTCATGAGTTTTAAGCTCAGCTTAGAATAAAAAGCTATGCTCTTCAGCTGCGTGAAGTTTGTAAGTCGACTATGTGCTCATTACAGTAAATCGGATTTAAGTACTGTCCTTTTGCCTCTTTAATGGGCCTTAATTAGGTGCAAGTCATGAGGTGTGATAGCCCATCTCACATTTTTACAGTCATTTTACTCTTCTGTTTTACCACACGCTAAGACAATGGTTACCAAACTTTTTTGGCTGCTCCCCGCTTTGGTAGAATTTTTTGCTCCCATGTCGTCGTCCCCCCAGCGAGGGAGGGAGCGCGCGAGAGAGAGACACACAGAGAGAGTGAGCGGGTGAGAGAGCGCGCGCGCGACAAATGGAGAGAGAGGGAGAGAGTGAGCGAGAGAGACACACACTGAGAGAGAGAGAGAGAGAGAACGAGAGTGAGAGCGAGATTCCTCTCCCCTTGTGCGCGCGCTGGAGCTCTCTCCTGTCCTCTTTTTTAAATCTCTAAAGTACCGACAGCAGAACCGTTACCGTTTAAGCTTATCGATACGTCGGTCTTTTATAATTAGGCACCGGCGCCCTGTAATAACCGGGGTTCGGTACCCATCCCTACTACTGTATAGTAGGGAACCACTGAGCTAAGATTTGTATATTAATCAATCACATTAGAAACAGTGATAGATTAAATTGAGATAAATTAACACTGATTATTTTGTTACAGTGGCGTCTGTTGATGGGTGGGATATATTGGGCAGCAAGTGAACAGTTTGTTCTTCAGGATGATGTATTGAAAGTATAAGGATTGAGTGTCTTTGACAAAAACTGAATGAGAGCATCTAAAACCACAAGTCTTATTGGGTGTCCCTGATTTGCAGTGGTCAGTAACTAAAAAAGTGGTACAAAGAACCGACAACTGGTGAACTAGGGGCAGGACTACAGGCAAATGGTCCATAATAGATGCTGAATGATAAGTTGTAAAAAGTTAATCTATTGATGTGAAGTGGGCTTTTTTGGTGTTTAAATTAAGGTAAAATTCTACTTTTGTAAACCTATATATTTTGGAAAGGGTTATTTAGAAAGCTGCAGGGTGGGCCAAGGGGGCCCCTGGAGCCAATCAGACAGGGCAATAACATTATTTTGTTAATTAGATTTATCCATCCATCCATTTTCTACCCCTTTATCCCACACTCGGGGTCGGGGGGGGACTGGAGCCTATCCCAGTTAC
>JBBKCR010000022.1:3753667-3783121 GCA_037577295.1 Ladigesia roloffi
TCGGGGCGGGAAAAAAAAAAAAGCAACCCCCCCCCCCCCCAAAAAAAAAAAAACGCTGTGACATTTGGGCCTCATTTGCCAAACCCTCTTGTCCTTGCCGTTTATGTTTGGAGGCAGTGCTTAGTAACCAACCACTAGGACGAGGGTGTGTGGAGGCTGAGGTTCCGGATGTCACAGAATATTTCATAGCAATATATAATTTAAGGCATTTTATTGCTAAATTGAAGAGGATGTTGCAGTTTACATGTTAGTGTGGGAGTTATTGCGATCAATTATTCATTTGGTTCCAAGACAAAATCCATGATGGACTTAAACCGTGACCACTGATCCGTGATTAAATGATTTATTGTACATCACACTTTAAGCACTTTTAGCGTAAGCAATTGCTGGGATATTCAAATGTGGCACTTACAACACCCCCATAGATGAATTTAGAGCACTTGCAAAGAATGTGAACCTTTGAAACATTACATTACAAGACATTGGTTAGTGACACACTAGATTCACCACTCTGGGACGGATATGTGATCTGACCTGGTTCGAGGAGTCATGGTTGCTGGAGTCAGACGGCTGCTCTTCAAAGGGGATATATATACATTTCCACCAGGCACTCTTAGGGGAGAGCTGGGATATTTGTATGGACTCCGGGGGATGTGTGGTATAGGAGACAGGGGAGGTGGCTAGGAGAAAAGCATTGTACATTTTAGCTAAACATTCTTATCTTTGTAAAATGTCAATGGTCTACAAACGCCTTAGCAAACAAGCAACAGATTTTCAATAAAATTGTTGCTCCACTAGGAGGCACCATGATACATGAAGCAGTAGGAGTTAAAAATCTCACCCGAGGAGAAGAGTACTGCAGAATATTAGTCTTTAGCTTCTGCATAAACACCAAGTTGTAGAAGACAATAATGGAGTCATACTGTCCTTCCCTAATCAACACACGCTTGAAGGTCTATAAGATAAAACATTATATTTGTAATTAAGCAGGCTTTAGATGATTAAATATTTTACTATTTTTCTTTGGACTCACCTCCTGGTTTGTATTGGGAAGCTCTTTGTATGCAGTAACAATTGTCTTAAAGCGCAAATCTACATTCTTCACCTTGCATATGGCATACATGGCTGACATCATGAGCTAAATAAAGGATGGAAAATAAAGGTAAAAGCCATTAATTATACTATCCATCCTTCACCAACTGTAAAAAGACAAAATGTTTGGGTCAATCTATATCTCAAGATCAGAATGTGTAACCAGCAAGCTGTCAAGCATTTCAAAGCCTAATATTGTATTTTAGTTTTTTGCAACAATTTAAATCAATTACGAGAATAAGTTCTTACAAAACAGTTACAACTGAAAAGACTGTAAACACAAAGGGTACTGGTAAATAAACCAGCTGCAATTAATGTTACCTTGAGGTAGTTAAGGGTTGTGAAAGTAATACCTGGTCTAGGTGTCTATCTTTCATTAGCTCATACTCGTTCTGAAGTGTGTGCTGAAGCAGAGTCCATATGATGTGCTCCAGCTCAGGATGAGAAGTCAGCAGGTGAGAGAAAAGCATTTTCAGCCGCAGATATGCCACCCTATATACTAAACACAAAACATCACAGTATCACTCAATATATTAAGAATATATCTGTGATATAGAATATCTGTGATTAGAATCCCCAAACATGTATTTCCACTATTATGTTTGGTGCTTACATTGACGCATGTCTCAGTTTCAAGTCTTAAAACTGGTTACAAAAACACTAAAGAACTGCAGAGCTGAAAGATTTCAGACTTAAGACAATTCTGTCAAAAGTAAAGAGCAGGGATGCCATACACTTCTTGTAGAAAAGGCTCAGAGAGTTGGAGCGGTGATGCCTGGTGCCTGGGGCAGAAGACTGGGTCAACGGAATGGTTGCAGTATCTTCTGCTACGGCGACTCGACGACTGGGTCGTAATGGGGACAAGTACCTGACAAAAGAAGGAGGGTGGTAAGAACAGATGTCTAGCTCATTTTGGGGAGAGGTGAATGCATTTAACGGCATTGCTTTGTAAACTGCACAGGCTTACTCATCATTGAAATTTCAGACCACCACCTTGATAAAACTTTAAATTAAATAAACCATTATATGTAATAAAGCAATGAACATTTACAAAATTCACAATGCAACTGACACTGTAGCCCAAATGTTACTGTAACTGGATCTAGCTGGAAACAATGAAACAGAATATTTATTGAAATATTCCAGATGATTGATTTCCATTCTTCATCTACATAACACTTGTATCCCCAGTACTAGCACTAAGCCTCTGAGTAAAATCTAGCATCTTCAGTTTTACATACATTGTTAGTCAAAGATTGGTGCTTGGAGACTGATCTGAGCACTAAGGAACTCACAGATCTGCAGCAGTGTGGTTGTGCTGCAGGGGCTGGTTTAGAGTGGCTGGAGGCTCCGCTTGCTCACCAGGTCCCTCTTCACGAGACTGCCTCAGGAGCTCAAACAGAGGAGAATCCTGAAAGGAAAAACAAGGCACTCAGTATTATCGATCCACTCATGAGACATGCATTAATATTCTTACAAGTCTGCTGCTGTAATGAAGCTAAATTACTCCAGAGTTTGCATCATCATAGACCCTCATACTGTAATTCTTGCACAATGTAACTACATAAGCTTTAGTCCTACCACTGCACTTTGTGAGTAAATGGAAACACAAAACTAGACAGACTGATACACAAGCCAAATGTGAATAAATAAAAACAACAAAAACAAACACCTAAAAAAATCTATTTTACACCAGGTCCCAGAAACATCCTGAAGAAAACAGACTCCATCATTCCTTATTCACAGTACTGATCCTGAAGGAAATAGCTTGGTATGACAACTCAGTCAGGAAAAATATAAATTCTAAATAAAGTTTTTACACATCACTTTTATACATTGTTCAAGTCATTTTCAATCTTATTATGTGTTGGCCAACAAACTTTCTAGAATAACATCTAAACACATAACTTTTTAGTAGGACATGATATTTAAATAGTCAACACCTTTTATTAGAGGTGGCAAAAACTAAGAAAAAGGTTTCAGTGTTTATTCTGAAGTCACAAGAGACAGCACAGAAGATTCAGTTCAGCGTTAACAGTGAGATGGTAGATACACAGAAAAAATTGTAAATGGAACACATTATGCAGGAGGAAGTGAAAGAGTGGAGATTGAAAAGGTTTCAATTACAAAAAAAATGGAACCGTAGTACTACAAAAATGTGTCAAGCCACAAAGCACGAATAACATCTACAGGAAACAGCGATGGGGATACAGTGGGGGGAGGGCATGTGCAACAGCTCCTCCCCTTAAAAAAAGGGAAAAAAATGTGCCTGAGTTGCTTCCACACTGACTGACCCAAGGTATGAAATACTGAATGATTATGAAGAAACAAACTGGTAGGTAGACTGCAAGATCCACTTTTTGGAACACATTTATGCACCTGAGGATAAAAAAGGAGCACAGTGCTGTCACATACGGAGAAGAAAGACTTTTAAGCTTTAAATTTGCTCAGCTGACAGTTCTGTGTGCTTCCTCTTCCTAAGAACAAAGGTTTTAAATGAAGACTACACTGAAAACAGGACAATCTTTCAAAATGGCACTTAACCGCTAACTTTATTACTTCCTGCAGACTGAACAAAAAAACAAAAAACTACTAACTTTTCAGAAACCCGGAACAGAAGGTGAGTGCACATATGTACTTTGCCATGAACAAGCACAAATTAGAAGTTTCCAGCATAAGAACTATCTATCAAAACTGTTGAAAAACCACAATGTACTTTTATACCGACATGCTAGTAATTAGACCTGTAATGTGAAATATTTGTAAATTAATTCTGCATTTGTACAACTATACATACCAGTACCAGACACAAATACTGCATTTTCACAATGATTTGAAAAACCTCACAAAACTAACACTTATACCTATTTCACATTTGTTCCTTAGAGGAGTGGCAATCGTTTCCAAGTTAAGATGCCAAACTATAGCTCAGAAGGGACCTGCAAGACCGAAGATGAATTTAAATACAACTTATATGGCACAGTTTTCAGCATTGTCTTTATACTAGGGCTGACCTTCAACATGGTAGCTTTGTACATATTCACTTGCGCACTCAAGCAAAGGAATGAGACGACAACATATATGCTGAACCTTGCCCTCTCTGACACACTCTTCGTCCTCAGTCTCCCTTTCAGACTTTTCTATTTCATCAACAAGGATTGGCCATTTGGTCCCACACTCTGTAAAATCACAGTGATGCTATTCTACACAAACATGTATTGTAGCATATTATTCCTCCCGTGTATTTGTGCAGATCGGTTTCTTGCCATCGTTTACCCATTTGCCTCCAGGTCATTGCGGACAAAAAGAAAAGCAAAAATTGTGTGCTGTGCAGTCTGGCTCTTTGTGCTGTCAGGAAGCTTTCCAGCAGCATTTACCCTGGACATATCAAATAATAATAATACAACTGCTTTAGAAAAAAATTACTGCTTTGAAAAGTACAACAGCGATCAGTGGAAATCCAAGTTATCTAAAGTAGTAGTGTTCATGGCGATGGCTGGATTTGTGATTCCACTCCTGATCAACGTTTTCTGCTCCATGAGGATTGTTAGGATTCTCCGTAAACCCAACACTGTAGACAGTGAGAGCCAGCTAAACAAGAGCAAGATCTTGCGAATGATTGTGGTGCACCTGTTGACTTTCTGCTTTTGCTTTGTTCCATTCAATGTCAGTCTAGTCTTTTACACTCTAGTCCGGAGTAAAACAATCAACAACTGCACAGTGGAAACAGTAGTCAAGACAATTTACCCCATTGCCTTATGCATTGAAGTGACCAACTGCTGCTTCGACCCCTTTATCTACTACTTCACCTCAGAAACCATCAAAAACTCCATCAAGCGGAAGCCTTTCGCTGCGCAAACGAGCGTTCAACTGCAACAGCTCCGAAAGTCTCTGAGGCCAAAGTTAGTCTATAATGAGTCAACGTTATGAGGAATCAGAGGATCACAAACAAGAGAACTGGGTTAATTTTTTTATTCAGTATTTTGGTTTGTTTGCAATTTTGCTGAAATGAATGTGTTTATATTGCTACATTTAAAATGTTCATATAAAAGCAAGTAGTAAGTTTTGACTGAACCTACCTTTGAATATTATGTTTTAGAGGAAAAGCAAGATGCTTAAATACTTAACTGACAATTATATGCATGACATGAAACTGTTTTATAATTAGGGAATTACTGAAAATATTGTTCACACTAAAGACAACAAAGTTAACACGTATTACAAAGTATTTCCTAATTCAATCTATACTCTTGTATGTGGTCAAATACTACAGCAGTAATTTTTTTTTCTTTATTTATATATTCTTTTTACATCTGTTTACTGAAGACTTTACCAAGACATAAGCAGTGTTTCAGGCTTAGTGAACTGAAGCCACCTGACATGCAAGCGACTATGTGTTTCTTTCATACAAAATCTCTTTTTGCAACGTTTCATACTTTAAGGCAAATATACAGCAAAAACAAACTTTTTGAACCTTTTAAACTTGTTTACAGTGGCACATAGTTTGGTGTTCTGGTTTCAAATTGCATCATTATTTAAGTCCTTTTGAATGATTAACAAAATGTTACCATCACCAGTGAACATTAAGGTGGATTTTTTTTTAAATGTGTTTTTAAGTACATATGCACTCCTGGTGGTAATTATATTTAATTACTTTTGTAACAGAACACAGGTTCATGAGTTTGCCTTAATTAATTCTTTAAATAAAAACTATAACCAATAATTTATGGCTATTAGCGCTGGGAAAAGACAAAATATCAAACAGCAATATATCTTATGACACAGAAATCCAGGACAATAAAAAAAGAGCTTATAATTACAGTAAATTCTCAGCTCCCTCATGGGATCCTTTTATCCCATGCAGTTTGAAAAAGGCATCCTAAAAATATATTAAAAACATTGTTTCATCCTTCTAGATTTACACATCAGATTTGGCAGAGCTGTATATGTTTGCCTTTTGTGACTCCAAATGAAGTCCAATATTTGAATTTACAGACAAATAAACGAAACCGCTCAATGACCACACTGTGTTGTGTCAATGTGTATTTGAAGAATAAAAGTACTAAGCTACAAATAACTGCTTAAATATTCTATTTAGACGCACACAATACATTGATTAAAGTATGTCAACACATCTGATTTTCCAGTTTACGAGAATTACACATGGTAAAACTATTCGTTTCCACACTGCATTACAACAGAATCTACAAAAGCAGCAATTCCCTCTTAGTTACTACAAAATGTAAAGAGCGTGGCAGATTGAATAGAAGTTATAGCAGAAAGAGAAAAGTCTCTTTTTGGCTCCAGTAACCTGTGCACGTCATTTAGAAATACAACACTGTATTCACTAGCAGTGCGGCAGCCACACCTAATTAAGAGAATAAATATAAAATCACATTTGGCTGTACAAAGGGCACCTACACCAGTGCCCTGCACAAATATTGAATGTCAACAGATGTGAAAAAACTTAATTATGTTTGCCATGCTACTTCTATGACATTAGTGCGATTGGTTTGACCTTTGTTTGCTGTCACTGTTGCTCTGAGCACAGACAGGACCAGTCATTCAGATTTGGACATGAAGCATACAAGTGACAGTATTGTTCCTGTTTCTTAGCATGAATCCAAATACAGCAGTCTGCCATGGATCTTGTGAACAAGACAACCACGCTGATGGCATTCAATTGCTCAGTGGACGCTAGCTACCGTTTTATCTACTACCAGATCTCCTACAGCCTCATCTTCAGCTTTGGTTTAGCCAGCAATATCATGGCGCTCCGCCACCTGTGGCTAATTCCACATAACTTGACCAGCACTACTGTTTACATGGCCAACCTGGCTGCTGTAGACCTTTTCTTCATTGTGTCGCTTCCACCGAGGATCTATTATTATTACAACAGGTACCACAACAATGCCTGGTCTCCTGGAAGAGCTTTCTGTCAGCTGACATTCGCACTAAAGTACATCAGCCTATACGGCGGCATCTTCTTTCTGGTGTGCATAGGAGTGGACCGTTATTTTGCTGTGGTGCACCCTCTGCGGCAAGGGCTGAGACGGGTACGGATGGCCCGTTTGCTAAGCACAGGTATTTGGTTACTGGTGCTGGCCCTCAGCCTGTCTCTACCCTTTCTCCTTTCTGCAGCCTCTCTGAGTCACCAACCTTGTCTGTTGGATCCCTCTTCACAGAGACACCACAGCTTCATCCTGATCGCCCTGGCCCTGGTTCAGACAGCATTTTTCTTGCCTGCCTTAATGCTGCTCTTCAGTTATTGCAATGTCCTGCGTGTTCTCTGCAAGATGGCACATCGCAGGAAGGTACGCCATCAACGGACACTCACAGTCATATTTTGGGTGCTGGGGGTTTTCCTGCTCTGCTTCGCTCCCTATCACGTAAATCTGCTGGGTTACACACTCACCCAGATCGGTGTCTTGCCCATCTGTAGCCTGGCTAAAGTTACTACTACACTGCATCCTGTGGTACTCTCCCTAGCTAGCTCTAACTGCTGCCTCAACCCTCTCATCTACTACTTCTCCAGCAGCATAGTGCACAAACAGTCGACAAGAGGTAACAGGGGCAGTGGGAGTCAATGAGACTGGAACATCTTGGAAAAAAGCGTATGTAGCATCATATCAATACAGGCAGGCTGACTAACATTACATGCATGTTTATGCCAGAGCTAGCTTAACGTACTGCTGGTTTAAGTAAATGCCTGCATGAAGATAGTGACAAAAATGAACTGTCATGAACAATTTGTTTCATATTTGCTCCAGATTTGTAACTACCTAATAAGTAGTGATTTATTATTTACTTCAATAACTGCATACCAGTCATCTTGTGCATATAAATGTGTAAATGTAACTTACTGCTTTCCAAGCAATGCTTTCCAAGATGTGTTGCTCGCAACGGCCCAAGTGTTCAATCATATCGTGCGTTAGAGTGGGATCTGCCTTGATAAAACTCTCGATCACTTTGAAGAAATCAAAGGCGTGAAGGTGAAGGACGTCCAAGATCCAGGGGAAGCACAAGTCAGTCTCACTACAATTCTCATTATTTAAGGGACGTCCTAGAGTGGGCAATCACACAAGCAATTAAAACAAGTCCAACGCTCTGGCGTATTATTTCTAGTTTATTTAGCCAATATTTATTGAACGGTTCAGCATGTAATTTGATCATTTCTAATAAACTAAAGTTCAGTAATTCCATTAGTTTGTTGTTTTACCTGTTGCTTATGGTGACTACTGACTAATATAAGTAGTTAACACAGCTTACCATTGTAGGTTGCCATTATTACTTCGAGTGCACATGCTAGGAGTGAGGTATGGAATGCAGCATTGTTGAGTAGTTTACTGTAAAGGGAAAAATATTCAGTATGTGAGCAGCCTAGCTAAGACTTTTTCAAGAGATTGAGTCAACATTTTTAAAATACTGGAATAGGTTTTGAACAGTTAGGACATTTTTAATGGTGTCTTTAAATGGTCAATGTTAACACATTTACCTGAAGTTTTGCACGGAGAGCCTTTTCTCTTCCTAAAAAAAAATTGCAATAAGAAAGTAGCCATCATAAAATCTGCTTCAAAAGTACAAATCCATGCATTTTAATTAACTTTTCTTACTGATTTTAGCATCGACTCCATGACTTTGTAGTGAAGCTGGACACCAAGAGTAAACCTCTGTAAATAAAAAAAATAAAAAAATAAAAAAACCATAAATGGCAGTTTTGCATCAACCAAAAAACCTGAAATAACAGAATAACTGAGGTTTGGTACCTCTTTGCCTACGCCTTCAAAGCGCTGGCCAACATCTTCTGCAAACTTCTGGCAGAAGATCTGTCCTAGATGTTCAACCCGTTTCATGACCTCTTCTGAAGGGTCTACAGTGCAGTTCTGAAGGGAACATATTCTGATTCTTTTAATATATATATATGAACAGTGTATTAGACCAAAAAAACATGTACCACTTTTAATATGGAATCAAAAGAATGTAATTATTATTTTGGCAAAAAGTGTACCTTGAAGTAAACAATAAGATTGCCAGAAGGGTGATCACTGACTGAGTTCAGTTCTACTCTCAGTTGTTGTATTAAATTCATAGCAGCTCTAGAAAACAAAGAACAAAGTGTAAACGATTGAAACAAAATCCAGGAAACATTACCTTTAATTCAACATAACTTAATATAATAGTGTTGAGAAATGTTTTTTTAAAAAGCTAAAAAACAAGCTTACCTGATTGGTGTCTGTGGTGGAATGGGAACATTTTCTTCTCCAGCCTGATTCTTTACAGGAGTCATTTCCACTTTTGTACTAACGGAAGAGGCACTTGATTACATTTAACATGTTACATGGCAGCACATGAGTAAAGAAAAGGCCTTAGTACAAATATATATTTCTACAGGGCGGCAAAAAAATTACATATTGCATATACGTACACTTCCACCTTGCCCGGGCTGAGGGTCTCATCATCATCCAAGAAGAGCCTTGCATCAAAATCCTTGTTTTTTTGGTAGAGTTCTTCATATGTTTTGGATAATGTTTCTACCTATGGAAAAAAGGTGTGCTTGATAAAAACATTGCATCTGTGCATTCAAGGAAACAAAAAGTTTAACACAATTACATTTATTTAAGTAAGCAGCAATATTGCCAATTCTCATAAAAACTCAAGGAAGTCCATAAAGAAATGTCGGTAATTAAATGCTACAAACACACTAACCGTTGCCAGGCAACTAATTATTCTGACAGATTCAACTCACTATATCAGCTGTTGTAACCATTCAGGTCAGCTAAAAGCAAATATTAACTTCAGGTAATCTTCATCACTGCATATAATCAGGCTTTGAATCCATTTCTCCAGGATACAGAAGGTTATATGTATTGGATTAGCAATATTAAAATGTAAATATTGTTAACACCAGATAAAAAATACAAAAAAACACTTCACAGCTTCCGTTAAAGCTCACTGTGTAGAAATGGAAATGAAAGTACTATTCCACAGTAACAATCTCTCTTTTTTGTCAAGTAAATAATAAGCAAATATTCAGTTAACAGTAGTTTATTACACACAACTTATTGGAAACAGTAGTACAGCAGTGACCAGCAGGCAAAATGCACACACTAATCCTTTATATTACACAGAAAGTAGCATAAAGGTTCTTACTGCTGGAAGCTCCAGTGATCCTGACCAGCCCATAGAGTCCAAGAAGACACAGAAACTGCTTTGGTACATGTTCTTCACCTGCAATTAAAACGGTAATTATGACATATTAATGAAGCAACTTCAACATCAAATATTCACTAGACAGAAAAATTTACTGTACTGCACTACAATTGTTCTGTAGCATCTCTTTTGGAGGTTCACTGGTTTCAAAGAAATTCTTAATGCACTTAGTATCCAGTAAAAATTTGTCAAACAGGAAACTGATTGTACAATTGGGTACAGAATACGTATTTCAGTCATACTAGACAACATTGCTGATGTCTTTTAGATGAAAATACAAGCAGATTTTCTGACCTCATCTATATTACAGCCACTCTCCTTACAGAGTGTCTCAAGCAACTGCATATCGACCTCAACAGAACGAGGCTTGGCCTTGTTCCGCCTTGAGGTCCGAGTAGGATGACTCTGGGTTGTTGTGGTGATAGCTGTCTCTGGCAAGACACACACACAAAAAAGGTGTAATGATTCATTAATTACACAACAAAATTATTAATTTAGCCCTTCAGTAACTAGACTTGCTTCCATTACATAAATGCCTTAAAATAGAATTTATAATTGTGATACATAAAGCAGTTTAACTCACTGTAGAGCGGGTGAAGTAGAGTGGTTGGGCAGCGCTTGGTGAAGAACTCCAATACACACAAAAGTAACTGGAAGGCTATCACTAGGTCATCCTCCATCTGTAGAATATTTCCTGCACAATTAAGGAAGGATAACAAAGATATGAAATGTAAGAGGTAAATGTGGACTGACTGACCAACCACATTCTTTGTTCAGAAGGAAAACTCATGTTTCATTGAATCAGTGATGCACAAGACATGTTTGGTTTTTTGTTTTTGTTTTTTTGTTTCCTGCTGTCTTGTCAAACAGGGATATTGAAAACTTTGACATTACCTACCTTTGGCCAAAAGAAACATTATCCAGCTACTGTTTAACAGTTCTTGTTTCCTGGGTCAAAAGGGAGCTCAATTAAAAACATTGTACAGCTGTATGTGACATGTAAAGAACAAGCAAGAATAATGTAATTATGCAACTCAACTTACTTGACTTCATTAGGTACCGAGTAGATTTTAACAGAGGTTCTGGGGGAAAAATAAAAAACTGGACATCAGTCATCACATCTCTGTGCACAATCTGAATCCAATACTTTGGGTTCTCTTTATAGTGTAACATAATGGAACACAGGCAGTAATTTTCTAATACTGGCAAGGAATACAGTGCATAAATGTAAACATTCCTACTGGCATACATAATTACTACAGTTACTTAACCAATACAGGGAACGGCCCATAAAAGTAGTTGGACTGAAATCCAAAGAGTGCAGAGTGTGTTGGAAATGATACTGCCCCCTTGTGGTGCAAAAGGTCCAAAAAATCACTAGTCACTTTGATATACATATTTTAAATTGTGTACTTTACTCAATGGTTGTGAAAAAGAAAATATTACCAAGTGTTCCTGAAAAAAAAAAACAAGAAAAACCAACAAAATGTAACCTTTGGTGGATGCTCTTATTTTCAAATTATCAGAAAGATGAAATTTGTACTTAAAAAAAAAAAATGTAGGCATCTTTCTGCAACCAAAATGGTTATACAGTAATTTTAGCTGGGGTTGCATTCAAATAGCACCCAGGTACATACCTTTTTTTAGTTTGTTTTGAAACAACACTGTGTATGTTTTTTTTTAAATATAGTGTAATTACTAACCATGTCCTAAATATGCCCTAAAAACACTTTACATTTTCATTTAGGGTAATGTATTAAACTACGTTTAAAATTAAATTAAAGGTAAGCCCACACACACACACAACATACTGCAATTCATGCATGGGAATTTTCTTTGGTATTAACAGGTAAATACAGTAATAAAATAGTTACATTTTTAGCAATACATATACAGTAAAATGTAGGGGTAATCCCCTATAATCTTTACATCAATAATTTAGTGTTCATCAGCAGCACATCTTAATCAGGTTCTTAAGGATGAGTACTGTATTTTAGAGACCCACCGGTTACAGAAGCATTGGTCAGAAACTGACCTTAATAGCCACTTGATTTAAATTACAGTAAAAAAAAAAATACTGGGATTTAAGAGGAACAAAGCAATGGTAAAAAAAACTCCTCAAGATGACTCAAGGCCAGACTGGAAAAGAACAGTTGTCCGATACACTAGCCTGTCTTTATCGACTTTCGGCCGAGAAAAGTTTTTAGTCCCAGTCCATCCCTGGTCTGAGTACAGCGTATTTAACATCCCAGAACAGTTTACGTTGTTTTAACGACAGTCCAAAAACATTTATACTGTTGTATTTTATGTGGAAATGTAGCAGAATTAATGTTCAATATCTGTTACAAAATCAGTAAATATTTCTTACTAACTTAGACATAAAATGTGTAAAGAATGAACACTGCCACAACAAGAGCAAAATAAATTACTGGTGCATTTCAACAAAAATATGAGGACACCATGTAATTGTTGAATTTATGTGACCTCATACTTCCACAGAAGGACAGTCAGTTTCAGATTGAGTTTGATCCTATAAAGAGGACTGTGTGTGACAACACCTTGCACACTTCACAGCATAAAGGAGTCGTCACTGTTGGGAGTTTAACACAGGGGATGTTTTCAAATATAGTCCTCTTTAAAAGAATCAAAATCAGTTCCGAAAGTTGTACAAAACATGGGCCACCAGAAGGGGAATTCAGTTAATTTCATGTGCGCATTGTGCGTATATTTGAAAGGGGACTCGATTCTCTTTCTGGTCCGCTTCAGCTCAGATGGGGACTCAGGTTTTTTTGTTCACACTTCAGTTCCTCACCCAGCTTGCCACAACTGTTTCTTCACGTTCTTGCTTAGGATTTTTTTCTACATGAGAGTAGATGTATAAAATCTCTGACAAACTTCTACATTTTCCACAAATATCTGCTACCGTTATTTTTTCCACTGAAACTAATGGAGAGCAAGAACGCACCGAGGTTGAGCAACTTACTAAAAAACTTAATCTTTACAAGAATCTCTAGTCCTCTTTTTTTTTTTTGCATGTATTATCAGAATATGTATTTTTTTAGCTTATTCCTTTATGGCCTGTTGTCTGCCATTTACTCTTTGATAGTGTGAAAAATAACTCGTAATGGAGTTGTACCACAGCATGTTTGTTAAGTTTGTTAGAGTCCCGTAACTGTATACAGTCTTTAATTTCAAAGTCCGAGATCATTTGGCGCGTTTATATATATTCATGGTTAATCTTTAAAGAATGCAATGGACCATGTGTGAAAACACCCTGAGAGGAATGACACCCCCACGTGGTATGAAAATACAGTAAACCCTGTACAAGGCAGGGCTTACATTCCAATAGCACCTCTGTGTAGTGACTCGCTTTTGTATAGTATATCTTTACAGCCCTAAATCGCAACACTCACGTCCACGAACCTGTGTCGTGGTGTGAGGAGGATGAATCGCGACAGGCACAGCCCTTTCAACTCTTTCCCGCCCAGAAACATGCGTTTTTTGCTGTAATAGGAGGGTTTTCATGTCAATTTCTTAACTTTAAACAATAGCTGAGGGTCTAAGGGTTTCAAAAAGCCCACCTACCAGTTTACAAACACATGGAGCACGGACGGACCTTTTGTCCAAAAAATGTAAAAATCTGCACTGTACATTGTACAATGAACTGCTGACTCAGTGCTAGAATGTAAATACCTTAAAGACTGTACTGTAATTCAAGCAAGAGCATTCCCTTTGATATGTGCCATTTTCCTTAGTATAAGCAGTTTTGTCTGTAGTTTTGTCTACTAATATACAGCCAGAATAATATCAACAAATTCATAGAAATTGCCTTACTTCACAAATCGTTGATAGAGTGCAAGTGACACCTCATATTTCTTCTCAAGTCTTGCAAGAAGAGTGTTCACTTTAGGACTTATGGTGTCCACATTCTCATCCATCTTTCTCATCATGTTAAAGAACTGTTTTGAACTGGAATTGAATAGCAATCGTTGTTAAGCATTGTAACTAGAGTAAAAACTTATCCTTAAATTTATTAATCACAAATGCTAAACTAAACTCATTCACATAAACAAGTTTAATACAGATACAAACAAATATGCATTGATTAGCCAAATCAGAAAATACATAGTAACTTAAACTGGATGTACACAAGAAGCCTGAAAAACAGCTTCACAATTAACTCAGATATTTTACAGTGCTGTATTTTTGGTAAGTCGTTCCATTTGGCTTAGTGGCAGAATGAGCATTTTGTTGCTCTCTTAATGCCTTACCTTATACCTATAGCTTTCAGTAGTTCTGTAAAGGTAAAGTTGAGGTCTCCACTGTCCACTGCCGACACAAATATACAGGCTCCCCAAAGTGATCTGTTCAAATTCTACATCAAGGAAACAATAAATATCACACAGTGACACAAACTACACAATTTACTGGTACATGTGAAATATAAAAATGTAAGAATATTAGCCATATTAAATATTAGTCAAAACTTCTTCCAGAATTAGCAGAAAACATATATTCACTTTCTCTGCTGACTTTGCCACCAGGTCCAAAATCGCCCAAGCCTTATCACACACTGAGTTGGTCACCAACAGGTCCTTACAAAGAGTTGTGAACTCACAATCCTTTTCCTTGTGTCTGGAAAAAACAAAAAAAAAGTTTTTCAAGAATAGTGTGAGAACATGTGAGAACATGAACGCACCTTGATTCAGCATGAATCTAATTAGCCTGGAATAAATTGACTCAATTCTAAACATTAAAGTACTAAAGTATCCCCTGTTTTCACATCTTGCAGTCAAACTGAAAGCCGAGATGCTGACTGAAAGTTTCTTTTTAAGGGGATAAAGCAGTCTGTGGGAAAACACGTTAAATATTTCAGCACAGGAACCTTCTTATGCCAGTGATCTCACAATTACTACAATAACAAACTGTATGAGAGGGAGTACATTCTCTGGCTGACATTACTGTGCTATTTTGTTAATAAAGAACGAATGACCATCTCAAGATGGATGTTATTCATATGTTGAAGTCTTTGAGGTAGTTATTACTACCTGACGTTATGGAGAAGCTTATAAACAAATCAACAAAACAAGATAGCCAACAAGCTAAATGGACGTCGTTTGTTAGCAGGCTAGCCAGGTAGCCAAATCAACACGTCAGTTAAAGAAAAATCTACTGTACAGGATATTAACCGTTATTTAATTAGACGGGTGTAAACGGAGCGACGATGGGGCAGTATGTTTCTTACTTTTCCAGTGTGAAAACAGAGGTATGCTTGGTGTCCGGAGATGAGCTCTTCTTGCTGCCCGACTTCGGATCCCTGCTCGGGGTCCCGGCCAGGCGCTTTTTGGGAGGCATCGCTGTTGAAAGACACTTTGCAGTCTTTCGAAATATACTGCGAAAAAAGCCCTCGAGAAAACGGGCTTTATTTTAACGAAAACGACAAGTTCAATGCCCTTAAAAGCTAACACATTGAGTGTCTGCAGTGAAAACAACTCCCGTTTCGACCGAGCACGGTCTAGTGTTGATCGCCACAACCTCAAACCGCGGGAAAACTGAGCGGCGTAACATCCGAAAGCACGCGTCATTTCCGGTTACGAGGCGGTAATCCAAACTGCTCCTCGAACAGTGCGTGACGTTCTAATGTCCGACCTGATTGTGTGGCACGTGGTTTGATGTTTTGTTTACATACGTGCATACATACATATTGTGGCATTAACTCATCTTAAAATGTACATATTACGCAGATCAAGAGTCATTGATTCAGTCTCATGCATAACCTGATATCCAAAATAATGCAGAACCTGCAAATATCCTCTCACGTTTTTTTCTTTTTTCATGGGAATAAGTTTTTTTTCCACATTTTTCTAAATTATTGGGAAAAGTTTATAATTGTTGTAATTTTGTACATTCTCAATGTCACACTTTGGCTTCATTTAAAGTGGATCACTCTTAGCCAAGTACTTCATCCTCATAAATCCACATAAACTCATGAATCTCATGTAAACTTAAAATCCAACCACTCATATTTTTGACAATTTCAGACCTTTTTCAAGCTGTATTTTGGCTAAAACACATGGGGATTATATTGTACAACCTAGTGGCTACAGAGTATATAGCAGCAACTAAAGAGCTTGACCTGAAAGTGAAAACATTACATAAATGGGTTTATTAATTTACAATATCTCGTTTTTATGTAGAATCAAAGAACTGTGGAGTTGCCAATGACTAACATTGTAGAGTATATTAGTTACTTAGTTAGTTAGGAAATATTAGTTACTCTGATTTTTAGAGAAAAGTTTTGCTCACAGTAACAATTGTAAACACAGGAGCAACATAAGAGTAACTAATATTTCCAAAATTCAGTAAAACTGGAAAAAAATCCATATGGCAAACTACATGCCAAAATATTTATCCAGCAAAAACTAAGCACATTTCAGGGTTGTTTTTTTAACATCTACTAAAAACATAAAATGGAAATATATTATACTCCGTTTATTCCCTCAACAAAAGTTGTCCTCTTAATAACAATAATACCACACATCTGACTTTCATTGATTTACCAACAGTGACTAAGGCCACAATGCCCCGTTACAAGTGTTCTTTCCTCTGAGATCACGAAAATGTAGACCACGGTTTCAGTTCCAAGTTACAACTCAGTTGGGAACCACAGTTTTTATGAATCAGTTCGCTGAGTTTTGCATATTTGTGCGTCTTCGGTTCAGAAATAAAGAATGACGTGTTTAAAATACACTTGCAAGAAATCATAACACAGACCAAAGCCATTAACCTGCTTAATCTGGAGTGAAATATGTATTAAATAAACAATATTGAGCAGTCAAATAAGGGCATCTTACACAGCAGATATCTCCTACTGCATTCCTAGGGATCTGATGACCAATACATTTTGGAAGTTCACCCTCTAAAACAAATATTACACTGGGAATTAATCGATGGGTGGAACCAGGTGTGTTTGAGCACCAAACTGTGGTCGATGCTGACCATTAAGGACTGAGGGCAGGGATCCCTGTGATACAGGTTCACCACACAGCCCAAATAAACTACTAGGTGTATGTACATCTCATAAAATATTATACACAAAAAGGTCTATGTGTGAATAGCAGGTAAAAAGTTATGTTTAAAACCCTTTAACCGGATAGAGACATACAGCTGTTATCCTTTGGCACTGACATCACAAGATGTGGTTTTTCAGGTCTTGCTTGGGTACATGTTGCATGTTTTTACTTTGTTCCAAAACATCTCCCAATGGACCAGGAAACAGACATAATGTCAACTCAGCAAAGGGTAAAGCTTGGTGGAGAGAGCTAGAGGACAATTTTCACCTTTGAATGAATGAGTTTCCTGTAACAAAACAAACCTTAATCCAACAATCCTATCTACAAACAGATTCTAAAATGTGACCTAAAAAAGAGCAACAGATTATGGCTGAGAGATTACTTTATACCCTCACATCTTAAAGCTGCATAAATATAGTACCAAAGGATGTGCAAGATGAAAGTTAAGAGTGAAAACAAGGAATAACAGCCTTTTACAATTCTGAGTGTTAAACATTTGCAAAAACCATTCTCAGATCTATATCAAAGTTCTGGTAGTTTCTGGTTGAACTGCAGGGCCAGCCCTCTCCTCAAAGCAGCATTGTGGTGGGTTTCTCAAGGAACTTGCGGAACTCTGCCAGCCACTGAGCCCCAACTGCTCCATCCACCACGCGGTGATCACAGCTAAGAGTCACAGACATCATACTGGCTACATCAAACCTAGGAAGGGAAAAAGCAGCATTACATGCAACACCACCTATCGCTAATAAATATAATAATGAATATTATCTGCAAGTTTATTAGAAGTAAGATTACTTAAAGTGACTTTTAGGCAGCAGGTCTAATTTAAGAAATTAAAAATTGCTGTTTATAAGATTTAGAGCAGAATAAGTATAGTTTAGAGTAACATCAAAAACTGTATTCCAATCTAGAAATGTGCTTTGATTGATTATCTGGAATAAAAAAAGAATCTTCCTACACTTCTATATTGCAATAAATCTTTTTCAGGTAAAAACATGAGAAAATATTATTTTGTATGTTCACAAAATGCTATAGCACTGACAGTGCAAAAACACACCCTCTCTCATTGTCTGCAGGCAGCAGTCTCTTTTCTGATCCTCCGACTGCAAGGATGCAGGCTTGCGGAGGATTGATGATGGCTGAAAAGTTCTTGATGCCAAACATGCCTAGATTGGAGACTGTGAAGGTGCCACCCTAAAAGAATAAAAATGTGGTGTACAAACATGAATGACCACACATATATATACACACATATATATATATATATATATATTAGTTACTCACCTGGAATTCATGCGGTTGCAGCTTGCCCTCACGGGCCTTGGCAGCTAGTGTTGTTGTGTCTTTGCTGATAGCTGCCAGGCCTTTAATATGGGCATTGAAGATAATAGGAGTGATCAAACCATTGGGTGTGCTGACTGCAACACTAACATCCACCACATGATTTCTGTAAGGAATTAGCAAAAAGTCAAATAAGTAATATTATTATTATCATTATCAAATAAATAGTATTGCCATCAATATTACTCATGACCAGTTCTTATATAGGACAATTGGTAATGTTGAATTTAGGTAAAACAAACAAACAAACAAAAAAACAAACTGCCCTCTAGTGGTCAGAGGCAGAGGGGAATCATGATGTCACTCACTGTCGGATGACTGTGTCCATCCAGGAGGAGTTGGCTTCTGGCACTTTTAAACATGCCAATGCCGAGGCTTTGATGATGAAGTCATTGACAGAGAGTTTGATATTGTCTACTTTCACCACCTGGTCATGAGATAATAATAATTTAAAAAAAAACAAAGCTTTTTTCTAACCAAAACAACAAAATGACAGAAATCAAATGAAACCATTTGAGGCCATATGAAATCTCACCTCATTCAGTTCTTTTCTGAGGTCCTGAATTTGGTCCATATTGATGTCCACTGTCAGGTAGTAGTGAGGAATAGTCTGCTTTGACTGCATCAGCCTCTGGGCAATCACCTTGTTAGAACAAAGGAATGAAAAAATAAGAAAAGCAGAGTTAAAACACTCTTAATTAAAGAAAAAAAATCGAATGTGAAGCTGTTCATGATAATAAAGGATACCAACTCTGCGGATATTGCTTATTGGGATATCGGTAAAGGTGCCAGTTGGAACTGGGGCCATAGTTGGAGCAGCTGCTGTGATATGGCTAGGTGTAGGTGCGGCTACTGGAGGCTGGCAGCATAAAGAAAAGGAGGAAGACAGTTAGTGTAGTACTAAATATAAAATGTGTCACAAAATATCAAACAGCTCCCTCAAAACCCAACAAGGGCTGAAAAAATACTGTCTGAATAGATATTTTTTACCCATATTATTGGGGTTGGTTTTGTTTTCTAATGACTGGCGCTTATGTAGAACATTTCACACACTCTCACATTTCCCCACTAACAAATGCAAATGTATCTTTTCACATATTTGCTAGGATTGTCCCAGTTTATTCCAGTGGGACATTTTCAGTCACTTAACTTAAGCACTTAGTAACTAAATAAAGCTTCAGAATAACAGCCTGTAATAATCTCTCTTTAAGTTCGGATTTCAAATTCATCAGATTTCATGCCCATGCAGATCATAAACTAGTAACTACTTCACTCACAGGAGCAACCTTGGCTGGAACAAAGGTCTCAATGTCTTTCTTGGTTATCCTCCCATCTGGTCCAGTCCCTGTAAAAGCAAGAGCACTTGTATAATTGCAGAACACTATTTAAAATGTATTCAAACTATCACTAATTCACAAAACATACATTTAGAGTTAACTGTTTTCAACTGTGCACTCACCAGTCACCTGTGCAAGTTCGATACCCTTCTCGGCAGCCAGTTTCTTAGCAAGAGGGCTAGCAAACACTCTGCCCTTTCTAGCAGCAGCAGGAGCAGGAGCAGCAGGTGCTGGAGCTGCAGCAAGGACCGGGGCAGCTGGAGGAGGGGCCGCCACCTTAAAGGGAGGTTAAAGATTTAGGTGCATAATGCCAAAATTACACTACACCACTTAAGTGAGACTCTCTAATGTTCCCCTTTTCACAGAATCCACAATAAATTGATTCTGTGAAAAGTCAATATGGCTATGAAGTTTAACCAGATGCTACTTATTTTAAATTAGTGGAGACAATTACTAGGATTATTGAAAAGTGGTCCATTCCAGTATATTACAGTAGTACTAAGCCTGTAGCCATAATAAAAAAATGTTCTCAAATTTAGAATCCCATAAGGAAAAATGAGATTCTACATCAAAGTACACTGGATCTGATATACACATCAGTATCTTGCAAAATACAGCAAATAATGACACCACCATGCTCTTACAGGACTATTACTACATAGTTTGCAAAGTTTCCAAAAATAGAGTAATGTCTCACTATTCTAAAGTGCTGTAAGCTTAAATGTGTTGCAACAGTAGAACACGTCAGTGAAATCTGAACATCTAATGGATATTGTGGTGCTAATCTTGTCATCATTAAATGAAGCCACAGTTATTATACAGTAATATTCAAAATTAACAAAAAAAGCACAAAGGTGCAAAGGTATTCATGTTATTCCCCTTTTAGAATGTTATAATCAATCACAGGGCTATGCATTGCTGCATGTAAACAAAGCAAACTCTAACTGAATAAAGAAACACATATGCAAGTTAAGAAAAAAATCTCAATAGAGCCTACTTATTGATTTCTTGGTCATTATACCAATTTATCCTAGTCCTACTGCCAAGTTAATTAAATTGTATCCATTAAAAATAATTATTATAAATGGCAACAATAACATTTTTAAAAATAGTTATTTACCGGTGTGGGAGCTGGAGGTGGGATGGCAGCCACACCTGTCTCTACATAGTCAGCAAATGCCTGAATGTCAGACTCCTTCTCTACCATGATACAGAGCGGAGTGCCCAGAGGGACGTCCCTGGTTCCTTCTGCGATCATGATCTTAGCCAAGTAACCCTCCTCTTGTACTTCAAAACCTGTACAAAGGTTTTAATGGTGAAAAAAAATCATTAAAAATCATAAGCATACTTAAAACAAACAAAAACCCATACATTTATGGTGTCATTAATGACCGCTTTGATTAAACGTCATTTATCAATGACAACTTACCAATTGTGGCCTTATCTGTCTCAATTTCAGCCAGTAGGTCACCCTCATTCAGTTTTTCCCCCACTTTCTTCTCCCATCTCTGCACTGTGCCCATGGTCATAGTGGGGGAAAGAGCTGGCAG
This sequence comes from Ladigesia roloffi, assembly GCA_037577295.1. Classification (NCBI taxonomy): domain Eukaryota; kingdom Metazoa; phylum Chordata; class Actinopteri; order Characiformes; family Alestidae; genus Ladigesia; species Ladigesia roloffi. The sequence goes on from JBBKCR010000022.1 coordinate 3,775,271, forward strand.
AAGAATCTATAATTTATGAAATAATAAAACCAGATACAACATACTGGTCATGATTACCGCAAAATCAATCACAATCTGCACATAACTGACAGGACAGTGGAATTACCTACTATCACATCTAAAACCTGGAAAAGTTTTGAAATATAATGTTACATCAGTACACATCACAACTCACCTTCATATGAGGTGGGTATGAGCTTCCTGGGGCCTGAGGAGGAGACGGGGCAGCAGCAGCAGGTGCTGATGGAGGAGGAGGGGCTGTTGCTGTCGGAGGACCTGAAGCAGTTAGTTTTTCTAGAGTGAAGTCCTTAAATGCAGGGATGAGTTCAGGGCTGAAGAAGATGCATAAATTGCAATGAAAATGGGTTCTCAGACATCAAAGTTTTTAAATATTTAAAATAACAAGAGGTATTCTCACTTATCCACAGTAATACAGATGACGGCTCCAATAGGCACATCCCTTGTACCCTCTGCTACCAAGATCTTGGCAAGATAACATTCTTCTAGTATTTCAAATCCTACAGTGGCCTTGTCTGTTTCCACCTGAACAAGGAAAACACATTAAGAAAAACAATTAGGATATTATTTAAACATGTATTACATCTACTTGGGTAATCAAGAACAGACCTGCTTTATTCTAGTGACCAAAAGATTTAGTCATACCTCAGCGATCAAGTCACCCTCATTGATTTTATCACCCTCTTTCTTCTCCCAGCGAGCAATGGTGCCCAGCTGCATTGTGGGGGACAAAGCAGGGAGTTCCACCTGCAGGAAATGGAAAAGGTCAATTCACCAAAAAAGGCCCTATTAGCATCTAAATTCAAGCATGCCATGACAAAAAATGTCCTCACAGGTTTACTCTAAACCAGATCTCGCACAAACTTTAAGATAATCAGAATATGCACTGGTTCAGTTTTCCTAAATCATATTAAGCTTAAGCCTTCACGTAAAAGAATTTGTAATGTTAATTCACCATTGAAACTACCATGGGCATCGGAATAGAGGTAGACCGATATATCGCCCGGCCGATATATTGGGCCGATATTTGGCATTTTTTAATGTATCGGCATCGGCCGATATCCAAGTGCACTACGCCGATTTACAGACAGGAACCTCTGCGGGCAGCCCAGTATTATTCTTGCTTTGGAACACGTGGCCCATGCTGCTTGTGTTGGACCCCAGCCTCTGTTCCCAGTGAGAGAGTATTTAGTGAGATTGGATTGATCTATGGCGAGAAGAGGAGTCGGCTCAAAGGAGAAAATGCAGAATGTTTGTGTTTCCTGCACGACAATCTGCAGCTCTTCAACTGGGAGTACTAACAACTTTTATTGAGGGACGGGTGGGGGAAGAAAGACTCAGGGATCTGGAAGTGGGATTAAATTGAATATAATACAAAAAGGAATGTGCATGTTTAAAAATTTTCCTTACCTCATGAATTACACTAAAACATTTTGATGCTGCTGTGTTGTTTTATTGTATTGTTATTTTTAAGGGTTTTTTTTTGTTAGTTAAGTTTATATTTAAGTCATTATTCAACAAATGGCAAGTTGAGAAATTTTGTGTATCTATCTTTGTGTTATTAGTGTGATATTTTACCTCCAATGGAAAGGGAAACTTTATATCTGGCAAAAAAATATCGGCAGCATATATCGGTCATCGGCTGACCCTGACTCCGAAATATCGGCATCTGCAACTGAAAAACCCATATCGGTCGACCTCTACATCGGAAGCATCCAAATGAATAAATATGAAATGTGAAGGGGTCACGTCCCCCTTTGGTTGAATGGCTACGACGCCCATGGGCACTACAATGCAGTTAGGGATTAGTGCTTATTTTGTCGATCTATTATCTTATATGGTATGAGAAAGAAAATAGTACATTTACACTTAAACTTAAATAGATCAAAAGATATAGAAAGGCACCATATAGAAAGAATTAGACATTGTCTACTACAAACAAAAGTGTTGAGACGCCTGACCAAAAACCCTATAATGACATTGCAATCAAATAGTCTAAAGCTACAATGGCTCTTCTCTAAAGGCTTTCCTCAAGATTTTGGAGTTTCTGTGGGAATTTGAGCCCATTCATTCTGTACAGCATTTATGAAATCAGACACTGATACTGGATGAGAAGGCCTGGCCTGCATTCTTGGATCCGTTTCATCACACGTTTGTTGGATGGGGTTGAGGCCAGGGCTCCCAGTGAGTCCCTCCACACTGAACTCATCCAAACATGTCTTTACTGACCATGCTGGAACAGAAAAGGTTCTTCCCCCCACTATCCACATAGTTCGAAGCATGACATTGTCCAAAATGTCTTGGTATACTGAATGATTGTCCTTCACTGGGAGACGTATATAAAGACGTATCATGTAACATACAGCTCTGCAGCCTTTTACAAGTTCATCAACTGTGGCTGCTCTTCTGTGAGAAAATGCTTAACACTGACAAGATGACAAAAATGGATGTTAAAATGAAGAAATTTTAAACGTTAAGAAAAAACAACACGCTGTGGCCTGGTTTTTAAGGGGTTGCGATCAGAAGGTCGTGTGTTCGACTCACAGGACTTCCAGTGGCACCACTGATATACAATTGAGCAAGGTGCCGTCCCCCAATCTGGCTGTCCATTACATCACTTGGTAAATGAGATAAATGCAGCGAAAAGAAGAATTTCACTATGTGTGCTGTGGAGTGATCATTCATGACAGAGCTACACACCTTGGTGAGCTAGTTTAGCCTAGCGGCGTTTCATTACCTTTTGGTGCGGGGGCAGGCTGGCGACCCGGCTGCTCCGGCTGAAAGCAGCGTTCTGGTGCTTCAGGACGCATGTCGTGCCGCCGAGGAAGCCGCGGTAGGGTCGTGGGGAGCGGTCCAGACTCTGGTTCCTGTGGAGCCTCCTAAGGTGGACCGGTGCCGGTGCGGGGCCCGACAGCACACAGGGCCGTGAGGACCGAACACACGGTCTCAGACGCAGCACTAAACGCATCATTTTTATTGGGAAAAAATAGGCTGGGTTGTGGAATCAGAATATGTGACAGCACATGCAGCAGCCGTGCTCAGGGCACAAGTAATAACAAGCTCAGCCTCACTTTCCAATGACCTCCCTGCTTCTAACCAGCTCCTTCACAGATATCCCCTCCCGCTGAAAGACAGGGTTGCCAGAGCTTTAAAACCAACTCCTCTTTTCTGGTAAATGTACACTACATGGCCAAAAGTATGTGACGCCTGTCCATCACACCAACAGGAACTTCAATGATGCTACATTCAAATGAACACTTTAATATTGAGCTGCCCTCCTTTGCAGCTATAAAAGAACCCACTCTTCTTGGAAGGCTTTCCACGAGACTTTGGTGTGTTTCTGTGGAAATATGTGCCAATGCATTCAGAAGGGCATTTACGAGGTCAGGCACTGATGTTTGACGAGAGTCCTGGCTCACGATCTCAGTTCCAATTTATGCCAAAGGTGCTGGATGGGTTTGAGGTCAGGGCTCTATTTGGACAAGTCAAGTTCTTCCACACTGAACTCATCCAACATTGTCTTTATGGAGCTTGCTTTGTGCACTGGGACACAGTCATGTTGGAATAGAAAATGTTCTTACATAAACTGGTTCCACAAATGTAGAAGCATGGTGTTTTCAAAAATGTCTTTGTAAGGCCATTCACGGGAAGTTAGGGGTCTAGCCAAACCTGAATTGAGAGTTGTGTCCCAATACTTTTGTCCACATAGTGCATTTTATTCAGTTCAGAGGTGATAAAATCCAAGATTATTAGAACACAGTCTACAAATATGTTAAAATGAATACAATGTAAATATACCATATCAATCGCTCTACATTACTTCACGTGTAAACGGGTGACTCATTTAAAGGTAGTTTTGGTGGAATTGACATTTTATTGTCGGTATTAATGCTTTTACATAAATTCAAATAATTGTGATGAAATTAATAGATTGTATACAAAATCTTCTAACACAATTCTCAGTTCACTTTGTGTTTATTTCAATCTTTTTGCAAATTACACAACATGGCAACCCTGATCAACGACGTCATCGAACGTATCAAAAACCGTCGTAAAAACGTCGCAAGCACGGAGTTTGACAGCATGGTAACCGGCGTTGTCAAAATAGAAGCTGGATCCACAGATCACATGCACGTACACTTCCCCAAGTTGTACATTTATCGTAGTATTGCAAAGTTTGGTACAACCAGGGAGCAATGGATATTTTATTGTGGCATTTATCAATTTAAATGTATGTAAGTGTAAAGTCTGCATTTTTGAATATAACAGGGGCAGTGTGAATTTGTTTCCGTCTTCAACACATTCACTACGTGAAGCCATGGGCAGCCACCAACGGCAAAGGTGTGTACCCGAGGAGTAGTGTATAGGGACGGTACCTTACTTAAGGGTTCCTCAGTGATACCGCTGACAGTCCTGGGATTCACACCCAAGACCTTTCGATCACAAGGGCAACTCCTTAAACATCAGCTGCTCACACTTGCAGCATCATAGAAGAGACAGTGTGCAATGGCAGCATTGTTAAATAAATATATGCAGTGGTATACTATACATGTGCAGTGCCTGTGTGTGACATATGGTCCTTGAGTGTGCAGTGGATGTGGAGTTAGAGCATAAGTATGTTTGTTTTAGTTGTTGTATGGCAGTATTGGGTCCAAGTTTGTGGGGGATATTGGAGACAAAAAATCGAAGAAACTTACATATTTAAAAAAAGAATAATTAATGATTTCAAAATATTCTGCAATGTCAAATAGTCTTACAAAATAAGGACTTTTTAATTAACTAAGAAGACAACTGTAAAATACTTATAAAAATCTTGAATTTTCAACCATAAAAAATCATTTGAATGAAGTCATCGATTGGTTTGATGTTAAATGCTTTTCTATGGAATTTATTGGTTACAGGGAATGTATTTGTTTAAGGCCATTTAAACATGATGAAATTTTATACACAGAACAGTAACAAATATAATGCCTGAAACATTGTTTTAGATAACCTTCAGGTCTACAAACAAAGGTAAGGGAAAAAACAACAAAAAACAACAGGCACACTGATCAGCCACATTAAATGCTTGAAAGATTAATTAAATAACATTTATTCTTGATGGTGTCCCTTTTATGCAGTTGTCAGTACTTATGAAAGGTAGGGCAACTAGTGAATCGCGATACATTGTCAGGGCTGTGCAAGGCTGAGACACTGTCACAAATTGCTTAAAGGTGTCAGAACACAGAGTGCATCACAGCTTGAGTCTGCTGCGAATCTCAGGTCTGCCCAAAGGTACAACCGGCAGTTCTGGGTTTAAAACCAAGACTTTTGATTGCAGGGCAACTACTTAACAACCAAACTACTAAGAAACTTTGGCTCCTGGCATTTATTTGTATGTTATCACTGCAACACTGTTGAAGACCAAGCACACCTCTTTATGGATACAGCATTCCCTTGTCTCTTTAAAAGCACTATATCACACTGCACAAAGTTCTCCAGGAACAGACTGAGGATAAAGGCTGAGCTCAAGATGTAGATTTGGACCCCGAATTTATCAGGCACTTTGAACAAACTAGCCAGGACTTTGTTTCCCGATAACTAATGATCTTAAGCTTAAGAGCGTTTTCTATGAGTCATTTTGCGAACGTTCCTTTTTGTTTCACGTGCGTTTCCCACAAATGCACTTAACACAATTGCACGTAGCCCTGCCTAAAGTGCTACTTAAGAGCCGCTATCCGTTGGTCAAGTGCTGAAATGTCACGCTGTAGAATGGCTCGTCATTGTTGCACAAGCTGTCACAACAGTCCATCAAATTTTTGGTTTCAGTTTATTCTTTTACTTGTGTGAATGTATATTCAACTCGAATAACATGTCCTGTAATTAATTCTTGAGCAAGTTTTAAAAAATAAATTAACTGGAAATGTCATACTGTCTTGCTCCAATTTCGCATAAAACAAATTCTTACAGTCCTTGTCGGAAATGACATCAGCACCATTTTCGATTATTATATGAAACCTTATCATTTAGGCAGAATATTTATACATTTCTTTATCAACAATTGCTTACCTCACTTCAAAACAAATAAATAAATAAGCTCTTACACCTTACAATTTTCATTCTAACATTTATTGCCACTTTTATTTTAAATTTAATTCATTATTTCTATATTAAATTGTGTAATGAGTAGACAGGCATGAGACATGAGTGATCGGTGTTGTTCTTTTGGCGGTCACACCGTTTATAATTTTTTGGAGCAAGTCGTTTTGAAGTTATTGCCGTTTATCACCGACTGTGTCACGAATATCAAAAACAAACCTAACTTTACGCCGCAGTATCCGCCTTTTGCTGGAATTAGTCTTTTCCTTTTTTATCTCAATTGATATCGGAAAGGCATTTGTTTAAAAATAAAATAAAAATGAAGGGAATAATTGAAAAGTTTTATTCAAGTTACTGAGGGAAAGTTGGACTGTTACTGAAATTACTGAGATAAAGTTGAACTGTGACTGAACTTTAAGCTGTAACCTGTGTTCCATTGTTCCATTCATATATTTGTTTGTTTGTGTGTGTGCGCGCATGTGTGTGTGTGTGTGTGTGTGTGTGTGAAAACAGCATACATAAACTTGATAAGCAATTTGACAACAATAGTAAATATTATTATGCATCAAAAGCAAATTATGATAAGAGCAGAAAGATTAAGATATCCAGCGTTAATTGTTGTAAAAAAAAAAAATCAAAATGCAGTGTTTACATTTCATAACGAAATACAAAATAAGTAAGAAAATACAAAAGGTTCACTAAAAAAAAAAAACCCTTTCACTACGCTGGCTACAGGCCTGGTAGAAAAAATAAATGAATAAAATATATGTACAAATAAAATGAAAAATGACTAAAGTGAAGTAAACTGTAGGTGCAATTTGCAGGTTGTCCAGCAGGTGCCCTCATAAGTCTGTCTCCTTACGATGCACTTAAGGCTTTACGATTACTCCAGAGCACTCGTAGATCTACGAAGATATTCAAGTGCTACTTAACACACGATGGTTTTGGGAAACAGACCGTAATATTAAGATCAGTCGTAAGATAATTTTTACTAACTTCTTAGGCTTACGCTGCTTTTGGGAAATGCAGCCCAGATACATGGAGGCTCTAATACAATAGCACACTGTTTAGTGGCACACGGTTTTATTTAATGTCTAGCAAGTTAAAAAATGTCCGCCCGTCACAAATATTTTCAAGTCTCAGCTAATACATTTCCGCAAAATGCTCCATTCCACATGAAACAATGACTGCTTACATCCGAACAATTAAACAGTTTAATTTAAAGTACATTTTCAATTAAAGTAAGAGCCAGGTTTCTATGTTCCACATTCCACCAAGTGGAACATACAGTAAATGCTTTATCTTTATCTTACTTAGGAAGGCAAATAAATTGTTCATTTTATTGTACAGATTTCAGAGTTGAAAAACAAGGACATGTCGAGCATTGACTTTCAGACATATCAGTCAAGTACTCAAAAAAGGAAAAGGTAGACATCTGAGTATTAAGTGCCATTGTCATTAGACTTTACTTGATTTTGGTGAGTGCTACAGCTCGTCTGTCCGTGTTCTGGAACAGAGCCCGAATAAGACTCTTAATTTCTTGACTGGAAAACTCCTGAGCTAGTGGACCTTTGCCCTCTGCCCACCTGAAGAAAAAAAATGAGATTAACAAGAGCGCTATAAGAATTACCACAAATGTAAATGGACTTGTTACATATACATATACATATACATATACATATATATATACAGTGGGGCAAAAAAGTTTTTAGTCAGCCACCGATTGTGCAAGTTCTCCCACTTAAAATGATGGCA